>JAOVVB010000032.1:2431266-2451547 GCA_028570985.1 Heterobranchus longifilis
TCCCCCCCCCCCCCCCCCCCACACACACACACACCTTCTATTGCAGTGATGTAGATATTTACGCATTCTTTTCTGGGATACACATGAGGGAGGGAGAGAGAGAGAGAGAGAATAGATCAAGGGAAGTATCATAAACAAGGGTGTCTCCCATGACCTACTAGTCTCCAAATCATAGCCCTGAACATCTATAAACATAGGAATTACCTCTAACCAACTGAGTGTGTATGTATACATACTGTGTCATCATGTTATGTGTTATTTGGCTTATTCCTGGTTGCTGGATCTTTGGTTGTTGTGCAGAACATCAGGATGACAGGTTTACCAATGACTTATGTAAATAACCTTAAAATAGCATATGACTGCTAAAAGTATATTTTCTAGCAAGTCACTAAAAATTGTGAAACCTGTGAAGGAAGATGCCTTTATAAAGACTAGTGTTGGTGTACTGGTTGAGTCACAGCAGCATTCTCTGAGTCATTTCGAGGCTAATGGAGTATTGCCTCTCCCGGAACATTATCTTGATATACACTCATAAGCAAGAAGGCTTATCAACTGGAAAAGGGGTGGAATTCCTCACAGCCTGGCATTGTATGAGTCAGAAATACTCAACAAAGAAGAGAACAGAAATAGTTGGTTATGTAGGTAATTGTGGTTCTCTGAACAAGGGATGGTAAATGTCACATGAAGACCTTCTTGTCTGCATGCAGATGCATGCCAAGACCTTCAGCACACTCACAAAATTATTCATATTGTGGGGTTCTATTGTGGTATACATCTCTTTGTCATATAGCCACCTATTCCTGAAACCTTTAAATGTTTAAACTGAGAAATTTTACAATTTTATGCGAAAAATTTGCTAATTTCCAATTTGATTCTTCTATCAAAAAAGTTGGAAAGGGGGCAGGTTTACCATGGTGTAGCATCTCCACTTTTTTTTCAAAAGTCTGTGCATTGAGGTTATGAGTTTCTGGTATATTTGGTCCCATTCTTGCCTGATACAGGTTTCTGGCTACTGAAGAGTTTGTGGTCGTCTTTGACGTATTTTTCATTTAATAATGCGCCAAATGTTCTCTATAGGTAAAAGATACCTGAACTACAGGCAGGCCAATTCTGGTGCTGAATTGCACTATGAAGCCATCCTGTTGTAATCGCTGCAGTATGTGGTTTTGCATTGTCCTGCTGAAATACACAAGGCCAAGCCTGAAATAGACGTCGTCTACAACCTTTATATACCTTCCAGCATTCTTAATGCCTTTCTTAATGCCATTTGCAAAGCCTTTGCAATCTGACATTAACAAACATTGTTTTTAAACTATTCCACGATTTTTTTACATACTCTTTCACAGATTGGAGAGCCTCCGCCCATCTTTACTTTTGAAAGACTCTGCCTCTCTAAGACATCCCTTTTATAGCTAATTATGTTACAGACCTGATGCTAGATTTTCTCTCAGCTAGAGCTTTTCAAAATGTCTTGCTTTTTCAGCCCTTTGCTGCCTCTGTCCCAACTTTTTTGAGACCTGTAGCAGGCATCAAATTTCAAATGAGCTCATTTAGTGGATAAATGAGGATAGTGGATAGTGGGTAAACTTTCTCAGTTTAAACAGTTCTTATGTTTTATTGTGAATAAAATATTGGCTCATGTGCTTTGAAAGTCTTTTAGTTTTTATTCTATGACATTTTTCCTGGATTCCCAACTTCCCTGGAATTCAGGTTGTAGGTAACTAGCATCTGTCCCATAAGCAACATCCAGGCTCTGTTTAGACAGGGGACCTCCCAGTCTCTTATCTCCCAAGGTTGTTGACTAGCTACTGTATGAACAGTGCTAATGCTAATATTAAGCTAGTGTATATGCCATGTCAGGGTATGTGGAAAACTTTGAATAGAGACACTGCTGGAGGACTTGACAGTCAGTTTTAATGTGTAAATAAAAAATAAATTACCTTGCAAAGTTTTTATACATACTTAAAATGAAAATCTGATAAATATGTGAATCACCTCACTTTCTAATGCAAGAGACTAACCTAGGGCTGTAAAACAAATATTTCCATAGTGGAGATTATTCTCAAATGTGCTTGGACTTTGAGCAATGAATAAGATTTACCGAATGGATAAACCCTATTCGGATTTTTTTTTTTTATATATCTGCACAGAAATATGATATTTGAACACACTGTAATTTATTTCTTTACAGTCAGAACGGAACAAACAAGTGGAAATTGGAGGTAATTGCATGATTTGATTTGATTAACATGTCCTCTTTTTGAGATTTTAGTCATTTCCCTGCACATCTGTTTTTCAGAAGGGAAGTATTTGCTTACTTCTGCTATCCACATGGGTCCCAGAGTTGGAAAGAAATGTTCTATCTTTACTCTTTACTCTTGAGGTCTTGTCAATAATTTAAACCAGTCCTGTAATAACTGATGATTCCGATCAAACAAATCAGAATTTTTTTTTTTTTTTAACATAGTGACATAGTTGCTTTGTCACTTTAACCAGATGTAAAAAATTTAATGAGAACCAACTTCTCATGAATGAAAAATCAGTATGACTCGGCACATATACATTCACCTCCAGAATTATTGGCACCAGGGCTGTAGTAAGGAAAAAACAATACACTGAAACTGAAATTCATTGTTTAACAACAAAATGAAAAACATAAACATAGCTTTCCATAAAGTTTATTAATTACCATTAAAAGTATAAAACAATGAAAAACATTATGGAAGATTTTCAACATTAGCTACCGTTCAAAGAATTCATCATACATTTCAATGAGAAAACAATTTGAATATTATAAAAACTATAAATTAGATCACCTCCTGGCTAGCCTTCTAAGAAAATTGCAGAAGTTTTATGTTGTTTTTCCTCACTATGTTCGAGGTCTTTTGCCAGCATCAGCAGGAGCAGACTTGCCATTTACGTGCTTTAAAAATTGTTGTGTATTCATGTTGTCGAACTTTAACTGGTCAAATGGCTGACACAAGAGACAAGTGTTTGGTCACAGTACCATAAAGTGTTTGGTCAAGATACCATAAAGTCTGATGAAGCAGCACAGAACAGAATACACTACGGTTTGATCTGGCAAAAAATATGAATAACAAATGGGCAAAATAACTGCATAAAGTAAACATTACACATAATAACATGCCATTTAGGTGTGTATGCTAGGATTTATGTGTCTCATGGCCATGCACACCATCAGCAAGGTTTGGTTCCTCTTTGTAGCTGGTGGTGTCAAGGCCTTTATAAAGCGTGTTGCCATTAATTCTCCTATTTTATTTTTATTTTTTGCAAGATCATGAGCCAAAATAAGCTTCCAATTCCAACAAAGAAATAATAAAAAATCAGCGTCTTTCAATGACCACCTCAGAAGAATTGAAATCCTAAAGAAACCCTGTGCTCTGAAATAAACAGGGCAGTCCACATGGTGGATCTGTGAACATGAACAATATTAAAAGATTCTACATGGAGATGCGTCTACAGTTTTCTACAGGTGTCTTTAACCTTGTTCGACAGGATAGGATTCACAACATTTTTTTTATTCTTTTACCTCACACAGCTTTCATAACAACCACTAGTGATGTACAAAGAGATGTCATTAATGCTATGTCCATCAGTGTTGAAATTTCTCACCACTAAAAAGGAGAAATCCTTCACTCTAAGCGCATATAATAAAATGATCAGTCAGTCTACATGAGATAAAATGAACTGAATGATGGATAACAAAAATGGACTGATGGGAAAAAAATGAAAAATAGTTATTTTCTGATTTATCTTCTTACTGTATCTTAACATAAGAACAGCACACATTACAGAATATAGGCTTGGACTTACTGCCACATCCCTCATACAGTCCTGACCTTGACCCAAGCCATTTCCACATGATTGGGCCATTAAAGGAGTTCCTGGGAGCCAGCGTTTTAGAATTCAGGAATTCAGGAATTCTGATCTTGGCTTCAGAGTACTGAGAAAATGTTTTATCTTGATGTTTGTTTTACTAAGCACTAGTGAAACGATGAGATATGTGCATTATCACACTTTTGGTTTAATGTCTTTAGTCTCACTCTAAATGTGGAAATTCACAATAGGCTAGGAATAAGGAATGGAATTTAGGGGCATTATGAATAATAAAATTCTATGGGTTTAAAACAGATGGTGGTTTTAAGGTGGAAACTTCTAATTTTACTGCTGTGTCCAAAGATTTGGCTTGTTGTTCAGCTCTACAGTTTTTCAGGGCTTGGCAGTATCTCATTTACATAGATACTGAAACAGAATGTTTGGAGGAGGAGTGAAACAGGGGGAGTTTACGGTATAAGAAATGCATTATCTGAGAGTATTTTAGTATTTTTTGTTAACCTGTTTAGGAAATAGTAAAATACGGGACCTTTAACAGAAGTTCTGATAATCTTACAATAGTGTCAGTAGGTCAGCTCTTTAAAAAAAAAAAAAAAATTAGGCCAAATGAAGTGAACTTTTAGGCCGACAATTCCTACTGCTTAAATACTTCTTAAAAACTGTAGGAAAATTTGGTGGGTGATCAGTGCAAACTGTGATGGTAATAGTCTTTTACATCCCACATGGAATGTCCTAGCCAAATAAACAACGGAGGAACTCATTATGGTGCAGAAAGTGACTCATGAACACAGGACCTTTTTATCAACTTGGATGACTAAAGACACTTGGCTTTTATTTACACAGGGACTCATGTTCCTGAGAGCCAGAAGGATACTTTTGATGCCACTGTCTGTATGTGTGTGCAGTGGTTCACACATTTAAATGATTAACACAAGTACATTTCATATATTGAAGAGCATCCAAGTATATATTTTTTCCTATTAAAAAAAATCATAGCTCAGGATAGAAATATATAGTTATAGTCATGTCAACCCATTATAAAGAAAGTGGTCTGTTAAAATTAGGTACATTTTATTGGCTCTTCATCGGTACATTGGTGTTTGCCTTGTTGACTGGCATCGGCTTATTGGCAAATAAAATAACATTCACTGATGCCAGTAACCAGTGTTGGTTAATTGCAGTCTGATTAACAGAGAAGACATGTGGACATGTGGGAAAATGTTGGCTGCGCTGGAGTATTTCACTTGGAGAAAGTTTGACACTATGCATTTTATAAGACATTAGTTCCAGTGACATTTTAAGAAGAGGTACAGTACAAGAAAGACTTTTATATTTTGTTTTTAAAATTTTACAATTAATTACATTCTGTATAAAGATTTTAAGATGTTAAAATATTCTCACTGAGAAAGTACAGTAACTGGATAGGAAGGAAAAAAGTACTTTTGACACAGGTAATTTAGCAAAAAAATCTGTCATGTGAAGGAAAATTATATTAAATTTGAATGATTTAATTTGTGCTTATTCACAAATGGTATAATTAAGAGCTTAAAGACTTAACCTATTTTTTATAATGAAGATTATAACAAGAATGCGAGAATTTCAGAATTCGTGCATCCCTAATAATTTTGCTCATAATATAGTAACATAGGCTGATCTACTGAACTGACATATTACCAATGTAAGGGTGACCATTTTCTCTAAACATTCTTTCATCCATCTCAGACTGTTTATAGGTGATATCGCTAGTCAAGCGTCTAATACAGAGAACCTCATGCGTGTAGATCTTGATTTATGATCAATAAGGCGGTTTAGCATCTGTCTGAGATTTGTACATTTGCCCTAGAGACACTATATCATATTTTAATACAGGTATATTTAAAATGGAAAAGACTTAGTAATCTTTATATTTTTGAAATGGACCCATAGAAAGCCATGTGATCTGCACTTTGTTTAATATAGATTTAAAATGTACTAAACCACAATCAGGGCGGCACAGTAATTCACTGTAGTGCACAGTAGTTGTTAGTATTGTAGCCTTGCACCTCCAGGTCCAGGTTTAATTCCCGCATCAGGTATGTGTGCATGAAGTTTGCAGGTTTTCTCCAGGTTCTCCAGTTTCGTCCCACAATCCAAAGACATGCAGGTTATGCTAATTGGTGGCCCCAAATTGCTTGTAGTGTTTGTGAATGTTGACCAGAGGTCCTACAGTATCATAGCCGTATAAAAATGGGAATAAATTTAATGGTTACCACTGACCCCCCTTCCCCTCCCACAGTCCCTGGTTGGATTACAGAGGTTCCTAGATGGATGGATGAAAACACAATCAGAGGGAATGCTTCTTTATTTTAGAAAGATTTTGGTTGGAATAGCCTGGCTGAATTATATACAGTATTTAGGAATTTGATATGGGTTTTGTTAGATGTGTATGATTTGTGTATATGCATGCTTATAAATGTTTGTTTATAGTAGTTTAAAAATTACACTAGAAAAAATTACTTTGTACACCATTTTAGTCAGTGGTTAACGGCTTTCTAAGTTACTCGTAATTAAAATTTTTTTTGTTTGTTAATGGTGGAGCCAGTGGGAATTGATGTCTTGTAAATGCTAATTTACGGCACGCAAACTGGGAATAAGGGCATTGCCACGACCCACACCATTACATTTACAGGCCTTAGGCCATTTGCACTGTTTTCTTTTAAAGAACTTTAAACATTCACACAACATTTTGGACTAAAACAGCAACAACAGCAAACCACAGCGAGTAGAATTAATGACAAGCTATGAAGCAGAAAATAGGGAGTTGCATCAGCAAGAAGCTTTTGTTTTTTAAAGTTCAAGCTCCTTAAGAGACAGCATGGTTTTGAGGAGAAATTGCATTCCCCTAATTCAAGAGATGTTTACTACAGTGCATGTAGTGAACGTCTCTTGAGTTAGACAGCTGTCTCTCTAATAGAACTACATAGGCATGGTATTTTAAATGACTACTGAAATGACTATAACCTACTATTTACTGTAGTTAATCCAACATATGAGAGATGTTCAAAGTCAAACTTTTTTTTTATCATTGTGTAAAATAACACAACAGAGTTATGAGAGTAAAAACTACCTTTGTTTCTTTATATAATCCCGTTACACTAATGCACTTATCCCAGTGTTTCAATTTCCCATTGAAAGAAAAGTCTACTATCTTTAATGGAAAAAACAGCCTCGGTTGATCACCTAATGCATTCTGTTTTTGCAGGACAAAACCTTATGTTGCACACTGCACAACTTGCACATTGCAGGAACTCAGATGGGATATATTGCAACATTCCCCTTACAGTCCTGACCTCTCTCCATGCCATTTTCACATGGCCATTAAAGGAGTTCAGGGAGGTCAGCGTTTCAGATGTGAAGCAGGCAGTCGAGTCATGGATCTGACATACCTCTGTGAGAAAATTTTCGACTTTGCTGGTATGCAGCACTACTGAAACACTGCAATGGATGCATTAGTACAGCAGGGGATTATACTGTATAGACAAATAAAGGTCACTTTTACTCTCATATTGTGTTCTGCACAACCAAACATGGCAAAATAAGTTTAAAACTATTATTATAAGGCTATGCAAAGTTTCCATGTAGGAAATAATTAATGGATAAAAAGAAAAAAACAAAAAAAAACAAATAAAGAAGCAAATAAATAAGCCACAAAAGGATATTGGCACACTCTGCCCCCATAAGATTTTAATTTTTTTTTGTTGAAGCCATGTCGCATTCTCTGCAAGTGTCTGTCTTTGAGCATCAAACTTATCAGTGGTACAGCAAAAGCAATTAGTCAAACTGAGGTTCATAAAATAATTCAGTACCATTGCATGTTGATGTTGCAAATTGCATTAATGAATATGACTGTGAGGCCTGTGGCTCTGTGATTTTGAAAAAAGTGGAGGAATTTAATTACTATTCTTACTGATACCTGATACCTGATAACTAATCTGAATACTACCTTATTTTAATTAAGTCTTTTTATAACACTGTTTTTGTCGATTGAAAAATGAAAAATCTGAATGAAAAGTAAATAAGTTTTAACATAAAATTGTTTATTTATAGTTGTTCAGCTGCGGTCTTTTTTGTATAACTACATTATCTGTGATAGTGTTGTACATCCCTGACATCGCTGAGTCTCGAAGCAAATAACCTGTTTGTGTCAGAATTCTTATATATAAGACACGAGAGCAGCAGAAAGGAACTGAGAAAAACAAAGACTGTGATCATACAGGCAAAAGATAAAAGCTTTCTGTAGCAAAGTCTGGGTGTGTAGACAGGGTTTGTAGAAATCTGATTGCCCAGATGATAGTCTGCTGTTCTGCCTTGGCAGTGTTGTGTAGGTGTTTTTGTGGGCAGGTTTTTATATCCTGTTTTAGAGCAAATGTTCCACAAAAGTAGAAATATCTTACAGTTTAGATCTTGTTGGTTATGTTACATTTGACTGGTGTCCAGCTTTTATTGCAGCTTCTGGTATAAAACCAGACGAACAAGCAAATGATAAAAGTAAATAGAGTCAAATGTTTCCTTCTGTTCAGTACTAAGGTTAGGGTTAGGGTAGACATAGCATTTAATTAGATGCATTAATAAGGATGTGAGTGGATGTTACCTAGAAGGTTAAAGGAACAAATCTGCATATGTGTGTAGGGGTGAATAGCTTCTTGTGAGGTGTTAACAATATGCAAAGAAATGGCAGCGCAGCTCCAAAACATTCTCCGCATCCAGCAGCTGTTTCAGTCCTTGCAACTCTGATGAACACACTCATGAAGCCAAAACAATGCCAAATGATGCTTGAGCTCAGCTTGGACTGACCCTGCATAAACAATTATCAAGAAGAAGAATATAAACATACAGAAACACTGAAGCTCATAGGCCAGTTTTATACTATACCAATGTATTATGAATATACATAACCTATCTTAACATACAGTATATACTTAGGTTAGGTTTCAGTTTCATGCAATTGAGGCCATCGTCAGCGCTTACATATCTTACGTTTCTGACAACCAATCAAACAAGGATCCTCCAGCACAGATCAGAGCAGTCTGGCGTAAATGGACAGAAGAGGTGAGTCAGCGTTAGATGGTGACTTATCTCCGATGAAGAAATGTAAAGTGTTCTTTTACTAATGGTGAATTGTCGCTCTAGTAATAAAATTGAAATAGTTGGTAATCAACATTCTCACTGTCCGACATCCTGCAGAGAAATAAGATTAAAGCAAATCCTCATACACTCACTCCTTATTCTCTGCGTTAGAAAAGTAGGCTGATTGGCGTTAATGATTTCTGATTGGCGTTTGAACACTAAAACACTTATCTTGAACATCCTTGATGCATTTTACCAGGAATAAGTTTCAGAATGACTTCATCGCTGACCAAAACTGAAGATGAATAATAATTTAAAAAAATGCTAATCTCAAGGATACAGTACAGATGTTGTTCCATGTCGACACATGTCTTTGTGGTTAATAAGCAAACATATCAATAATTAATAAGGCACTAAATATACCACAGTGTGTCAGCACATAATCACAGAAAAATATATATAGACAGTATACACAACATTATGCATTACACTTGTATGTTGCATGTGGGGGGTACTATGGCTCTAATGCCTGTTCTTGTCTGTGTACTTGGAGTTTGCATGTACAGTACTCCCTATGCTTTGTGGGGGTTTTTTCCAGGTAGCCTTGTTTTCTCCCATAGTCCAAAGTTGTGTGTTGTAAGCTGATTGCCCGTGGTGTATGAGTGGGTGTGCTGCAATTGCTTGGCAACTCATCTAAGGTGTTCTTCACTTTTGCACCCTGAGCTTCCTGAGGCAGACTCCAGGCTCCCTGTCGCCATAAATGGGATAAGCAGCACGATGAATGAATGAATGAATGAATAAATATGCATGTGGATTGTATTTTGATCATTAAGCCTATATTCAGCCTATTGCTAAATATAATATTGTAGCGTTTTTCACTGCTACCAAGAAACTTGGAGAGACGAGTGAGCTTCCCTGCTGCCCAATGCAAATGGCTGGGAGTATTTTATTCAGCACTGCACATAAACGGCACATTCAACAGGTCACACACAATCAACAAGACAAAATAGTTACTTAAAATGAATGAATGAACTAATAATGAATGAATGAATGAATGAATAGAGTTTAAGAACAAGTAGATCAAGTATTTATCTCTCCAACATATGCCAGTACTGACAAGCCATACAGTAAAATTCCCTGCATTAAATTAACACCTTGCACATTTTATATAAATGTCAGTGTACTGTATTTTAAATGCATTTCTTTTTTGACAGCTTATCTTTTTTCCCCCTGGTGTAGGTGACTGTAATTGGGTATTTCCACCCAGCACATACTGCTTGTCTATTCTCTATTGCCTGTCAGAAAAGACAATAAAATCAGCAGCCTTCATGATGGAAAAAACTAAACTAGACCTAAAAGTACCATCCGAAATGTCCATTGTGTTAGAGAAGATGTGGCTCAGCTCAACATTTCTCTGGGGAAAAATGATTCCACTTGTTGAACAGTTATGGTGGAGGCAACATATTTATTTCACACTGCTTTCACACAGTTTATTTTGAAATTCTTTAAAGCTGTGGCAAAAATTTATATAAAAGTATAAATATAAATTTCCCACAGCTACATTTTTAAATAGCTGTGGTCTAGCTTATGCGGTGTCACTTCCTCAGATAAAAGCGTATAATAAAAAGGTCCACATCTCTCTCTCTCTCTCTCTCTCTCTCTCTGTCTAGTTCTCTTGTACATTCAGCATGTTGAATGTGCCTGTTGTAATCTTTCTGACAATAATTAATACACAGAGTAATTACCCAGGTGTGTGTGCTTGAGAGAATTGAGAGAGAGCATGACAGAGAAAACACTTTTGATAGAAAATGTCCTTTCAGGAATAAACATGAAAGGATGAAACAAAGCTGGGTTTACACTACACACATTTTAGCCGCATTTTATTCACAAATTGTTTTTCTTTCTTTCTTTTTTTTTTAGGAGTGCAATCAGAATTTAATTGTTATGCATGATGGATTTATAATTATAAATTATAATTATAATGAATCAGCTGGTATATATGTGGTGTATAACTGTAAAACATGACTACCTTAACCTGAGTAACATTTTTGCCTAAGTTCTGTTCCTGTTTGCACTGAGGTGTCATTATTAACTAAACAGTAATGTCTCATGGACATCTCAGAGTCCACTGGGAGGAAATGCTTTAATTGAGATTTTTTTTCTTGCAGACATTTTAGAGTTAAACAGCTCAATTATATATTATCTTGCCTGATTACCTAAAAATGCAAAAGCACAAGATGTCTAGCTTTCTAGAAAAAAAATTGTTTCTGTTCTATGATTGTGTTGAGATTTTTTTTATTTTTTATTGGCCATATATCAGTAAATCTTGCTACACATATAGTATGATGTCCTGTCTTTGCCCAGTCATCTAGTATAATCATCCTTACAGTTTTTGTGTTTTAATTAAAATAATTAAATAAAAAGCTGACAGATTCTCCGTTATCGTCATCATACAGTCTTTGGTTACCTTAAGAGCAAATGCTGGGACATCTTTCTCAGTCTCATTAGTGCTCCTGTGTGATGTCTCGCAGTTTCATGGCTGTTTTTGAACAACTCAGGCAAATTTTTTTCCATTAATAACTGCCAGTCACACTGAGTCTTCTTGGCGCTTTTGAAATATTAACAAGCGGTCTTGTGGATGCAGATCAGTACAGGCACGTGTAGACATTCGAGCCATGTCAGCACCAGATGATAGCATAAATAAAGGCACTCGTATACACACATTCCACAAGTAGTTCCCTCGACTCCTTTCACTCACAACCTGTCATATGAAGGGCATCACAAGACAGCCTAAAAATTTGCCTGTCAATCATGAAACTAAGGATTTAAAATAAATTTTCTTCTAATTAGTGTCCATTCAGACATACACAGCTGCAGGTTTATTGGTTTCATTCATTCGTTCATTTATTAATCAATTAATTCATTCATTTATCCATTCATCTCCAATAAATGATTGAGTGGAGGATCCAGATATTTTCCTAGCAACATTTGATACAAGGTTGGAGAATTCAGTCGATTATAGTGCACCATTCACACACATGTTCACACACATTCACACTCAGAGGAAACCCATGTGGAAATAGAGAGAACATGTGAAACTGCATACAAACAAAAAGTTAAACTTAGGATGCTGGAGCTGTTAGGCATTAATGCTACATACTGCACCACTGTGCTGTCCTTTGTTGGTTTCATTAAATGCAGCCAGGGAGACCAACAAATAGACAAGATTGAAACGTGAGGCAGCATTTGGTCAGGTGATCAGCATACAGGCTTGAACTAGACAATACTAAATCAGCAAAGATGAAGCAAGCTATGATTAAACAATAATCAGGACACACAAATACCTAACTCTTGGAATTGTCATAGACACCGATGATAAAAATAAAATGAAATAAAAAATAACTTTGCCTTGGCTGTCAGCCTGCAAACATCACATTCTGTTGTGCCAGCCAAAAAAAAAAAAGCAGTTTAAACATGCCTTAAAATAGTTACAAGCCTGCTAGCTCTCTCTCACTTACTCATCATCTATACCGCTTTATGATGTATACTGGGTCACAGGTGGTCTGGAGCCTATCCGAGGGCACGAGGCGGAGTACATCCTGGACATAGTGCCAGTTCATCACAGGGCACACACATACACAAACTCACACACTTATCCACACACTATGGGCAATTTGGGAACAGCATTTACCCTAACATGCATGTCTTTGGACTCTCCCAGAGGAAACCCACCAAGCACGGGAAGAACATTCAAACTCCATGCACACAGACACAGGAATCGAACCCAGACCCCAGAGGTTAAATGCGACAGTGCTAACCCCTAAGCCACCATGCCGCCAGCATGCTAGATAAGTGTACTAATGTTTTTAACTGTAAACCTACAGCTATTTGGCTGGAATGTTGTTTTACACTGCCTTACGTAGATCAGATTTTAAATGCAGTTACACAATTCATTGCATGTTTAATTGCAACTCGTACTGAATGGAGGTAAAATTAAGAGTTTGCTTACTACAGTTGCATAACTGCTTGTAAAGGCTGGCAGAATAAGCTTCTACGCTTGTACACAGAGAAGCGATATAAACCTAAAGCCCTTTATCTGTGCTGAGAAAATGTATAGAGCGGTAACAGGGCAGCAGAGTCTTGTATCTACCTATCCGCAGAGATTCTCCTGAGCCAGGGTGACTGCTGCAAGATCTTGGGTCTTATCTCTGTACTCCTCCTTTTCATGCAGTGTGGTATTTTATCATACAGAAGCTGTGCATGGCTCTTAGTTTAGATCAGCAAGCAACCCCCCACCCATACACACACACACACTCCTTGTGCAGAGGCTGCATCTGGCTTACTTGGCTGCAGAAAGATGAACCTAAGCCAGTGCTTGCATTACATGGCTTCAGGTTGTGCTCCCCAAACTTTTGTGGTTTGGTGCTTTTCTTTATATTTTACTGCTATTTACAGTGATGGTCAAATCTTACTCCCTCTTTTAATTCTTTGTGCTTTCATGTAAAACATGAAACAATAAAAATTATTTGATCATAGTGGTTCTTATTATTAGGCAACTACAGTACAACCTAAGTCAAATAGCAATATATATATATAAAAAAATTTTATGTGCCATTGCTTATTTAACGAAAGTTAAACCAAAAGAAAAAACATGGCCAATACTAGGTACCCCATTACTGCTTCCATAGGATTTAAGAGAGTTAGTTACAGCCAGGTGCTGCCTGTCATCAACCCAGATTAAATGATCATCCACAGGTGTATAGACCTCTATGGAAGCAGACGTTTTGGCAGTCTGCTGCTCTGGAGTGTTAACACAATGTCAAGAGGCAAAGGTCTCAGGGAAGCAATTGTTGCTGCAAATCAATCTGGAACGGGTTATAAAACTATTTCCAAACAATTTGGAGTTCGATGTTCTACAGTGATAAAGATTATTCACAAGTGGAATGCAGTGAAGACAGGTGCCAATCTTCCTAGGAGTGGACATCTCAGCACATTAACCAAAGGTCAGACCATAAAGGCTCTGAGAAATATAAAAAATAGCTCAGACCCTACAGGCCTAAACATGTTAAATGTTAAAGTCCTTGACAGCACTAACAGAATAAGACTGAACAAGTATGGTTTGTTTGGAAGGGTTGCCATGACGTGTCTAAAAAGAACACGGAGACATGACTGAGGTTTGCAAAACTGCATCTGAACAAAGCAAAAGGCTTTTGAAACAATGTGCTACAGTATGCACAGATGAGACCAAAGTGGTGTTGTTTGGCTTTAATGTTGAGTGTCTTTTTTAGGGAAAACAGCATTACAGCAAAAACGTCTCATATCCACTGTCAAGCACAATTTGGGTTTGTTTGCACCCACAAGACCTGGGCACCTTGAAGTCATTGAGTAGCCGAGAGTATTCTAGAGGCACATTTGAAGCCATCTGTCTGACCGTTAAAGCTTGGTTAAAATCGGGTCACAGGACAATAATCTGAAGCACACCAGTAAGTTTATATCAGAATTGCAAAAATAAGGTTTCATTTGCTGTTCAAATTAAATATTGTGGCAAGACCATACTTTGTGGCAAAACCTCATTGGACTGAAACAATGTTGGAAAGAAGAATGGGTCAAAATTCCTCCACAATGAAGCCACTAATGAAGTCATCCAGGAAGCAATTACTTCAATTTATTGCTGCTAAAGTTGGATCTACATGCTATTAGTACTGTGCTTAGTACAAGCTATGAGTACTTAGTATTGCCTACATGTTTTCTTTCCTTTTGACTTAATTTTGTTAAATAAGTCACATTAAGTCATGTTGCTGTTAATCTAAGGTTGTATTTGCCTAATATTAAGACCTGTAATGATCATGCGATTTCTATTACCTTTTTACACAAGAGCACATAAAATTAAAAGAGGAATACTAACTTTTAAACATGAATGTGTATGAAATAAAACAAAGTGCACTAAATACATTAAATAGTATTGCAAATTGTATAGGTTTTTCTCTCATGGATGCATGTGGATGTGAGCCTATGCTTAAATTTGGCACTCTGCATCTACAGTAAATCTGTTAATGCTGTCATTGATGCTATACTTCACTACCCATGTTTTCCTTAACAGATTTTTGCTGCGTTGTGCAAAAACCATAAGCCGTTTTTTTTTCTTTCTTTTTTTTTCATTTCACATGATTTCAGTCCAAAGTAGATATATAATAAAATAATGTATGCCAGTGTATACATAATATACAATTCCAGCCTAGCCTTGGATTTAACCTTAATAAACAACTCCATACGCAATAAGCTGGATAATTAGTGTAACTATTTATACAAAATATGCATCTCGAGAAAGCATTATCTGTGAAGAGATCCAGCAGAAAATCTAAGCACATAGAGCATCAACAACAGCAACTGCTGCAAGAGATCATGAAAGTATACGAGTTTTTGTGTGTGAGATAGAGATTGTGTCTAGAGAGTCTAGAGAGAGACTGAGATCATGTGCCTGAATGTGTGTATCCATAGGGAATATTATTAAGTAGGCAGCAGATAACCATACACTATCTGGGATAATGCTGGAGCCTTATATTTAAGAAATGTTCCTGCTGACGGAGGAAAAAGAATCAAAATATTTAGTCGTATTGCGCTGAAGTGTCAGCTATATTAATGTCACTTTATATATGCATTGTAGTTTTTGTACCAAGTAGCAGCACAGCTGAGATTACTTCATGTCTACAGACAATCACATCCATGTGATGTTCACCCCCTCACTCACTCAGTCATTCTCTATACTGTTTGTGTGGAATTTGCATTTAAATGTACATCTGTTGAATTTTGGAATGAATTCAAATGCTTACGTGTTACCATGAAGTGCGCAGAATGAAGGCGCGAGATCACATTTATTAAGTAGATTTCAATTGTACACTCATAAGTGGGTATTAAAAA
The DNA here is from genome assembly GCA_028570985.1 of Heterobranchus longifilis. Classification (NCBI taxonomy): domain Eukaryota; kingdom Metazoa; phylum Chordata; class Actinopteri; order Siluriformes; family Clariidae; genus Heterobranchus; species Heterobranchus longifilis. The sequence continues at coordinate 2,447,146 of JAOVVB010000032.1, forward strand.
ATGTACAGCACCATCTTTTAAATTTTGGGGCGGGGCGGGGCGGTGGTGTAGTGGTTAGCACTGTCGCCTTGCACCTCCAGGGTCTGGGTTCGATTCCCGGCCAGGCTCAATTCCCATCTCTGTGTGCATGTAGTTTGCGGGTTCTCCCCGTGCTTGGTGGGTTTCCTTCGGCTACTTGGGTGTCCTCCCACAGTCCAAAGATATGCAGCTTAAGCTAATTGGCGCACACAAGTTTTTATGTGATGCGTGCACAAACAAACAGACCAACAGACACAAAAATTTCAAAAAACCATCTTGATGTGTTCTATTACTCATTTTACATCCCCCAAATTATTTATATCTTCAATGTACAGACATGCCAACTTTACAGTTTTATTATATGTAAAGATAGATTATGGATTTCTTGAATGCTTACAACGTGGCCATTTTAAAGTGAACTTAGTTATGAAATGATAATGGTTGACACAATCACATAATCATTGTACAGTAAGATTCAGGCACATCGGAGCTTTACTGAGCTATAAAACAACTGTCAACTATCACCCAGTAAGTCAGCCAGAAATATGTCAACAATCTACAAAAGTTGAAATAAATTAAATCAAGAAGTCTTTATGATCTCTAATGAAATGAACTGCATTGTAAATTACATCTCTTTTTAAATGACAGTTTAAAATCCAACCTGACGTTTTTTTTTTTCACCTTGCCAGTTATTATGCTTGGTCAGATGTGCATGATTCATATGTATTTGAAAGGATAACTAAATCATGTTTGCACATAAAGGGTCACCATCTACTATAACTAAACAACATTTTATGTTTTTGTTTACCAAAACCTATTATTTTATGTTCTCATTTCCATGTGAGTTATTTACTGATAAACACTTTGCATCATATGAACTCTGGTATAGACCGGACATACAGGCTCAACTAAATGTGGCTTCACTCCTGGCATATCTTTGCTTCCTGCATTAGAAGGATTGGTCAGCTTACCCGTTAAGTGCTGGTGTTGCTATAGGAAGAGATCCTACATGATTCACTGCAGGCTAGCATCTTTCTGCATCTCCAATTAAAATAAATAAATAAATAAATAAGGATAAAACTTTGTCGTTTAAATTGAGTGTCAAATTTTTAGATAAATGTCCTTGAATACCAATTACCTTTGTCTTTAACCACAGCAAATCTGTCAGTCGTGTGCAAAATCATTTTAATGCAAAATCATTCTGTTCCGAATATAAAATAACATGCTTTACTATAGTATTGTAGTGTAGTATTACAGCATGCCAGTAAAAACTAACAGATAATTATATTGATATTGTTCTCAGTAGAACCATGTTAAATGATCCATGTGACAATGACTAATCCCTATTAAATACAGACTGGTTTAAATGTTTTTCTCCATTAAGCAGCTTTGAACTGAATAGTCAATAGTCAAGTCAAATAGAATTGCCTTGTGGAGATTTACCGCATGGGGTGCCATGCTAACTACGTGCTCTCATTAATGCTTAATGGCGCCTCAGGTGGTGTTTAGCCCTGCAGAAATGCGGGGAATGCTAAGGTACTGAATGGAGCATGGAAACATTGACTCACCGTGGAAGAATTTGCCTTTTCTTTACCATTCGTCCATCTCTGTCAAAGAGTCGAACTTTTTCCTTACCTGAGACTGCTGGTAGCTTCCTGCCATTAGCCTTCTAGTATTCACTGGCAAAATTACTGTAGAATGAATTAAATAATTCGAAAATTAAATGCTTTTAAACTCTAGCTCTGCATGATAAAAGCCAATGATTTAAGTCAATTAGTTAGCTTGTTAAGGTTTTAAAGACTACTCTGGTAGCCATGACTTCTGCATAATTTATATAAGACTTTACAATTATTCTTACATTATGTATGTATATTGCCTGACCAAAACATTTACACAATTTAATACTCTGTTCAGCCTAATTTATGCGTCCATGGTGTCCAATGTGGTGGCCATTGATGTGGTACTGTAACCTTGAGAGTAGTGTACCTGTACCCTGACATGCCCATCACTTTGGAATAGGGTCAATCTGGACTCATCAGGCAAATGTTGGTTACATCATGCTTCCATATACTGTACTGCCTGGCCACAAAAAGTCCCAGTCTCCGAAAGGTCAAATTATATTAAAATTATAACTGGGTTAAAAACTGTCAAACACTATATTAACAAGTGCTGAGATGAATTGGCACCCTGTTCCCAAGTATAGGTGATGGGTGAGTGAGTGGAAGGATAGTGCTAAACCGTCAATTTCACAGAAGAAAATGTGTTTGGAAAAAATAAAGAATAATTGTTATCTGAGATGACTTAAGATCTTGTTGAAGTCACATGAAAGTAGTGAAAGTAAGGGCATTTCCACACGCACATGTGTTAATGAGGCACTGTTATGTGGCAATAAACTAAAGTCAGCTGACAACCTGAATGTATTGAATGACTAGGGTATCACATCAATAGATTTTTTCCCCCCTGATGGCATAGTCATATTGCAACACTCAAAGCACTAACACTTTATTAGGCTAACTAATTGACTCATGTTTTTTTTTTCATGCGGAACTAGAGGTTTATAGAATTGTTTTGTGATTTGCTCTTTTCTATTGTAGAAAAAGTAGCAGCAAAAAGTAGTACTAATAATGAAATCTAGATCCAGCTATCTGCTTGTTGTTCATAATATATTGTGTGGTCAGAAAAGTTAGGGCATGTGTGTGCTTTGTATTCTACTGTGTTTTGTGCCATCTAAAATCCCATACCCACTTTTTCACCCTTATGGAAAATAAAAATATTTGAAGTAGTAAAGGTCAATGTTCAAGAGAGAATAAATTGGAAGGAGAAAGCTTTTTATGTTTTTTTGTTTTTTTTTCTTCTGTGGTAAAATACTCAATAGTAAATCATTCGAAAATATATGTTTTGACTTTGTGAGCAAAGGAATCAAACTCTAGGCATTTTTCCTCAGTGTGTGTGCACTGCTTTTAAGCTGTTTTTAGATATTTGGCAAAGGCATAATCCATGGTAAACCATTATATTGTCTGTGGTTAAAGTCTAATTGAATGTACAGCACCATGTTAAACATACAGCATTCTCCTATCTGACCTTTTCCTTTTAAGCCATTCAATCCCTTGCCTTTTGTAATCATTTGTTTAATGCATGTAAGGTTTTTTCGTCTGAAAGACGATGGCTGCATGCATACAAATTTTCGCCCATCTTTAATTGCGCTGAACATCTTAAATTGTGCGGGATGCATCATTTGGGATGAATTTAGATTAGGTGTGAAATCCATGCATAAACAAAAGCACAACCGATATTAAGCTCTCGTCGCTTGAAAACATATGGATATGATTTCTCAGGATTGAGATGGCTTTCAAGCACAGTCGCAGCTGTAAGGTTCGAGGACGAGTTATCCTTGTGCACTGAAATTCTTGTGATGTCTGAATTTGGTCTACTCGAACACCTTTCAATGCCATTTACTGTTGTGCATGTGTCTGAGAGAACATCTTGTATCCATGCAAAAGCTTAAGGTCAAGGCAGGAGAAAAGACTTAACATAAAAATGCTTCAGTTTTAGCTGTCGGATTAATTTTATGTACTTGCCTTGGGCTTGGGCTGTAGATGGACCGTTTTTTGGCAGCAGTTAAGAAGCAGTGACAAAAACCATTTATGACTGCTTGAACATCATGGAAGAGCCTTGACCAGGTTTAGTTCTTAATGTACAGCCTGTGAAGAAGAAAGCGTTCAGCTGCCAAGATTTTACTGCTTTGATGCGTTACTCTATGTCACAAACATGGGTGCTACAGGCTGTCAATGATGTTAAATATACAATCTTATGCAAAAGTTTGGCCAGCCCTTGATAAATAACAGATTTTGGTGATTTTTTTAATTGAAAAGATGTTAACACAGTCTCTCTTGAAAATGGGAAAAAATGCAAAATATTTTCAGCAAACATTGATGCATAGTTACTTCTTATGCCTTAAATTGAACAAAAGTTAAAAATGAAAACATTGTTATGGCACTGTGCAAAAGTTTGGGCACCCTACTAATCAGTACTTAGTAACACCTCTTCTGGCAGATACTGTATCACAGCCTGCATACGCTTTTTATAGCCAGCTAAAAGTCTTTCAATTCTTGTACTTGGAAGTTTCTCCTATTCTTCCATGCAAAAGGTTTCTAGTTCTGTAATATTAATTGGTCATCTTGAATGCACAGCTTTTTTAAGATCTACCCACTAATTTTCAATGATGTTTAAATCAGGGGACTGTGATGACCATTCCAAAACCTTCAGCTTGGGTCTCTTAAGGTATTCCATAGTGGTGTTTGAGGTATGTTTAGGATCCAGATGAAGTTATGTTTCAAGCTAAGAATTGTGTTTTAAGTTAATGTATTTTTTTTAGTGATGCAGA
>JAOVVB010000032.1:2467590-2482031 GCA_028570985.1 Heterobranchus longifilis
CCCGACTGAGTGGTAGTAGTAGCCTTAATGTGGGAGCCCCCTAGCGGCGGGGAGGAATTGGCTACGACTAATATTGGTGAGAAAATTGGAATATTGGGGAGAAAATTGGAAAAAACCCAATAAATTTTTTTTATAAATAATCGTTCCGGAAGTGTGCTTATATATCAAAACACTCGTATTGCCTTAATCTCATATTGCTCCTCGCTCACTGTGAAGTTCACTAGGTAAGCGGCCTCCGGAGGGAGGGGCGCAGGAATAGGCACCGGCTGGTGACCAATTCCCACTATTGGATCCCGAGCTTCTCCCCGCGCTATAAAACACACCGGGGAGTGTAGCATGGGGTCTGTCTGTTAGGAAATCCGAGTGTCTACTGAGCTGAGTTGTGTGGCAGACGCGCGCTAAAACGCAGAAGCGCCATGCAAGCGGTGCAATGTAACGCGCCCCAGGGCGAGTGGAATGCACCTTTGATCAGCGCAGCAAGGACAGCCACGAACTCACTGCCGGAGCTTCCGCGGCTCTTTAACTCTCAAACAAGCTGGATTTTGTGACTTCGCTGAGGAGTAAAAAGCTGCCGGACATCATAGAGGACTCCCGTCTGAGGCCATGTCCAAGAGTGAGCTGGGAGTGGCCGGTCCAGCTATCCCAAGAGAGGAGAGCCATCATGAGTAAACCGCGCAGGAGCTGCTGCCCATGCAGGCCAAAGCTGCTACATTGCCACCGTCACCGCTCACCAGCCTGTGCCTGCATGCCAGCGGAGCACTGCCCACATGCCAGCACGTGCACGCAGTTTCTTCCCTTTTTCCCTTCCTTCCTCCTTTTAACCCTTTACCCTTTTTCCGTAAGAGCTCGCCTCGTGTCTGTGTTTGTGGTGCTGCCCGTGTGCCAAACCCGTTACAATATCAAAGCGAACTTCCCCATAAGAAATAATGGAAACTCAGATGATTTGTTCCACAACCCAAAAATGTTCATATAAAAATACATAGTAAAAAAAAAAAAATCAACCTGCACTTTACCTTTGAAAAGAATCCCGGCAGAGCAGTGTTTCCATTAGTGTGTGTTTGTGCACGCACGCGGTGTGTGTGTGTGTGAAGCTGAAGTAAAATGAGAGAAGGAAGGGGGCTACTGTGTAGAATGACTCCCTCTTCCCTCCCTCCCTTCTCTCGTCTTACACAGTAGCTCCTGTGTGGGTTGACTGCCTCTCTCTCTCTCTCTCTCTCACACACACACATACAAACAGAAACACTGCTCTGTCACGATTCTTTTCAAGGGTAAAGTGCGGGTTAATTTGTTTCATTTTTACTTACTACAGCAGTGATCCCGTTAGTGTGTGCATGCACAAGTGTCATTGAACCTCGTGCACTAACGAAATCTCTGCTTTCTGTCACAGAGAGAGTGACGCTGGATCTTTAACAAGGAACCTCTCTAATGACACTTGCTTTTGCTTTATGCGCATGCAAACACATGTGGTCACAATGTTATAATAAACAGTAAACGCTCACACAGACGTTGACTGTACGAGTGACGCACTGCGTACTGAGACTGAGGCCATGTCCACACGTAGCCGGGTATTTTTAAAAACAGATTTTTCTTCTTTGTTTTTAAAAACCACACAACCTACTTTTTTAAAACATCTTTGTCTACATGAAAACGCAAAAATCCCTGTTAAGTGCTGTTAGGAGCCTCCTTAATTAACAGGGGGCCAATCAGAAGCCTAGACAAAATGTCATCATCGGTTGCGCTTTGTAGAAGTCTGACCAGGTCTCATCTGAAAAATGGCGTTGCTGTCTGCAGGGTCTGTGTCATCAGAGTTTTGTACAGTATGTCGCAGTGAGCTTAGTAGTACATTTGGGCATCTCTGTTCATTAACATAATGTGTGAGTAACTGCGTGTGTATGTGCACGCATGCAAAAAGTCCAGTACGCAACGTTAACACAGTCACTAATTTACTGTATGTAAGTCCACTATTGCACAAAATATCCTCATAAACAAAGCTGACGTCAGATCAAGGAGACGAGCACACACAATTACATCATCGGCACAAGGTGACGTTACAACAAGCCAAAATCTCCGTTTCCCCTGTCCACACAACACCACTGAAAACGTAGTTTTGGAAAATCTTTCACTTTGGACGGAGTTTTCCAAAAGCTCCGTTTTAATGACTGATGAATGAATGTTTGCATGTGGACAAAGGCGAAAACCGCAATGAAAAATCTCCCGGCTATTTAAAAATACCCGGCTACGTGTGGACATGCATGAAAGAAGAATCATTGGCTCAGTTGTGATCATTTGACACTCGGCAGACAAAGCACATGCATACTACTCATATAACAAGACCTCGGTCGTTTATTAAGTTAAAATTAATTAAAAAATTTAGCTTGTCTTAAAAAAACGCTCAACCAAAACCAAATTACTCGCAATTCAAGGTTCCATTGTATTCTTTTTTTTTTATTATTGTCACTTACCAAAATAGATTCACAATATTTAACACATTTTTTTTTTCTTTTTGGATCAATCTGTAGCTCCTTATGCAATTAGCTAAGAAGCCATAATACAGTGGAACATGATAAATGCAGCACATCCACATTTGTTCTCATTGATCATACCACGTTAGGCATGCAGGGCTTTTTGTGTTGTAAAATCTTTATTTTTAAATCAGCCAGCTCTCATGCTGTTCCTCTTTGTTTATTTAGATATTTTTTGCATGTTCATTCGAGTCGGGTATTCAGTAATGATGTAAATTATTAAATGCGCACATGGAAAATTAATAGGTAATTAAGTCAGCGCCATCATGATTATCTCGCACACAGTGAGCCTGGACTCCACATGCACTTCTGAGAGGGGAGGAACCACCTACTGTATAGCATGAAGAGAAGACAAGAGAAGAGAAGGGCTTCCATGTGGCTGTATGAGGGGAATGTGTTGCAGTGAAGGACTTTGCCATAAATATATTAACTCTTTAATACTCCAATATGTGCTTTCCTCTGTGACATTTATTGCCTGTCCTAATGCACAGTTTCCATGGTCTCAACAACCACCATAAATAAATTAGTCCATTAATACGCTGCTGTATACCTCTGTGACATTTACTGCTTGTCTAAGCTGCTGTCCATGATGTCGACCTAACTATAATTGTCCATTTACATTTGAGTAAAGTGTGGGCAGACAAGGAATCAATGACATAATGACCAAGAGGACAAAGCTGACCTCATGTGTGGTGCACTCAACATTAGATATACAAGATATAGCACTTTAGAGGTGTTCATTAAGATTTGGATCCTGTGGGAATTACACAGTGATGATTTTGCAGGAGCTAGTGTTTATTGAGCTGATGTGGGTGGAAGCAGGCGATCAAATATGAATCTCAGAGGACAACACAAGGCCACATTGAGTATTTTCAGAGAGGAACAAGCAGGATGAGTCAGAATTACTTTTGTTGGATACCCTTATACAGAGCAACTTACAGACGTGAACATTCCATTTATCTACAGAACTGTGCAAAAGTCTTGAGCCACTCTTCATTCCTTTATATCAAATACAATTATGCGGATTAAATTAAAGAAATGGGAACAAATGGCTCACTGCAACAGGTTGCAAAGTGCATTAAGGATTAAAAAATGTATTGTTAATGTAACAATAGCAGCAACCTTATTTCCCCATCTAATCTGTTACAAACACTTAGCAATCAGCTTCACAAGTAAACAAATCACCGGCCTGATCATCTGTCATTATGTCTGCACCTGTTTCTCACTGATTCATGACTTAAGTTTGATGTTTTTATGCTTGAATGATTCATTGGTCACTGTGTGGCTTAACAAAAAACATTCCTCTAAAGCTGGTCAGGTACAAGGACTGGACTGAAAATTACAGCCAAAACAATTGGCAAAAAATTGAGAGTCTTAAGGAAGTCTAGAGAACTATCCCTCAAGACTACGTTAAAAATAAAACCTGGCTTATTGGGAGCAAAATATGGAGAAAGGAGGCATAGCTCAAGACTTTTGTACTGTATGTACTGTATCTAATTGACGCAGCTGAGCAGTTGAGTAGTTAAGGCTCTTGCACAAGGGCCCAGCAGTGGGATATTTTAGGTACATAACACAACCAGTGTCATGGCATGGGGAAAATTTTTGAGGAAGCCAACTGAGATGACCCTTATTCAATAATAACTAAAAGAAGCATTCATTACAAACTCAATCAGTTTCATTCACATTTGTATCAAAATATTCAGTTGGCTACATGTATGACCGATAAACCCTGTTATATGAATTTGATACACAAATTCTTTACATACTTCTTATTTACTGTGTTTATAGAATAACACTACACTACAGTTTCTATCCGTAGCTCTGGTTTATAATATTTTGTTGCCGTTATAGTGGCAGCTTAGTTAAAAAAGTTATTTATTTAAAGGAAAGCCAAATTGGCCTGGCTTCCCTTCAGACATGATGGTAAAAGTGTAATACTGTGTTTCACCACACATTCACCACATATTTTTATTTTTTTTCTGTTGTTCATTCGCTGTGAAATATTCAGTGTAAAACAGAGAAAAGATGGCAGTCAACAACAGCACAAAGTAGTTTGTACCTGATGAATAAAGTGTTATTTTTTATTTTTTTATTTTTTAACTAAAATGATGTACAGTGTGAAAAAACTGGAAAAGCCTGGCTTTTCTTGGCTTCTGGAAGAACACGCCAATGATCCAATGATCCTATGGTTGTTTCCCAACACTCCATAGGTAAATATCTTTCAAATGCAATGCTGACACTTCCCTTGGCAGATATCATCTTGAGTAATCATGTATCACCTTCCATACAGAACTGAAACCTATACAAAACAACTTACTTTAAGCTAATTACTTAAGTAGTGGAGAACTTCCCTTAGATGTTATAGACTCAGAGTTATAAATCACAACACAATTAAGGACTGTTTGAGTGTACACACTAATTCCTTGCTAACATTTTTGGGACCCATGGTGCTATGTCTTCACTAAATTTTGCACAAAATGCAAACAAACCTACAAAAAAAATATGTAAACTTGCTTCGCTTCGCTTTCCACTGAAACAAAGAAGTTTTGAATGGACGTACGTGCAACTTAGCTAGCGTTCGGTTTGTTCACTAGAATGTCGAAAAAGCTGTGTATGTCGAGGCAAATTTCTTGCACAATTTCAGTTCTTAAGGTGAAAATCTGTGAGCCATGGTGTTTGTATGCCAAGGTACCACTGTAATAAATTAATAATAATAATAATAATAATAAATTGCACAAAACCCCAATGTAGAAAGGCCGCAAAATTCAGGGTTAGTTGACTACTTTGTCCAAAATCCTGTCTAAGACTCCTGATAAAACTATTTCTAGTCTTCTATTGCAAAAAAAAAATCATTGTTTTTATATATTATATTTTTAACAAATGAAGCCATGCCTGGAACATACTGTACTGTACTGTATGCTCTATAAAAACTGGCAAATGAAAATAGCGACAAATATAACATGGTAGAGTTCCACTATTAATAAATATGAAAATGTGGGACCCTTTTTTACATTACACCATAGCCTATTCAAAAATAATCTTGCACTATGTACCACATTGTCCACATCTTTATCAAGACTTATAAAATTAATGAAAAAAGGAATTCACTCCCAAGCAGGGCTTTACTATCGCCAGCTTTTTTCCTTACACCAGGCCAAAGCCATGGCATCTTTTTTTCTCTTTCTTTCAGAAGGTCTCAGACGAGTGTGATAAGAATATGGTATGGTTTGCATATAAGTTTAAAAAGCTTCTTTAGTTTGAAAGCTTCCCTAAACTCCTTCAGCCACTGCACTGCATTGAGCTTTCAAGTCTCTTTCTTTCTGCAATGTTCTGTCTGAATGTGCTATTATACTGTGGCATTAATGATGTTGAACAAGCACTCTGCACACGCTCCTGCCACAAAGACAGAAGTTTTATTTGTTTACTCTCTCATTTAATTACACATTTCAATATTTTTCTTTTTACAAAAAGCAGGCAGACCCTCTAAAAGCCTCAGTGGAGAGCAAAAATGGGCTGTCTGAGTAATTACCCTTTGTGGACAGACTGTATAGGGTGCGCTAAGTTAAAGGCAATTTGTGCTGCACTTTCTATGAGTGAATGGGAGTTTTGGGTGTTGGACTTATGGCATTGAGCTTAGCAGGAACATTTTATCCAACAATCTTTCATTTGCTTGCTTGGGATCTAGGGACTACGGATAAGTGTTCGATATGTTCTCCAATAGTGAGTGCTTCTCAGTACAAGTTTATGCACCCTGTCTAGACATTTACTGCAGCATTTAACATTTATTCCGGTCTTCAAAAATATTCCTAATAATTAACTTCAGCATCCTAAAAAAAATTTTAATATCCATTTTGTCTTACAAGGATGTTTTATGTCTCCTGAATTATAATAGAAAAAGTATGAGGGGCATTTAAGTCAAACCAGGACATTTGATTGTGCAGAATAACAGAGCACACTTATGAGAGTAAAAATATATATTTTTAAGTATAGTCCTAAAACTCACTTATTCCAGCATTACACTCCCTGTCCCTGTCACCCACTCCTGGTTTGTCTTGAATGCCCCTTATAGATTTTCAAATATGAGAAATACATTTACATTTAGGCATTTGGCAGACGCCCTTATCCAGAGCGACTTACATTTTTATCTCACTATACATCTGAGCAGTTTTGGGTTGAGGGCCTTGCTAATAAAATAAATTAAAAAAAACGTCTTTTACTTCCTAATAATAGGAAGAAAAAGACGAAAAGACTAGGATCTTAAACGTTCATGAAAAAGCTAACTGCTAATTTAATAAAAATCTAACCCTAAAAAATGCATAAAGTTTTAAAAAGAAAGTCAGATTATGATTTAAGTTCTATATTGTTTACGGCGGCATGGTCGCGTAGCGGATAATGTTGCTTCTTCACAGCTCCAGGGTCTTAGGATTACTGTAATCCTGAGCTCAGTCTTATAGTCTTGAGGAATAGTCCTAAGGGCTGAATGCCATTTTTTGACTCTCACTTTTGCCAAGTTTTTGGCTGTTTTTTTTTCCCTTCAGTCCCTGTACCTGACCATTTTCAGAGAAATGTTTGTGTGTTAAGCCAGAGACCTATGAATCATTCAAGCATTTAAAACACATTCAACTCAAGGCATGAAACAGGTGTAGATGATAACAGATGATTAGGTCGGTGATTATTATACTGTTGATGCTAAATGGTTGGAATAAACAAGAGGAGAAATGAGGTTGCTGCTGAGGTTGTTACAGTACATAAAAAACAGTTTTAAAACTGTATCTTTAGGCATTTTGCAGTAAACTATTTGTTCCCATTTGTTTAATTTAATCTACATAATTTACTTTAATATGAAGAAATGAGGGTGGCACAAGACTTTTGCGCAGGACTGGGCATTTGATAAATGTTTGTAAATTGTAAAATGTACAGTTGCTTTAAAAGCCGGATATATTTAAGTAGTAATTAAGAAGGGCAGCTGGATGCCGTAAAAAACATCATATTTTTATTTATAGTTAAAAAGGAGTACTATAAAATGTTTTTTGGTATATTGTGCCAGCTTAAGATAACAGCATGTATGATTTAAAAAAATCAATCCATTAAACCAACTACTCAAATCATCCTAAGAATTCATGACTCATCCCATTTCATAACAAGGCGAAAAAAGTTAAGGTCAAGGTAAGGGGGTTTTTCATTTAGTATTTTTTTTAATGTATTTTTGTGAAATGCAATTTTAAATTTTTGTGACTTATGTTCCCATAATGGAGTACGCAGGTGTTCTAAGCTTGTTAGTTTTTTCCCTTTGCATTAACTGGTGGTCAAGTAGCAATGCTTACTTCTGCTAGCGTATATTTGCTAATGGCCTTAATTTGCAGTCAGCATACAGAGCAAACGTTTTTGATTATACTGTATATATCTACAATAGAAAACTCTTAGAACCTCTTGGACCTTGCATGGTTTTTAGGTATGCCTGTGCTGCAATAATGTAGACCATTGTTAATCAATGAGCATGATTTGCTAATAAACTGTGCTATTGAGTAGACTTGCTTTTAAATGAGCTTTTTCCTGGGAGAGGTGGTATAGTGCTGTCTATAGTGAAGCTCTGGGAATGAGAAATGTAACACAGCCTCTTTAGGCATCACTTCTCAGAAATACTGCTTTAATGGAATAGCATAATTCAGGATGGTGGGTCCCTAACTGTCCGGCAACATGCTGGGTAGAAAGTAATAGCATGCCATGGGTGTAATGTAGTGTGTAGCTAATAAACTAAAATGTCAGTCTCTAATTAAAAAATAAAAAACAAGAGGAATAGCCTGCTACAGCTTTTCTCAAATGCAACAGTGTTATTTTACTATAAACAGTATGAAATATGGGTGGTAGTGGTGCAGTATAAAAGACCAAGAAGTTTTCCTTTCCTTCGGGGGTTTAAGATGGAAAAGGCTTCCAGGCAGGAAATATGTGAAGATTTCTTGTGAATGTTAGGATACACTTTAGCTTGGCTGATAATAGAAAAGATGATGTCTTTTGTGTCTGCATTGAATATATAGTGGTATAAAAGTAAACAGAAGCATCTGTAGAATTATTTTTTTTGTTTAAGTCCTTTTAGTTTTGTTTACATTTTTCTCATAAAAAGGAACATTTAACTTAATCAACACTGGATGACTGAGATACTGTACATCCATTTTAAAGTCACATACAGTAGAATGTTATATTTATTTTTAATTTTCCAGTTAATTCATCATTTAACCTCCAATTTCAATCATACAATACATCTAAATAAAGAATATTGCCAATAGCCTGTCATTACACTACCAAAAAAAAAAAAAAAAATCAATGAAATGATAATTTAATTCTTTAGCAGGATTTGGATTCTCTTTTAGGAAAAAGACATTCACAATCAAATGCATTTAGTCCAAGGACAGATCTTTGGATGTTCTTACAACGTTGCGGCTTTTTAACTGGTTTGCTCCAGAAAAAAAGCCCAGTTATTTAATATCTTCCTATTCAATCATACAATTTTTCCCTCTCAAATTCAGTTTTAAACACATGAAATAATAATAATAGAATGGGATTGAGTGAAAGATGATGATGAATAAGAACAATTTTAAATATAAATTATAATAGCTTTGTAAAATTTTAGCAAAATTCTGATTGTGTGCAAAGCAGAATCCCTGAACAAGGAGGATAAAATTGTGTGCAATGTTTGCATGTATGTTTTTCAAAGCAAAAGTAATACATGTACAGTAAGAGGAGAACAAATCTCGCTAAAGATTAAACTGTTACGCATTCAGCTTGTGACAGTTAAATAATGTCATGTCCTGATTATCAGTTTGAAGGAACATTAATTAGTTTTGTATATACAAACAGAGGGGGGAAAGGACTTTTAAATAAGGAAAAAGGTTTTGAAATCCCTAATGCTTCATGTGTTTATTAGAAAAAAAGAAAATCGAGTCAGTTATACACAAGGGGCAACCTCCGATTCTGAATAATGAAGCCAATATGTCAAAAAATGCCAAAAACATGCAATTCCTTAAATATCCACTGAGGCTGGCTCCAAAAAACAACCCCTATAGAGACCCATCTTAAATACTCAACTTTACAACAGAAATACACATGTTTGGAGCCTGGAGAGGGAAAAAAATGTTTTGGTCTCAATAACTAAATTTCCCATTTATTACAACTGTACAGAAGGTGGATTTTTTTTTAATGTAACTCAACAGTTAAAATTATATTAAGCCCTAAATTCATACATAATTAGAGGTGTAGGCGATTTGAGTGACAGCGACTGCCAACTGTCTGCTATACAGAACTTTTTGCTAACCTGCTAACTGGAATTATTATAGTTCATCTTACCACAACATATATAGGAGCTAACAAGGGACTCCCAGTAGGGTATGAATAACAGAGTTCAATCAAATGAACAGAGGTGGGTAGAGTAGCTAAAAAAATTACTCAAGTAAGAGTAGTACTTTAAAATAATATTACTCAAGTAATATTAAAAAGTAGTCATCCAAAATATTACTCAAGTAAGAGTAAAAAATTATTCAGTGAAAAGATACTCAAGTACTGAGTAACTGTTTCATCATGTCTGATTTTTTTTTTTTAATTATGTAAGCAGTCAGACAAAATTCTAAAATAATGTACAAATTGTGACATTTTCAAGTAATTAAATAAATGAAATACTTTTAATAAAATAAATGAAAAATAGCAAATTAAGGAATAAGAGAAACAAATTTTCTAATCTCCCATTTTTTCACAATATAAAGCTTTTAAAATAAATACTACTGTGCAGTAGGTAACATGTGTCATGTGATTATTGTTGCTACATCAGATTAGTGAAACACAGTTTGTGATAAATCCACCGGCTGTATTTCTCTGGCAAAAACGAAGAATATCTAACGTGTCGAATAAATGAGTCGAGTGTAGCCGAATGTAGCAGAGTAAGAGTAACGTTTCTTCTTCACAAATCTACTCAAGTAAAAGTAAAAAGTATGGTGCGGTAAAACTACTCATAGAAGTAAATTTTTTTCTAAAAATTACTTAAGTAAATGTAACGGAGTAAATGTAACTCGTTACTACCCACCTCTGCAAATGAATCCAATGAGGCATACAGTATAAGGTAAAGTTAGCCACCACAGCATTTTAGCTAAGCTAAAGCTAAGCTTGCTAGCTAGGTTAGGCAGACAGGTTCCAAAACACCCAGGCACTGTTCGTCCTGTCCATTTGCCCATTTATAGTGTTTTAGGCAGAGTCAGCTCCTGCCTCCAAAGCCACAGTTAAGAAACATAAACACCGTCAGCTACAAAATATCAGTAAAAAAAAAAAAAAAACAGTAACAATTTACTCTAAACAACACGACTGTAGAAGCTGACCTTTAGCATTTTTTAAAGCTGTTGTTTTATTGTAGATTTTAGAGCCACTCTCTGTTTATGGCCAGTAACATTTCACTGTCCACAAGTTAGTCAATACAGACCACATTCTGGCCCATAATTATGCGTTATCATGAGTTGAGAAAATTGAGTAAAAGCTGAGCGACAGGTTCTCCCCTCCCTATTAGCATTTTACTCCATTTTTTCTGCGTAGGCATGACACAATACATTAAAGCTTCCAGCTGCCTGAAAGTGTGGTCTTATTTTTTTCTGTCCTGCCTTCTCTATTATTTTATTATTTATTCTCTACAGAAATCATCTCAACCTTAAAGGTAGCAGGGATAAATTGCATAGAAAATACTGCAGGAAGACAAGATGACTGTTAATCAAAACACATTTACACTATGAGACAGATAATTAAGCTACACCAGTATTTACCAAAAAAAAAACATATTTTATGAAACTTTAGCAAGTGATTTTGCTTTGCAATGTGTAATTTTCCATACTTGGTTCTAATTGATTATCATACCACAGCACAAGTAAATTCCTAAATCTAATTGCTCATTAGTTATTGATAAATTTTTTAAAACAGCAGACCTGACAATAGTGTTTCACATAATTTAAATTATAGCTTTATAATGATGCATTCATTCTGATAAAATATTTGAAGGTTTTGTATTGTATAATTACCCCAGCTTTCCCCCATCATATAAGAGTTTCCAACCTGGGAAGGCAAAGACTATCTTGTGCTTCCTTAGCACATGTGAAACATGTGAAGCAAGCCAACTGCATCTTTAAACTGCTGCTCGTGCTATATCACAGGGCAGGGTAATACTCTCTTTTTATCTTCTTCCCCATGCATGAACTCACTGATGCCCATGATCTAGTGCTGCTGTGATTGATAGGGAGAGAGAGCATGCCATCTCTTCCAACCACAGACCATGGCTCCACAATGACAGGCATGGAAGGCTGTGACATTGTTGGGATTTGAACTTGCAGTGTAAGGTTTTTTTTCCTTTTTTTCCCTTTTTTAACCTCAAAAGGTAGAAAAGCAGAATCTTGTGAATGAATAATGTTTATAGCTACTATAAAATATCAGAAACAATTTTACCTCACACATCTTCCACAAAATTAAATGTTGGTAAAAGCAAGACATGTTCATTTATTAATTAAAAAAAATTATCCAGGGTAAAAGACTAGCAAAATTTTATAAGAAGATTAAAAAAATGGGACATTTAATTCAATTCTACTTTAATAATGCTGATTATGGCAAATTGTTATAGTATAAAAGGAATAAAAAAAACTGTGATATGCTGTTTGGAAACAATTAACTTTGGATTGAAAATGGCTCTCTGCATTGCATTGGACCACAGCACTTGTTGATTCTTTTCCTATAACAGCACCCCTCGTGTTTCATTCTTCACTTAGCTTTGAACACAATAGCAGAGAGTTTTCCTTGTAGGGATAGTTTCTACAGCCTTGGCTTAATGGACCGATCTCCAACTACATTATAGGCCAAAATGAGACTTCTTATCTGATGTGCCATCCTTACTCTTTGAGGATTATATATCAGGGTTGCAGAGTGTAACTCATGATACAGCCCAGTAATAACTGCTGTGAAGTTTAACATCCTTATTCCCATTGCCTCAAATAGATTACACAAAATGCTTCATTCTAAACCAAACGCATCTTTTAGCTATCAGGATTTGGGATCGGGAGATAAGGCCTAGCACTAGTGACATGCATATCTGTCCTCATGAAATATGAAGCAGTAGTCCTGCACTCTATTACACTCGTTTATCTAAGCACATCAAATTGTCAAAGATTAGGCGCTTCACTAAAGCATTTTTCAATTCTAGCCAATTAAATCAAGGTTACAGAGACTGTACAGCCGTGCATAATAGAAATCCAGCTGGTGTATCATGCAGGCTGTGTATTTGTCACTACAGCAACTGAGCATATATTTGAAGGAAAAAAACAAAAAACAAACCAGAAATAGCTACCAGCAAGAAAAAGACCTCTGCAACAAAGACTTAAAAAAAAAAACCCTCTGGACTTATAAGAACAACAGGAAAGTGTTTTGATTTAATAAACTGAAAGATTTATTACCATAACTGCATGCCCTTTCTAAAATCCTTTATACTGTTATCACCATTCTCATTTATTTCTCATAGATGGGGTTTGTTCTATGTTGTAATCCGCCTTTATCTTCATACCCAGCACATTTGATAGAGCTGTTTCTGGTCCAGGAGAATAAAGCCACTGCTGATGGTGGTATGGAGGCCTGATACTGTGTGACTAACATCACTGATGAGCTGTCTGAATAGAAAGCTTCCGTGCCTGCAGATGTGGCGTTACCATGGGGATGAGACTGTGGAGCTCAGGATAGGCTACAGCCATGCTTATCCTTCCTTCCCTTTTAAATGACAAGGACATGCATAGATTTGATGCTAGAGAGCATGTGTTGTGGAGTATATTCTTAAAAGAAAGAGTCAACAGCTACAGTATCTTCCCCTGGCGGTTTTCAGGTGTGAAGTCTCTTTGACTCACCTTAGACCTTTCGTCACCTTAGTCTTAACTTCCTCTATTCTGTATATTTAGTTTTTACCAATAGTCAGCAGTTTAATCGGTGCAAGGATCCCTGAGGAACAGTCTCTATTTAGTAGCTTGAGCAGTGTTCTGGGAAACACACCGGAATGACTTGTTTCTGCACCTGCAAGGTTTCTCACAAGTTTAAGTACCAGGTAATGTGGATGAAGAACGTTAGTTGCAGGATTTTGTTGAGGGATCCAGAGAGGGGCAGAGCGGTTGGGGACTGCATGATTTAGCATTTTTTATTTAAAAATTGTAATGAACAATAACAGCCATGCTTCTTGTTTGACAGCAAATTGCCAAGAATTGCAATTTCTTGTTAATGAAAGACTGACATAGAACCAAATAGGTACGTAAATAAAATCCATCGTCATCTAACCGATAGATTTTACACAGGTATTATACAGGTTTACTCTGTAAATTATATAATTACAATGTATTTATTAGAAGGCTTAAAACACATGATGACACAGAGAGTATACAGTAGTACCAGTCAAAAGTTGGACAGACCTTCTCATTCCAAGTTTTTTCTTTCATTGTATATTAATACTAAACACATTGAAATGTAAGAAATAACCAGCAACATTTTATATTTTTATTCTCCAAAGTAACAACTTTTTGCTTTGATAACAGCTTTTCACATCCTTTGCATTCTTTCAGTCAACCCCATGAGGTAGTCACCTGGAATGATCTTCTGACAATGTTGAGGGAGTTCCCAGAGGTGTTGAGGGCTTGCTGGTCCAACTCATCCCAAAACCATCTAAACTGCATTTAGCCATGTAATAGTGAAGAATGTTGTGGTAGCCATGCTGGTTAAGTGTCTTCTCAGTTTTGATTAAGTCACAACAGCATTGCCAGCGAAGCACCCCCACACCATCACACCCCCTCCATCTCTACAGTGGTGTGAAAAACTATTTGCCCCTTCCTGATTTCTTATTCTTTTGCATGTTTGTCACACAAAATGTTTCTG
>JAOVVB010000032.1:2508023-2518790 GCA_028570985.1 Heterobranchus longifilis
TTCTCTACAGTCTTTAGCACCCAGGGAGATATGCCTGGCAGTAGCTTCCACGCTGCCAGTTTCTCCGAAAGGGGTACAAGTCTTAGTGCGCGGGGGGGTGTTAGTGGTTTGGCATCCTGGAATATAGCAGGATATAACCGAGGCACTAACATATCCCTGGAGGTCGGTGAAGTCCGAAACACCAGAGGCGGCGGAAACTGAACACCGACCCCCTGGGGGTGTCCGGGGGGGCATGCTCTTATAGGAAAGAGCATTGAGTGCCGTTCCCCGGGGGGGATCACCCCCAGAGTCCTGGGCGCGTAGGCTTTCAGGACTTAGTCTTTGAAAAGAAGACAGTGCGGCGATCTGATCTTTTGGAGGCGGCCTGTGAGGGGCGACGAGCCGTACCCCAGTCCTTACGGGGGGGTGCCCGGCTGCTGACGCTCTCCTTCTGTGCCTGTCGCCTGGTGAGATTCAGATCTGGTCGAGGCTGGGTGGCCGAGGGCCTCGACTCTTGAGCACGGCGTGGGAGAAATTTCCCAAAAGCCTGTTCATACAGTTTAGCTTCTCGGAACCTAGTGGCGACGGAATTCACAGCGTCGCCGAATAGGCCGGAAGGTGAGACAGGGGCATCAAGGAGGAATGTTCGATCCTTGTCCTTGATGCCTGTCAGGTTCAACCACAGGTGCCTTTCAGCGGTCACCAAGGAGGCCATGGAACGGCCGATTGCACGGGCTGTCTGTTTAGTCGCACGCAGGGATAAATCAGTAGCCCGGCGTAATTCATTGAATGCGTCATCATTCAGTGTGCCGCTCGTGCTCAAGTCTTTCAGCAGATCAGCCTGATACGCCTGCAAAACCGCCATGGTGTGCAAGGAAGCGCCGGCCTGACCTGCTGCTTGGAACGCTTTCCCTACCAGGGTAGAAGAAGTTCTACACGGCTTGGAGGGAAGTGTTGGTTGCTTTAATGAGGATGATGTTCCAGGAGAGAGATAGCCCGCAAGCGTCTCTTCTATCTGGGGCATCACCACATAACCTCGTGCTTTTGCATCAACGATGTTTGAATAAAATGAAGTTGATGGTACAAAAATACGGGAAGAAAAAGGATTTCTCCAAGAACGAGATAACTCGTTGTGGAGGTCATCAAAAAATGGGAGAGGGCGGTGTTTTGGCTCCATCTCCTGGCCACCCGACAGAAATCTGTCATCTAATTTAGATTGTTTTGGGTGAGCCTGCTTCTGTGGCCAGTCAATATGCAGTCGTTCGGCTGCACGCGTTATAACTTCGAGCAATTCCTCATATTCTCTCTCATCTTTAGAGGAGCGTTCTGAGGAAGCAACTTCCATTTCCACAGAAGCAGGAGAACGAGTCTCTTCAACACACCCGCGAGAAGCACCGGAGTGCGCTCGTGAAGTGGAAGGAGAGACTTCGGGATCGGGGGAGAGGGCGAGAGAAAGGAGGGACTCCGTCTCTCGCGCCTCGGCCAGATCTGCTTGTGATCCCCATGAGTGCAGCGCGGCTCGTGGTTCCCTAAAGAACGCGAGGCGCGCGCGAAGCAGCTTCATGGGGAGAAGCTCACAGTGCTCACACTCTCCATTAAGCCCTTCGAGAGCGTGCTTCTCACCCAAACATTCGAAGCAGAATGTATGCATATCGCCCTCCGAAAGGAAATTTTCACAAGGAGGGGGACATCTTACTCTAAACTCCGCCATACTATCTGGTGAGTTTTATGAGATTTAATTCTGCTTATTTTATTTTTGTTATGCTTTGCTGACACACACACGCGCACAATGCGGTGAAGAAAAAGATCTGAGGAATGTTGCCGGCTCACTCCTATTTATAACCTGCAGGTGCATCTAATCAGATGACGTCACCTGACCGAGGTTATATAAGCCAAAATTTGGCGTGTTTGGTACACACATGCTTCACAACCGGCAACACGAAAAGATATTCCCATAGCGTTTTCACGCAGCATCGAGTGTAGCCTTTGAAAGGGAACATGTAATGTTGCTGAGTGGCTTAGTAAGTAACATTAATCCCAGGAATACTATTTTTTAGGAGGGGTGCTACGCCACCCTCATTAAGTGAGATGCCATTCTTGCAACCTAGTAGTGGTGGAGCGCAAACTCCCAACCCTCCAATTAGCAACCATCTGAGCCACCACTGGTATTTTTAAGAGTACTGACACTTAATAGCAACACGGTTATATTAGTGGCCAGCAAATAGTTATTAGGTGCTGACACACTTAGAACTGCTAGAGGGTGCCAACTAGTCTATCATTTTATCTATTCATGATTTGCTTTATATCGGTTATAAAATTATGTAATATTTTGGAACACTTATGTTAATATAATTAGTATTATTTTAGTAATTGTTCGTTTGTTAATTGTATAGAGAGTTTTGGGAAATCCTGTATAATCACATTTAGTGTTCTGAGTTTTTGTTCAATATTCCCAAGTATTTATTTAATTTATACTCAGGTTAAATTAAATTAAAGATAGATTTTTTTTCTTTATGTCTTTAATGTGTCAGAAAGAAAGCGAATAAGAAATTAAAGGACAATAATAACAGATGAACAAGAAAAGAACAAAAGAAAAAAAAAGAAAAAGTCTTGCCAAATGTCTCCAGCCCACACCTGTTTGGGGACCCAAAGCCAGTGGCAGGCAAAATGCCCAGAGTGTGTGTCAGGCACAATCAGTGTGGGCAGCCAGCTGAATTCTTCCATTTAACACTGATGTACATGGATTGGAGGAGTCCACAGGGGCCAGCCCATAACAATCCACCTGCTTGACAAACCACCTGTGACAAAAAGCAGAGAGAAAGAGAGCATAGATTTGAATACAAACTTGTGCATGGCTCTCTTTATCAGTTGCTATTGGATTGGGGTAGGAAGATGTCTTTTTAGGGTGAAGTAACTGGCCCACATAATTTCTCCTTTTTTGTATGAGCAGATATGGACACCTGGCAAATTTCACAAAATATTATGACATTATGTACCCACAATACACACTTCTAATTTCTAAACCTTTGACTAACCTATGATACAGTATAAGGGTATATCCTTATACTGTATGAGGTTACAATAACTGGAAAAACTACATGGCTTCTTTAATCCCTGGCCAATACAAAAATGGATAAAGGAGAAAAAGCAGGAATGTTTTTTTTCATTACAGATCTTAATGTCTAAAATGGCTTCTTTAGTTTTCTTTAACTTTAGATTAATAATTACAATTTAATTTGTACCTTAACACAAGCATAAATAAAATATTTTAATTTTTAAATATAAATTACCGTCTAATTTATTCAGGTATAAGATAATTGTGTTTTATTAGTTGCTAATTCTTTATTATAAATGCTGTGACTCCTCAAGCTACTGTTCTCAAAGGAAGCTAGCCAGTCCCACAGTTATACCACAGAACAAAAAAAATCGTAAAATAGTTTATTCCTTGTCTACATCAGCTGCTTACTTTTACTTAACTTAACATGCAGTTTCCTCCTGACATCATGCCGCCTCAGAGTTTTCAGCAAGGGGGTTAAAATATTTCTCTGGATACTGATACTTTAGTGTTTCTTTAGATTCAAACTTTTAAACCGGATAAAAGAAGAAGGAGTTCCTCTTAAATCCACTTTAAGTCCTGTTTGGTGGTTTATAGTCAAAAAGGATCTGCTCAAAAAAAACTATTTAGTTTGTAACAGTTATGCAGGCAACACTCTGACTGCTCAAACAATATCATATAGCTAAAATAACTGAAAATGGTCAAATGGAAATTACACAAACATTCTCGCCAATCACTGTTAACTACACTGCCTGGGCATAAAAACACTCCATTTTAGAAAGAAAAAAATATATTGTCCAGCATCAAGCAAAGGAAACATACAAGGAAATGTATGTCCATAAGAAAACCACTTGATAGTGAGGCTAATAATTAAAAAAAAAAAAGTCCAGAGTAACTCTATTCCAGAGCAATAGGTGTGTCAGGGTAAGAAGCGAAGCAAATGAAGCAATGTAAACATCATGCATAGTACCCACTGTACAAGACTCTGGAGGCAGTGTTATGACATGGGGTTACTTCAGTTGGTCAGGCATTAAAATGTAGTCAGCTGATGACCTGAATGTACTGAATGACCAGGTAAGCACATCTATGAATGTTTTCTATGCTCTAGGACTGAAATTGTAAAAGAATGGTTCTGGAAGCTTGATGAATCATCGTCACACCTGAAATGGCCATGACATTGCCTGCCGAGATCAAAGCTAAATGCAGTAATTTTGTTGGGTTTTGAACAGACAGATGTAGATGACATGCTGTTTCAGTGACGATTTTCTTCCTGCGGTTTACATGTTTATTGCCATTATCAGTCCTTAAGAGGGCTTTGGGTCAACTCCATGAAAAGATATCACTCTGTAAAAGACACCCAAATACAACTTTAGTATGAGGACTTTGCTAGGAGGCTTGAAATTAGTCCTGAAGATGTCTGGTGTGTTAACATTTTTAGGGCTTTAATGGGTCTTGAGGATGTCCCCAGCAGGTGTCTAGTTTGCGGATGAAGACATCTTATCTGCAACCACTGGGTTAGCTGTCATTTAGCTTTTAAGGTGGCATTTAAAGAAAAGCATATACTGTACAATTGTTTAAGAATACAATTGACTTTTATAATGCTTCATGCACTTCATATTTGGGGAGATGAAACTCAGGACTAAGAGCTGGTAGGCTCGAGCACTCTCATGCCCACACACAGATGCACACACATGCTACTCATAAACACCAGATGCAATGATTGCCTTAATATAGACAGTTCAGTCACTAACAACATGTGTCTGTTTTTGCACCCGCGTGCGTGCATATGCACCTTATCTCACATCCGCCCACCTACAATACACATAATTCAGCCACAAATGGATGTACTCAGAGGGACAGATGCAAAAACAGGACATGTTCTCACCTTTGCTATTCCCTTTAATCTTACCATACAGACTCTTTGTTTTGAAGCACACTAAGGCCTTGATTTATATAAAGTAAGCTCACAAATAAAGTAATATTTTGTGTGCACAATCTGAAAAAAATAGTGGCCGTTATTGGACATTTTGTGGGTTATTTAGAAATAGGGCTGCACGATTTGATGAAGACGTTTAATTTATTTTGACATGTATTGTGATTGCAGTTTGAACTGAGATATTTATCTATTAAATGTGCCATTTCGATTCCATTGCCATTATTAAAACATACAGCATTTATCTAAGCTTATGAGAATGAAGCATTTAAAATGTTCATTTGGCTTAAAAAAATGTTCTCTGTAGAGCCTGTTCTGCAAAAAATGAATCTGTGACTTTGTTCAAATGCTAAATAAAACCTTTCCTATTATTTACAGAAGAGTGACAAAATAAATAACAACAAAAAAGTCTTATACATAATGAGCACATAATGAGCTCCCAGAATAGCCTCAGTTAACCTTAGCACAGATTCTATAAGTCTCTGCAGTTGTACTAGGGGAATGTGCAGCATTCTTCTAAAAGATAGCACCTTATTTGGATATTTTAATGTGGAAGTGGAGAGTATTGTTACACGGTGACAACCCATCACAAGGCACTGGCACACACACAAACACACACACTACTCGGAGTTTGGAAACACCAGTCAGTCTACAGTACATACCTTTAGACCATGGGAGGAAACTCTAATACCTGGAGGAACCCACAATGCACAGGGAGAACATGCAAATTGGACCAGCATGTAGACCAAAGGTAAGAGTTGAATTTTCAACCCTGGAGGTGCAAGACGACACTGCTTATACTGTTGCAATCCAAAATCTCTGAGATGTTTTACTGGGTTTAAATCTTGTGACCTGTCCTGTGTGAGTACAGTACACATACCCCGCAGATGGAGAATTTGCTTCTTCGTCTTTCTGGAGAGTACTCTAATGAGGAAAGAAATGTTTCATCGTATGATAAAGGTGATAATTTTTAGAATTACTTTCTAATTCTATTCATTTTAAATGATTGCTTTCCTCTAAGAGGGCAGCCAAACACAAACCATGCCATCAAAAATCGGTGCACATTATGAGTCCAGATTCATTTTTTGGTCATCCATTTAGTTTGCCACCTGTCTAGTTTCTTTTGTTTAATACGTGCTGTCCTGTTGCTGATTGATTTGTGCATACAGTCACTGTCCCTGAAGTGACTTTTTTACACATTAAATTATAATACAGGTGCTAAATAACTTCATTTGTATAAATACCACCATGCATCATGTAGGACCAACCATATTTCATATTCATTATGGCAAAAAAAAAGTCATGCTATTTTTGCACGCATCAATACACAACACTGTTTGTAAACAGATAATTCTTTTCCCCTGATGTTACAAAGGATGCATGTGTATATTTTTACATGGAGCCTTTCAGTGAACCAGGGCTACACATTTACTGCATGCACTTATAGCCTAACACCATCCGCAAAGTGAAGAAGTTGCTATTTATACCAGCGAAATGGTCCTCCCCGGGTAGTGACCCTGCTACTGGGCATCTAAGTAAATAACATCCCTACTACCAATTTTCCTAGGATTTGGCTTGGCGTTCCTACCCTCCCTATGGCCGGCTGACTAATTCAGGAAGGAGGTCCAACACGCGTGTGTTTGAGGCTGGTTCAGTGGATAGAACATCTTCCATCACAGGCAATTTGCTGTCTTGGGATATTTTTGCTTTGTCTTGTGTGACCATGGGGATGCAGTCACAGGGACAGATGCTGAGACAGAGCTCCCTACGGACCACACAGAAGCACAGACTCACATACAGAACCATGGACAAGCTGAGACAAACAAACAGGACCATGTGCAACATGCAGTTTTCCCAGAGGTTTTAATTTAGTCTTACTGATTAAGGTACTATGACAGTTAATCAAGAGTCAATATGGCACCTTGCACTTGACCATCATGAGTCATGCATTGTTAAAAAGGTTTCCACTATACGATTACATACAAATAGTTCTATTATTTCCTAATGAATGTGAATTTGCTTAGTAATGAACAACTGAATGCAAGCACACAATGTACCCTATAACTGATGGCAAGTATCCAAATACAATTAATCACAATTCCTGCAGTTTTATAAAGGGTTCAGTAGGGGTGGAGGGCTTTTTAGGGATGTACCATGCATCTATTATTCTTCTCCCTCACCTTAGTTTTTAATTAGCATTTCCTTTGCACCACATCCGATCTCTATCTCTCTGTCTGCAGGCTCCTGCTGAAGAGGGGAAGTGCTTAATGATGAATGCTAATTGATGCAATCGTTTGAGTCCTTAATCTGAGCATGTGTGTTAATTTGTGATGCATGTGGGAAAGAATGCAAAATGAAAAATATCCAAAATCATAACATTTGTTTCCTATACACTATGGTTAAAATACGAGCTAGGTTTCGATATTAGCACAACAATGTTTACAGTAGTTGACTAGAAAAATCTAAGCAAGTGGTAAAACATAATTCTGCCTGTGAAGTTCTGTATATGAACGATTTATAAATATGCAGCCAAGGGAATGCAGCTGCACTATCTGGCCAACTATAGCTTTTATCCTGTTTCATTATTCATGTTGTTTATAGGTTGCTTTAATGGCTCTCTTTCGGTGTTATAAACACTGCAAATCACTTTCCTCTCCTTCAGTTTCAGCACAAAGGTCTTCATGAGTGTTGCTAGCTTGACTTTTGTCAGACCCTGTCTGTAGCCCTCAGGCAAATCTAATAAAGATGTTTAGATAGGTACATAAAAAAAGAATATTAGCATCATTTCAAGTATTGATCACCCTCAGGATATTTTACTCATATTCTTGGAAATAGACTCTGTTTTGTATGTTCAGGATATCTCTCTAGCAAGCTCAGTGAGGTGTCAAAATTTTTATTTTACTTTTAGGCGCATACAAACTGTCAGTTCAACCAACATCACAAGTGGAGTTACACTTAAGGGTGGCTGGTATAAATACAGAGATCATACGCAAATTTATGCTCCTTTTAAAACATTTGATATAAAATGTCACTCTTTGCATATATCATGATTTACTAACGGTTTTGACAATAGCAAACACTTCGCCAACACACACACTACCTTTGTTCTACTATTCTGGTCGAAATGTACAATGCTCCAGATTCTAAAAGTGTACCAAAATGGCCAAAGAGATTATACTGTATAACTTAGATAAAATTTCATTTATGACATTTCTCTCCTCGCCACTTATAGCAATTAAGCAGACTGAAGAAGCTGTCCTTTCATGTGTGCTTGCTGCCAGAGAGTTATGCACACCAGATGTTCTGCAGTCTCTGTGAAATCTAGCATATGACTCTTTGTTTTAATACTAAAGCATAAAGACCAACTTTCCCTGCAGAGCAAAAAGCTCAAACAGAGCTTTTATTTTTGTTTTGTCTAAAAATATAATGGGTGATAAAGTCAAGCTGGGAGATTTAATTGTGCAGAATAATAGAACAAATTTATGAGAGTAAAAGCTACCTTAAATTCTCTATTTAATCTCGAGATACATTAATGCACTTATCCCACTGTTTACATTGGATCAATGGTTGTTTCTAGCTGATTCATGTCAGAACTTCCAGCTAAGTTCCTGTGATGTACAAGTGGTGTTAGTGAATGACTGTGTGTACAGTTTTCATTGATGGATGCGTCTCCTGGCTTGCCTTGAACACACCCTCTACATTTATGAGGATTTTATCATCTCATAGAACAATAAAATCAGCCTAAAACAATCCACAAGTGTATTCAGAATTTTAAGAAAGTGATTGTGTTAAATTATGTGTAGTGACTGTAAATGCCTATAGGGTATATATTAGTGCTGTTAATTGATATATATTTATTTTTTAGTCACAATTAATCACAATTTTAAAATGCTAAGATTTACTGGTATTTATAAATGCGCAATTCTGTAATAAGGAAATGCATAGCAAACTGGTTAGAGGAAACTGATTATACTGTTTTATAATATCTTAAACAAATTAAAATCTCTCAACTTGTAAAATACTTGTTGCAGTGGTGACCATATTTGTTATCTCCTTTTCAACTTGACTAGCAACAAGGCAAAATGTCTTCATTCTATCTTTTAAACAAAATCAGAGTGAATGACTGCAGTTGCCATTTGTCATCGATTAGATGTGCTGTTACACCGAGGTAGTTTTGGTTACTTACTGATGTCAAGTGGTGTCTAGTAAGTGCAATGAAAGTAGCTTCTGCCAACTGCCTCAATTTCACAGCCTTTTTCGGTGTCTTACATTTAATGTATTCTTGTAAAAAGGAAGGTAAGCTCGAGCACACAACTTTGGTTTTTCAAACTTCCATCTGGAAACTTGTTGTTTAGCACACCTGGTGATGTTTTCTTAGCCATCTTATTATCCGCGTTAAACATGCCATTATCACACATAGCAGGGAAACAGCACTGCAATTTAATATTTCTAGTTTAATCCCATGCATAAACACATTAATATTGACAGTCATAGTCTATTTAAACTTTGTTAACTGATAGCTCACAACAAAAGATGAAACAGTGAAAATGGCTATTTATCAAACTTGTTGCAATATGAAATCAACCAACCAACCAAAAAAAAAAAAAAAAAAAACATTACAGAATTTAGTAACGAGGTGTGAAATTCTTATTGAATTTGTTAAAGCTTTACTACAGTATGCTTCTGAAGAGGTGAAAATGGATATTGGGACTTTTTTCCACAAATGGGCCTAAATTACGTCTAAGAAAGCTAGCTAATTAGATTTTTTTAAGAGTAGTGTAAATACTTTGTGAACCAATATGACAGTTTTACCAAACGATTACACTATTTTGGTATCTGAAGCTAACGTTTCTGTTATTTGTGAGTTTGTGCTAATTTTTATGTATTAAATTAGGACTTATTTATGGATTGTTATCTGTATAATGTACCCTGTCTGGTCAAAAAAAAAGCTATACTGTATAATACAAGAGGGAGTGCTATTGTGCTAAATATCAGCCCAACTTTGATGTTGTCAGCACGACATTTCAGCCGTGCTGATATTCAGCACAATATTATGACGTCGATTGCTATATTGCTTTGCATTACTCAGGTGCTTGTTCAGTCCTTTATTTCAAAACTGGACTACTGCAACTCACTCCTGGCAGGTCTCCCTCTGTGCACCATTATTTCTCTGAAGCTGATCCAGAATGCAGCTGCACGGCTTGTTTTCCACCTTCCCAAATTCTCCTACACCACCCCACTTCACCACTGGCTTCCTGTAACTGGCCGCATCAAATTCAAAACACTGATGCTTGCCTACAAGGCTAAAAACAGCTCAGCACCCACTTACCTCTCAGCAGTAATCACACCCCGCACTGCACCATGTTCCCTCTGATCCTCCAGCACTGCGTGACTGGTTCCTCCATCTTTCAGGTATCGAAGGAAGACATGTATCTATAGACTCTTTTTTCTGACACCTAGGTGGTGGAATGGCCCTCTAGATGTTCATAATCCCGAGTCACTGGCAATCTTTAAGCTATGACTGAAGACCACTCACTCACTCTCATATCTTCTATACCACTCATTCACACACTACGGGCAATTTGGGAACACCAATTAGACTAACCTGCATATCATTGGACTTTGGGAGGAGACAGGAGTATACGCAGGAAACCCACCAAACACAGCGAGAACATTCCAACCTTTATGCACACAGAGAAGGGAATCGAGCCTGGTCGGGAATTGAACTCAGACCCTGGAGGTGCAAGGCGACAGTGCTAACCACTACACCACTGTGCCACTGCAGTAATATGATATTTTA
>JAOVVB010000032.1:2519427-2529897 GCA_028570985.1 Heterobranchus longifilis
TGTGCATAATGGCAGACGCAGACGGTGCTATAACATAATGAATTTTATGATGAAGGCCTAATATGAGCTTCCCCTGTATCAAAAGCTAGCAGCCGCCACTGTATTACAGCTACTATCACCTCTCATCCAGTCACATGACTCAGTCGGGAACTAACTGCTGTATAATATGTCATCTGATCGTCTTCATCTTTGATAACTGAATTCAATGATTAAGCCAATTTATGCGTAAAAATGATTCATCATGCTCCTAGAACCACTATTTCACAAATCGAGTCCTGGAATAGGCCCCATGCCATCAGGTCAGGTCTATAACTGGGACATCCTCGTCATTCAGGTCATCAGCTAACTACATTTTATTGCCACATAACATTGCTAAGACAATGCTTGACCAACAGAAGCTTGTACAGTGGTCACTATGCATGATGGGTGCATCGATTCATGTGCTTCACTTCTTACCCTGACATCACTTTGGAACAGGGTAAACTGGAATAATCAGACCATGTGACCTTTTTCTATTGGTTCAATGTCCAGTCTTTACACTCCCTAACAAATTGAAACCTTTTTTTTCTAATTAATCTCACTAACAAGTGTTTTTCTTGACCCAAATGATTGAAGGTTTAAAAATTAGCACACATGAAGGTTTAAAAATTAGCACTTCATTGATTTTTCTTTAATCCACATGGACATTTTGATGCTTCATTGTGGCCTGTAAATCATTTTCATGCCCCTTTTAACACTAATTTTCGAAAATCTCAAATTAATAGTGAGTTAAGGCTGGTGAGTCAATGTTTTCTGTGAACCAAGAGTCTTAAATCTCCATCTTTAATAAGCATCAGCACTAAAAACCTCAGATCATTCTAGTGCCTAGCAAAAGACACTTAGTCGCTCATTTGCTTCATTAGCCTGATCAGAGTAGACCAAAGATTTAGGAACAGAATGTAAATACCAGTTTAAGAAGAGTAAATATATTTTCACTACATAGGAAAATCTCAATTCAGCAAAAAGCTGCAGTGGCTGATGGCTGTGAGATGAGATGTTCAGTGGAGCGCTTGGTAAGAAGCTTGTAAGTGTGTGTCTGTGTGTGTGTGGTCTGAAACCCCATGAGAGCAAGATAATTGCCACTGTTATTAATCACATGCCCTGTCTCGTGAGTGGAGACCACAGATGTGAGGATAGAGAAGTGGCAGTAGTTAGTGTTTTTTTTTGTTTTTTTATTTTCCCTAGGTGTGAACTCTGCCTATCAGACATCAGTGTGGAGACAAACAGCATGTTGTGCACTAACATACTAAACAGATGGCTAAAAGTTTGCATGCCACAGATTTCATGTCTTCTCAATTTGAATAGTTATTTGAATGTTTTAGGTTATCCTGGTGCACAGCATTAGTTCATAGACCATACAGTACTCTGACTATACATCATTCTTTCATGCGAATAGGATTTCATTGGCTTTGTATAAGCATTTGAAGAGAAAGGACATGTTCCTCATATTGTCCATAAGAGCGTGTGTATATTTAAAACACAAATTATTTAATTGAATTTGTTCATATATAGATTAGCCATCTCTAGTTTGTGCGGTCCCTTATTGCTTTCAAAAAAGGCACATTAATCTGGATGTATAGCTTACTGAAATCCTCATGCATGCAGTTGTTATTAAGCATGCATTCTCTGTACCACTGATGTATGAAGAATGCTCAGATTGTCTTCATGTGAAAGACAAAATGGAGATTAGTCACTGCTAGAACAAATGGCACCCATGGGGAAATGACTCTCTCAAATTGACGCGCATTAATGAAGGTCTTCAACAATAACTAACAAATGATTTCGCTGCTTTTGTCTTCGAGCACGTGCTATAATTTGTGGCATCTTCATGACATGTTCCTTCTGTCTTTCCTGTTCTATTATTCAGTCAGTAGAGGCAGCCGGTTTAGAAAAAGGCCGGAAAAAGGAAAACATTCATTCCGTCTGTTGTGATGGCGCTCTTTTTCAAATGCCTTTCACTTCCAACTCATTAGTTTACTTGATTAATTAGTGAGTGAGGTGGCACATTAGCTGGCATCATCTCAAAGGCCTATTTGTAGTGCTGTTGTATCACAAGGGTATTTCACAGGTGCTGAGCAACAGTATCAAAAGAACATATGGCAACTCATCGATGTCCAGATATCAAAACAACTTTTTAATGGAGATCAGGAGAGATAAAGATCCAATGAGATTAGGTTGAACCGTGACTCAGGTGGGCTGGATTGTACCACTATACAAGATGACCTAGAAATAACCGTTTCTGCTGTTAATTTTACAGTATATCGAACTCTTCCTGCTGTACGTTCCACAGTACAAAGTACATACAAAAAAGAACTTAAAACTAAAGTTAAAAAAAAAAAATCACCCAGATCTATGGTAGCTCATCTTAAATATGGAGACATGCAAATTTCTGTATTACATCAGGCATGTAAAATGAAAAAGGGATTGAAAGAGAGAGGAGGAGAAAGAGGAAGCAAGACAGAGTGAGGCAGGAGAGAAAAGGCACATCACTGTGATAAAGGGAAGCAGTCCTGCTTTGAATGGTAATGATGAAAGTCATATGAAAAAGAAAAAAAGGCAGTTTTATTTCACAGCAGAGATTTATGAATCCTGGGACCCAGGTGGCAGGAATGGTGTTGAGTGCCTAAAAGCTCACACACACACACACACACACACCCACCATGTATATTTACGTATATATACATGCATGTGGCGGCATGGTGGCTTAGTGGTTGGCACTATCGCCTTGTACCTTCATGGTCTAGGTTTGATTCCTGCCTCAGGGTCTGTATGCATGGAGAAAAACATGATGTTTTTGAATTGGTGTTCCCAAATTGCCCGTAGTGTGTGAACGCAAGTGTGAATGTTGCCTGGTTGTCCTACCATGATCGGGAAAATGGGAATAAATACATTGGTTATCACAATTGACCTTCACGGTCCCTAGTTGGACTACAGAGGTTTTATATTTATACATTTTTATATATTGATGTGTGTGTTTGTGTATGTTTAAGCACTTTTCTTCACACCACTGTTGCCACCTTTTTTGAAAAACTTAATTTAAAAAGAAAGCTTAGATTCATTACATATAAAGCCTTTCTTGTTTTAATGTAGATTATTATTGCTTACTGCCCATTAAAAAATAAAAATTCCAACATCTCAAAATATTAGAATGTTTAATAAGGTTGATCAAAAAGTATTCATTTAAAATTCAGAAATTAGAATTATATATTAATACAAAAAATTCTGAAAAGTTTGTTCATTTATGCACTCAATGGTTGATCTGGGCTCCTTTAGGATGAATTACAGCATCAGTGTGCCATGGCATGGAGGCAATGAGCCTGTGGTATTGCTGAGGTATTATTAAAGACCATGTTGCTTTGATAGCAGGCTTCAGCTTATCTGCATTGTTGGGCCAAATGTTTACCATTTTCCTATTAATAGTACCCCATAGAGAATTAGGCTGACCAAACAAGCACAGTACTATCATGGTCAATAAACCAGTTGGTGGAAGTTGTGACACATGCACAGGTGCTAACTCCTGCTGTAAAAGGTCTCAATAGCAGACAGAAGCATAACATTGCACCCCAAATCATCACAGACTGAGGAAACTTCACACTGGACAAGCAACTTCCTACAGACTCTTGGACCTTGATTTCCAAATGAAATGCAAAATTTGCTTTTATCTTAAGCCTTTGTTTTAGTTTGGAACATGGAACAACAGTACAGTTTTTTTTTTACACAACTCTAACAGTTGTAGCCCATTTCCAGAAGTCGTCTGTATGTTATATCTCTAAATATTCTAATATTTTAAGATATTGGATTTTAGATTTTCTTTAGCTGCAAACTTGAAAACTGAAAATTTTCAATTTACATGTAATAAATCTAAAATATGAGGCTTATAAACTCACACACACACACAGTTTGTATTTAAATTCCAAATAAGTTTTCAAAGTTTATTAGAATGGGCTCATGTAAATTCCTATCCTAGGGTCATCAAGGTGTTGTAATGTGACATTTTACAAATATTTTACAGCAAAATTTAAGTGCCTTTATTTAAGCAACAACACAGCTGTAAACTCGAAAATGACCAGGTATGTTGCGGATTTATATGTAATTATTTCTTAATTTGTTCACTCATTCATTTTTATTTAGTGTTTTTTTTTGGTCAGGGTCGATCCAGAGCTTCCTCCTGGGAAAACATGGGCATTGGGGGGAGAACTACAGTACACCCTGGATAAAATGCTACTGTATTACAGAGAACTGCACACATATATTCATACCAAAGAGCATTTTGGAGTAGTTACTAGACACACAGTAGCAGGAGGTCAGGATTGAACCTTAGACTCTGTAGCTGTAAGGCTCTGACACTTCCTGCTGCTCCCCCCGTGCCAACATCACCATCTTATGCTACGACCCTTTGGAGAAAGGGCTTTCAGTCTCAGTGTGACTTCCCTATGAGTAGTAAAAGAATCAGTCCTACTATATTGTCTTTTGTACTTCCTACAATACTTTTAAATAAATTACATTCTCAACACACACACACACACACACAGTCCTTTGTTGTGAGGGCAGAGGACTTCGCGCCATGAAAAGCGCTCACCAGCTGTAGGCTATTCACAGCTATGACAGCATGAGCAAAGCAACACCAAGATTAAGGTTCTTTGATTTTTTTCGTCCATGACCCCAACTGTGAAGTCCAGTTCAAAAGAGGAAAAACCTATAGCAAGTCTGAGCTGCAGTTCACCTGTCCAGCTCCATCATGTCAAATGAAACAGTTCTTTCTTTTTTCTCCTGTGTCTCATAAAGGCATCAAGGCTCTGTCTTGAAGCATATGTCACTATCAATTGAAAGCTTACATTAGATTTGCACATGAAGGGAAATGCTGGAGATAATGCTGGACACTGGGCATCTGCTCCCTCACTAGCTGGCTTATACTGAATGATGTGCAGGTTGATCTAGATAGTCCAAGCACATTGAAACGTCGCAGTGCCATTCTACTGATAAAGGTAATTGTTAGTTGGCCTTAAATGCAGTAATTTTCATTGCAGGTAATTGGCTCTTTCTCTTCGGAAGCTGTGAATAAAGCCAGAAGCATTCATTAGATTAGGAATGGTACATCAATGTTCTTGACTAATGGAGTGGAATGTTATATGTGTTCCATGTCCAAATGTGACTTACTAAACTGATACAGACACTTACTGCAATGTGCAAAGAAAAGAGTTTCACTGTGCTGCAATGTAAGTGAGATAAATAAAGCCATCTTCATCTGCTTCGAAAAAGTGTTTGATGCTGCCCTAATGATTGATGCTGAATGTTTTCAATTGATTGGTGACAAGGTGCTGATTTACTGGCAGTAGCACTTCCAAAAATAATTTAAATGATAGGTTTCTGTTAGCATGACAGTTCTGGTATATTTTCTGTTTCTATAGTAACATTGTACACTTACTGATGAGCTGTATAATATAAGGGTAATGAAAAATGGACTAAATTAATGTCTTGCTATTTAACAAAGAATATCATTAATTTCATTAAGCTGTCTATAAGGAGATATTTATGGAAGAAGACACAGATATCAGCAAAAGTGTTTTTCGCAATGGTAAAGCCTTCAGGACAGAGGACTTGCCAAGAAACAGAAAAAAACAATTCAATTATACTGTATTTTTACAATTCATACACTGGAGGACATGAAACCAATCTCAGAAAAAATTCTGTCTGTATGTCTGTCCAGCCAACTTTGTCACAACAAAACTGGCTAAACAGAATTAATTAAAACTTTGCCAGTCCTATGATTTCTGCCTGAAGTTAAATATGCGTCATAAATGAAATCAAAATGTTAAGTAGAAGGAACATTATGAGCAGATATGTGGAAGATTGCATCACAACAACCAGTGCTTTTTTGGACGAATATATCACTTTTTCCTTGAGGGCGCATGTCTTTACACGTCACTCAACAGAGCCAATCAATTCACCATCAAGGTGTGCAGGGATATACGCATCACTTAGCAGAGTCAATATAATATATAGCGTTTTTTCTTCATGGTGGGCGGGGCTATACGATACTCAACAGAGCCAATCAACGCAATAGTTTACTGTTCATAAACAGAGTATGCGGAAGACACAGAAATTACCATAATGCAACTACAAAGCAGCCAAATCCTCACCCAACAGAAACAAACAGCATGGCTTACTACGAAATAGTAACATTAGACTATGAAAACATAAATCACCAACAAAGTCTATAGCATGGGTCAAACCCAGGGATGCAACATTAAGATAGGGTAATCCATGATCAGAAAGTCGGCAAATACAGTAGGCACTGGACATTATGACTGGTCATTAAGAATCTAATGATAGGTGCCTTTCAGGCTACTAAAAGTCATTGTACTAAATATTGTACAGACAAGCAGTAAATGTCCAAAACAATAACAAACAGAAATAAAACAGATAATTGATTAAACAGCCTTATTATGGAAATTCAAAAGATGTGCAAGATTTGAATCCAGCCTGAACTCATGTGAAATAAGCTAAGGAGTCAGAGTTACTGATGTTTTCTAGTTTTCAGAGGCTAGGAGGCTCTAGAGCGCATAGTGGTCAATCAGGCAGGGGGTGTAAAGACATAGTTGTATGAACTCTGAAATGTATCGTGGAGCAAGGTTATAAAGGGCTTTGAAAGTGAGGAGAGAAATTTTTAAATCTATACAGAATTCAATAGAGAGCTACTGGAGCTGTTGTAGGGAAGAGGTGACATGTATACAGTTAGGGCATGTTATGAAATGGGCAGCAGAATTCTGAATCAGGTAAAGGGTATAGAGGAGCTTTTGTGGTAGAAAAGATAGAAGAGAATTGCAGTAATCAATGTGGGTAGTGCTTTGCAGGGTAAGTGGTGGGCGGAGATGAGTAATACCTCAAAGACAAAAGTAATATAATTTGGTGACAGTGTTAACAAGAGATTCAAAAGATGACCTATCAAGTATGATCCACAATATTTTAGCCTGAGGAAGAAATGGAGTAACCATCAACAGATAGTGAAAAACTTTCATATCTGTAAGCTTGTAAAGATTGTCGTCTTATTGAGAAAGTTGGAAGAAAACCAATATTTTATTATATGTAGGCAGTTGGTGAGACTGGAGGTTGGTAGGGTATTTGAGTCTTTAAGGAAATATAAAGCTTTGCATCAACTGTCAGAATACCAAATTTCCTAAATATGTGACCAAGGGGAAGAAGATAGATTAGGAACAAGAAGGGACCTAGGACAGAACCTTGGGGAATACACCACTGACATGAAGACACATTTTTGAGTCAAATAAACTTGGTACAGTCAGAGAGGTATGAAGTGATCTACTGTAGTAGGTAGGAGGGGTCTTGGGCACAATGATGTGGCACAAGAGATATAAAACTCTTCGAGATGTGCTGTTATTGGAAAATAATCCAGTTCATGGCGGAGCTTATCACACCACTTTTTCTGTCTCTAGAACAGATTTGAAGAAGGCAGCATATGACCTGTAGTCACGGAGTGTAAAGCTGAAATTTGAAAAGGTATTTGTAAAATATTTACATCACAGTCAGAAAGAGAAATGCAAACTTATGTATGACATGACAATCCAAGGGCTGTGTGGATGAGAGGGATTGAGGATTAAACACAGCACAAAATAAAGCAAGATACCATAAAAAACTTTATAGCTCAATACACAATAACATGATCTACAAGAAGGATAAAGGAACGTCTGTGAAACCTAACAAGCTGTTGTTGATATAAAATAAATGTCTCTGTGTATCTTAATGCTTTAATCATAGAAATGCTCCATGTTGATGATCTTGCTGGCAAACATAACCAAGTTTCTACAAGCGTTTCCTTAATTTTAGTTTCTGATTATTTGTTTACTTACTTATTAAAACATTAATCTAAAGGACACAGTTCCACTGCCATTCACTTAACTTTTTTAAACTTTCCATGCCTATTATTGCTTAAAATCAACTCATTTTGTTCTAAATAAAAAAGTAACAAATGAATCATTTAAAATGACCATGACATTTACCAAAACATTTAGTGAAAAAGAACAAAATGCGGTGAATCCACTGTGCGGCATGAGCAATCAGCCACAACCAGCACACTCTCATGTTAATCAACGTGCCCTTTGTTTTTGTCCCATGAGCTTTACATTTCATCACTAGATCTCGCCTGTGTGAGAAATAAAAACACCTCTTCCAATATTTTTTTTTCTTCTCCCATGGGGCAGAAATACACCTTTCCACTAATCTTCTGTAATACTGCTTAGAGAATTAGAGATTCAATAGATGTCTCCATTGCCTGTGATGTGCTGTGGTGCCCTTCACAACTGCTTTTTTCCTCCTGTCATCAGGCGTCCTGCCTCCCAGCAGCACTGTTACATCTGAACAAATTTGAACGAGCTGCAAGCACCTGGTCTTCTCATGTTGCCAGCTGCAAAGAAAAAAGTATCTCTGTTGGTTGCCATCACACGCACTACTTGTTTTTGGTTGCCTTTTGCAGTGTTGACGCATTACTTGCTGTCTTTGAGCCTAAATTGTCGCTGTCTTTTCCACTCTGCGTACAAGTACTGTACCTAATGAGGGTTTTTCTTCGTGCTCGGTTTCTTTTAACATATTATAAAATCTCTGTTAGCAATGAGTTGCCAAGCATTGGGATTATCCATGCTGCTATTCCAAGCAGTCCCTCATTCAATTCTCTCCTTCTCGCCATCTGTTGTCAGTTTGTTTAAAGATGATTTGAATTTCTATTCAGTGACAAAGTCTTTCAGGAGGAACTTTGCCATACTGGAGTGATCATGTCAGGTAATGAATATATGGTCCTCTCATGTATTGACTGTTTATAATGTGTATGATGTTACACCATGCAATATCCTTTTTCAAGCAGATGTTTTATATTACTTACATTTATCATAGTGAGATACTCCTTGGTCCTACCACGGTCGTACAAATAGGAATAAATACAATGGTCACCATTGGCCTACTTGGAATACAGAGGTTCCTAGATGGATGGATGAATGGATGGATGAAGATACTCCATACATTTTTATTTTAAAAAGTGAGCATAATGGTATGATTTGTATTATAGAGCTACTCAGCTGCTTTCAAGTGACTCGGGTCAAAAGGGTGTACTTTAGCACAAATTTTCCTGAGGAGCAAGCATGGACTGCTATTATGATAGCATACTCATAGCCTCTAAACATATAACTGGTCTTGACATTGACAAAGAGAGGAATTTGAGTTATCGCACAAATCCCCAGGGATGGATAAACCTAAACCGTTTCAGGATGCGCTATTATCTGACACTAGGTGGTCTCATGGGATGGCAGGAGAATTGTACAGTATTCTATGAATACAGTAACCAGCCATATTTCTGAATGGAAATAGGCAAACCGTAATATTTTAAAGGTTCTTTCTGAATGAAAATGAGTGTTGCTAAGATTTAATATTTAGTTAGGACAAATACAGTAAGCATTTGCATGTGTCTGAGTCTGGCATAAGCCCTTTAGGATTTTTAGGTTTTTAATCTTAAATGAATTAGATTCAATTTTGGGGATCAAGGGTCAAAGTTCTCACGAATACCTTGAGAGAAGGTCACTAAAATTGGCACAAATGTCTTCTTGGACTCCAAGATGAACTGGTTATATTTTGGCTGTTAAAGGTTATGGTCCCTGTGACCTCACGTCCATTCTCACTGTCCCATTCTTGTGAACGCAATATCACAGGAGTGTCTTCTAATTTGGCCTAAACATCCACTTTAAGTCAAGGATGAACTGAGTGCAGTTTGCTGGTCAAAGGTCAAGGTTAATGTGACCTCAAGTTTATTCATCCAATACTTGTGAAGGCGATATCTCACTAACAACATGGAGCAATTTATTCAAAATTGGAACACATGTCCAATCAAGACATTTGGTCACTGTGACCTCACGTCAATCAAATTCTTGTGGACTCACTGTTTGGGAGGCATACTGTACCACTGCAAGGTGTTAATTCTAGTTTTAATTTCAAGTTTAGTTTTTTGTTTTTCTGTTGGTCAAGATAACTATAGATTTGAGGCCTAATGTATTTTATATAGTATTAGTCAGTATTGGGTGTAACGCGTTACAAAGCAATGCGTTGGAGTACTTGGATTACTTTTTTGATGTTACGAGAATCTAATGCGTTAGGTCCGCCTTTTAAGTACTCAGTTATTTAGTTATATTTTCAAAAATGTAATCCGTTATTCAGACAGTTTATGTAATCTGTGAGCCAGACAGCCGTGATTCTGTTAGTGTGTGTTTGAAGTCGTCTCACAAGCCCCGTCACAATGGAAAAGTACTCTAAAGCCCTATTCGGACGGGACTAGTTTTTCAAACGACGTTTGAGTTTAAATTTTTTTCAGATGACGTCTGTCATTTCACGTACGCATTCGGACGGGACTAACATCTCCGTGTTTATTACGGAGGT
>JAOVVB010000032.1:2533348-2546473 GCA_028570985.1 Heterobranchus longifilis
TTTTATGCGTTAGTCCTGCTGTGTCAACTGAGGGTGTTGACCTTGTATAATAAAATGTTTAAGTAGATGCTATTAATCCTTTGTGTGATGTGGAGTGGAATATGGAGGTAACAGATGTATGTGAAGCGGATACTGTCACAAACACACTTGACATTGATGCTGCTTGTGCTTCTGTGCAAACTGTAATTTAGAATGGAGTTGTTCCCTCCATCCTTGTATTGTACTTCTTTTTGACCCCTTTAAATCATTAAATCAAGAACAAGAAGAATTAAATATAAACAAAATATAAAAAAAGAATGTAGGAAGATAGAGAGAGAAAGACATATATTTGGCTCAGTGATTTTTTTTTTTCTTCTACTAAAATTAGTCTAACTGCCTGTGTGTCCCCAGCTCACAGGCCTCAGTTAACAAAATCCCCCTTGCTGTTAAGGTGTTTTGAAATTGCACCTCGATTTCAAGGCCTTACCTAAATAAAGCAGTGTTCATTGTCCTATCGTCCTCCCCACAGCTCCACAGCAGCAATTTGGCTTTATCTCTGTAATGCAGCAGCTCTGAAGAATTTCCAACTCCCTGTTGTCTCCTCATACACACCACTCTCACTGAAAAGCATCCAACACTCACGCAGGGCGGCAGGATCACACACTGAACACGTTGTGCAAAACAGCAGATTTCACATGTATTTATTTGGAGTGAGTCTGATGTTTATCCAAGGACATGTTGAGGTGGTTGCCTCAGCAGACTTCAGCTACCCAACGTCCAATAAGCAGTCCAAGAGGCAAAAAGGTGGAAATATGAACAGCTTTCAAATTCATGTATACTACGGCCTCTTCTCATGATATTGCCATGTGTTCCATCCCACAAAGGGATTTTTTTTTTTCTGATAATAGTCCAACAAAATGGTGGTAAGTACAACTCTGATGAATCAGTGACCCCTGTTGTGAAAGAAAGAGTTTGGCTAGAATCTAGTAAACATGAAGGCCTTCTTGCAATTGATTTTTTTTCTTTTTCTTTTGGCTGGTATTGTGTTTTTCCCTGTGAGTATGGACCACGTTTATTTTGTCT
The DNA here is from genome assembly GCA_028570985.1 of Heterobranchus longifilis. NCBI lineage: Eukaryota > Metazoa > Chordata > Actinopteri > Siluriformes > Clariidae > Heterobranchus > Heterobranchus longifilis. Next base: position 2,534,411 of record JAOVVB010000032.1, read on the forward strand.
TCTTCTTTTGTGTTTTCTTGATTTAATAATTTTGTCATGTATAGCTTAACAGCCAAGAAGAAATGCTCTGGATAGTAGATTTGAAACTTATAGACACTACATATATTAATCAGCCATTACTTAAAAACCATAAACATTAAAACCACTAGCTGGTTGGCTCTCCTGGGCCTCTGGGTGTGTGCTGTAGTGTCTGGCACCAGGATGTTGGCAGTACATCCTTAGAGTGCTGTAGGTTGCGGGGTGGTCTGGCAGATCCCATGCGTGGTATAGATATATCAAAATAGATATAAACATAGTTAGTGCATATTGTGTTGATGTAAGAAAAAATAAGTTTATCAGGCACAATATTTTTGAGTGTAACATTACAATAAATATAGCAAGTAGGGAAACGTCCTTTTCAAGGATAAAGATGGAAAGAAACACCAGGCAACAACATCTGCAGCAGATAAGGTGCACAACTGTCCTCCCCTATGGAGCTACCTGCATGTCTGCAGGACTATGATTATTATAAAACAGAAACATAATTGATTGCTACTAATGAATAGTTGGCAAATTACCTTGCAGGATTCTTTGAGGTTGTTCCACATTTTTGCTGGCTTATTTGGCTATTACAGATGAGCCTGCATTATGCACAGACGCTAGGAAAGCACAAATGAGAAAACATCTCAGGCCAATACAAACACAATGAATAATATGTTTTTAGTGTAAAATGTCTGAATAAATTAATCTATTGTTTGCATCGTCTTTGTCTTATTTATGCACTTATTTGTTTATTTATCCACCTGAATAAAACATATTACATTAAAACAATTTTGCCCGTCAGTTTACTTTTTGCCATTTGTTTGGCATTTTCTCAATGTTGCATTTTATTTCATTTTGTGGAAATGACACACACATTTGCACAAGGTAAATTTGTACTCAGGAGAACACTAATAAAGGCAGGATTAAAAAATGTGTGCACCCGCTGATATTTTGTCAGGATTGATTGCCCATGTGTGTATTTTTTGTGAAATATAGACTGCAATAATCAAAATGAAAACTAAATCTTTTTATGATATTCTACTTCATGTTGTACTATATGTTTATAAAACTACATCATACTTTGTGTTTTCGTAGTGAGTTTCTAGCAGCAACTTAGAACAAAAAAGGGTTGAGTTTTGTTGCACACACAACATTTTAATTACAGTTTTTTGAAGATCATGACGCACTCAAAGCAATGTAAAAACTTTGGCTCACAAGAGTACAAGAAAGTGATTTTCAACAAAAATGTTTTGTTATAGACAACCATGTGTGTCTTTGGACAATAGTATTTAAAAATGAGTGCAACTCTCTGGTATTTATTTTGTTTAGGTATCTACTTTTTTTTTTTTTTTACCTTTTTTAGCAAACATTCAGTCATTGAGCCAAGTTACAGTATATAATTGATAATTATATCAATTTTGAGCTCAGGGCACAACACAACAATGCTAACCGCTGAGCCACTGTGGAACCCCACCCCTTTGGTAAACACTCTACACATCTAATTTTCACCTTGAATATGGGACACTAGCCAAGAAATAATTATTTGCATCTGTAAAATAATTAGTTAGACATGTAATTTAGGTTCCGCTGAGTAAGAAAAAATGGCTGGGGAAGATTTTAAATAATGGTGGTTAATGGTTTTGCAGCCAGGGACCACGTTACCCATTTTAAAATAAATTCCACAGAGCCTAGATATATTTCATGAACATTATTTGAAAGAGTACAGTTACATTATGGCTATTTATTGAAGCCATATAATTTATTTTAAACAAACCTTCGCCCCAGAGTGAACATTCCATTAAAGTTGTCAGAGCCAAGCTGAATTATTAAGAGTCCTACTTGTTTTTGGTGTTTTGGTTTGGATTAAACTACATTATTCAGTCATACTGTAACCTAAAGAACTCCTCAATAAAATTTATATTGTTGAGCACTGAACATTACATTTCTATTACTTCAAAGTTGTGCTTTAGATTTCCCTGGGATCCCATTTTAAAAGGACCAGTGTGCAGAATGAAACAAAGTATGATTAACATTATGAATGGCATCAGATGCGTGTTGGACTTGCTGCCATTTTAGTGTGATCATGCTGCTTTAAGGTAAAGGTTAAAAGAAGTGGTTAAAAAGCCATAAATACTTTTTTATCAGAGTGACAAATACACTAGCTGAAATTAGTTTATAAAACTAATTTGCTCTTCATATTTACTTATTTAGTAATAGATTGAATGTATGCTCTAAAATCTCTATTATTTCCACAGACATAAGTCGCAGTCAAAGTAAATATTTAATGCCTGTTCTTGGAGTAACCCAATTGCTTGTCAGAAAAAAACAATAAATGTAACTAAATTGTAGCTGTACTCATAAATCATACTTGTTGCCCTTAAAATAAAAATAAAAAATTGTACGATTCTTGCAGGAAAACTAATTCCACAGCTGCCTGGAACAGTAAAAACCAAAAAAATAGTGCAACGAGAATTCTTAAGAAACATCATCATGACTAGGCAAACAGCAACAGGAAATTATAAGTAATTCACCCAATAAGCAAGTGCCAAGTGAAAATTTAAACTGGGAATTGTGAGTATGCAAATGAGAACCAGCACCGGGCTGCTGATGCAATACACCTCAACCCAGAATACCCCCAGTGCCATTAAAAATCCACACTTACAAAAAGCATGAAATACAGATTACAGTTTTTAAGTAGGTCAATTGCATGGTGTCACGGAAATGCCAGGCTCCGCCCTCAGTCAACGTCCCCAATCACCCGAATTCTAATCACACACACCTGAACCTCATCACCAACACAACACAAATACACCCCACTTTCCTTCACTCAGCGTCTGGTCTCCAATACGGACAAGGACTCCATGAGCTACAATTCCCTACAATTTTCCTACACCTTGTCTCCTACCCTCTCGTCTCGTCTCGTCTGGTCTGTCCACCTACCTCCCTGTTGTGTTCGTCATTTCTCCAGTCTATGATCTACCAGCTCCAGCTCCATAGCTGTTAAGACATCCCGGTTTAATCTCTGTATCATTCCATTACTCTATATTGTTAATAAATCACCTGGTCGGGTTTTCTACATCTTTGTCTGTGAAGTCTGTCATTCCGTAACATACTGTATGGGAGGGTGAATATTGGTTTATTTATATTGACTTTTTTTATTAATTAATTTTTTTAAATTAGAATTCAAAACACTGAGCTGTGTTGATAGAAAAAGTCTTCAAATAAGAGTATTTTCTGGAATACTTTGTGACCAAAGGTTTAGACTCAAGTCACATAAATTGGACTCTGGTTTAGTCAGTTTCTTGATTTCAACAAAATAAAAATGTAATTTAGACTTGGCTCTTATCACTCAAAAAAAGGAAAAAAGTTAATGTAATTTAAAAGCAAGTAAGTCGCCGTTCAATACCTAATTGTGATATTATTGCATGCCATAGTGTAGTATTTAATATGAATACCATTTTCACACAACCACCTTTTCTGTTTCTTTTTGCCTTGTATATTTTACACCATATGTACACTATCGCATTATCCCTTTATCAGCTTATGACTACATTAAGGGCTCTAGCTACATCTCTGTCTGCAGTGAATGTATAAATTTCATAAATTTGTGAAACTTTGTGAATACAAGCTGAAGTTCTCTTTCCATGCTCTCATGATTGTCTCTCACAGGACAATCCTGTCCTGTCCCTGAGTTAGCTACAAAAGATAATGTTGCTTAGAATGGCAATCGGACCATTTATTTATACAGTACAACACCCAAAATGAATGCGTCACTACAATGGTTTTGTGTAGTCCATTAATGCACATTCAAGGTTCATATTGCTAACACAGCACTTTGGCTTGTATGGAGTCTCTTTTGCATGTTGCCATTAAAAAGAATAAAAATTACCTTCACTGCATAAGGGAACAGACAACACAGCTAAGACAAAAATGTGCTACAGGTATGTTGCCTGCTGCACCAATGGTCACAAAGATACAAAAAGATAACATAAATAGAGATTAACTTTTCAGATCCTTGATCATAACAATGCAGTACAGTGCTCTTTAAGAATGTTTAGGAAACTCTTGGAGTAACTTATTTCTGCCTTGAGGTGCTTGTGAGATAATGCTTCTGCATGAAGAGAGCTGCAATAAAGCTTACAGCACAGTGTTTGGCAACAATTTTGGTAGGAATTATTAGCTTGAATTCATTTACACTATACCAATGAATGTTGTTACTTGCTAACACATAGACTTCCTACAAAAAATTCTTCCTACTGTAAATACGTGGGTATACAGTATAGGAACTATGCTTCAACAATATTAATAGCAGGGAAATCTGTTTAGATGAAGTCTGGCAATTTGTTCATTTTTGTTATACCCCTTGCATTAAAAGCATTCATTGGAAAGCTTGCTACAGTGTCTAATGTAAAGCAAATGGCAACATGTGATACATTTTGCATTAGGATGTCGATAGTGTAGTGTGATGTAACTCTTGTCCTGATGAAACAGTGGAGCTTGGAAAAGGAAAGTTAGGCTTTAGTGGTCTTATCTTTTAATAATGTTGAGTATAAACTTTTGCTCATTTCCTTAAACTTCAATTATCTATAGAACGTCCAATATGTTACAGACTTATAGATGCTAATGAGGTTGCACTGGGTGTTCACATGCTGCTATGCTTTATGGGTGTGTGTGTGTGGTGGGTGGGTGGCATATGGATGATTAGAGTTGGTGGGCCTTTGCCCCTAATGTGCCTTATGTGCTTACAGTTGCTGAGCAACCTAGCTGTGCGCTCACCCCCAAGTGACAAGGCTAAAACACATTTTAAATGTGGTGAAAGGTAGGCTGAACTTGATGAGCCTGATTGCAGTGGTGCATAACAGGCAAAGACCTGGCAAGAAACATCCTCAGTAGTGGAGCTCATCTACAGTAGGTGGACATGACATAAAGCAAGAAAGACCAAAACAGTCTACCTAGTCTAATAGTCTTTGCTTTTTACACATAAATGTAATGATAACGTGTTGTGATTACTGAGATGTAGTGTAGTATACAAGTCTTGTAGTCTTACTTAATGTAAGCATTTATGTAAAAACCTTATATAAACCATAATAAATAACTAAAGTGTCTCTTAATTAAGGTGGATCTCAAGTATTAAGGTCACAAATTCACCAGATTTGGGGGCATTAAATTTCCTAACGTGTCAATTCACGCATGATTCAACCTCTTTAATCTATCAAGCACAGAGAAATACAAATCTTCTTCTTTCCCTAACTACTTCTCTGTCCAAAGCCAATTTTAAAAATGCAACTAGTGTCAACTAGAGCTATAGTCAAGGTCAGCATTGTAGTGTCTGAGACAAGCCCAAGACCAGGATTTGGTGAGATTAAGGCAAAACAATCAAAATGAAAGCAAAACAATGTCAAAACCATGACTGGAAACCAGCAGAATTATTTTCCATTATTCAGGCACATACATCATGACATGAATTTTGATCTGCTCAAACTAATAACAGTATGGTTGATTTAACACAAAAAACAGCTACAGTATCACTACTACTATAAAAAACATACACGACCAAGATCATAAGACTATATGAGGATAAGCAAATTATTTATCAGACGAGAGAGATGAAATCAGCAGTTGCTAATGTCAAACATTTAACACTTTGCAGATAATAGAGTTTGATCATAACGGGTGTTTTCCAACTTAATTAAATGGCTGTTGTTGGTTCAAAATCATGTACTTTTTCAATCGGTTGGTGTGCCCAATGAACTTACCGTCAAGCTTAATGTGACAAGAAAAGACAACAAAAACATTTTTAAAAGCTTTTACTGGAGACAGAGTATATTTTGTGAGACCAATGCCAGAGGCAATACAAGTAAGAGTACTAACGCCAGTAAGTCAAGACAAGTCTAAGTTAACAGAGAAAACATTTCAAGATTGTACCTCAAGTCAGAGGACTCTAGTCCTCCACCCCTAATGTTAAAGGTCAAATATTTGACTATTTCTTTAGCGAGTTAATCAAAGCTCCCACAAATCTGTTAATGGTCTAGCTGAAATACTATCAGACATTTTTTGCATTTCTATATTTTAATGAATATAGGGCTCAGGATTGTAAAAAAAATAGTCATGTTTTCTTTTCTTTTTTTTACCTAGGCAGTGTGACAAATTATAATCAACTATACAAACCTGAATAAGTACAATAATGTACAAATTGTTCACACAGGCAAAGAAATAGCACAGATACACATGATTACATATTTTTATTGGTGTTTTTGCTTGTTTCTATAACCAATAATTATAATAATACAAGCATTTGGTTCAACATTTTTGCAAAGTTATTCCCATATCCCAGGAGCGGAAAATCTCCGCTGTTTAAAAGTTGTGATGCCATTGAGCCTACCTGAAATGTCAGAAAACCGAAATACACAGTTTTAAGCACCAATCGAACCACTCTGGCAGCATTTTTTATATCTTTATTTTACCAATGCTGTGTTACTTTCATGAATCTGTGCCGCTCGAGTTTTAAGGGTTAACTACTTCTGTTTCACTCCTCTTCAGCTTTTTCCATTTCAGGGTCTATGTAAATGAGATGAGCCATGTCTCACCAGCAACAAGCTGGGAGTTGACTCCTCATATAATATGGGGGTATCTAACTCACTTGTTTAAGCCCGGCCAATATAAAAATGGGAAAAAAATACAAAAAGCAGTTTTTCCTGGAGACTACTGCTGGGCGATATAACCTCAAATTAATATTAAGCTTAATTGAACACTTTACCTCGGTTATGATGAGCTCATGAGAATTCACTTTTTTTTGGATATTGTGTCAGTTCTTTCCTTCAATCTTGTTCAATCCTTTACATACTGTCCAGCATTTTTATATTAACAGTTGCTTTGTGTAGGCACTTGTTGCTAGACACTTGTCAGTGTCTCTCCTTTTTTAAGCCAGACATTGTTCATATTCAGTCACATGTTTGTGCTTCTAGTGTTGAAAGAGATTGGTGGTATTACCTTTTGGTCAATGAAATAGTTTTCCAGCAGTATTTAAATTTGACTTCTTTTTGTTCGATGTCATCTTCCCTAAAGCCAAAATACATCTAAATGAAAAACGTGGCTTTTTCTTCGGTACAAGCCGAGTTGCTCAGAGCTTTTCCTACACATGTGGTATTATGTTTTTACGGGGACAGCACATGAACACACACAGTGGGGAAAGTATTGGCATAATTTAAAAGAGTATTAAAAAAATTTTTTATAAATAACTGACATAGGCGGTAACTGAGTACATTTACTTTGACACTTTTTACTTTTCTTAAACGTACAGCAAATATTAAAAATTTTACCACATTTCTGCATGGTGTTGCATTACGTACTAACAGTTTTGTGTAGTATTTAAAGTGAGAGAGGGAGAGAGAGAGAGAAAAAGAGAGAAAGAGAGAAATTTTACTATAAAGAGGCCTACCGTGAGCTTATACAAGTCTTGTAATTTTGATACATAAATTTGAAGGTAACCGCTTCTGTACTTTTACTCAGATCCATAAGTAAATGAACGATGTCCTAATTTGCCCTAGGTAATATCTCAAGTACAGGATTTGTGTTGTTTGCTCACCTCTTTACGTCGGTTAGAGGTACTGGATGTTGGTATTGATACATTTTTCTATGTTTGTTCAGCCCAACTGGGACACATGAGAAGGTCTAAAGATGACTAAATATTTAATTTACCATTTGAATTATTTATAGTTTGCATAATTTTGCACCTCCTTTTATTTATAGTCCAACTGCCCCACTGTTTTACCGCATATGTACAGTAGTTCTTTATGTAGTTAAAGATGTACAGAAGGAATGAATTATTTGCAAGCAATAGGCAAAGAAAACTAAGGCAAACCAATTCAAAAGGCCAAACAAAATAAGGAAAGTATATGGAATACGCAAGTTGCATTAGGCAAGGCAAGGCAAAGCTTAATGCAGAGGTAGTGATAAAGTAGAAAGAAATCACAACAGTGTGTGGGACAGACATAGGGATACAATGAAGATTGTGACAGTGTTACATAGTTATTAATACATATTTTCCACTGAAATCTACATCTGATTTTTCTTCTTGAAACAAATGTCAAATTGCTGCGCTTCCAGTTTTTGCAATTTCTGCACACTGAAACGAATATTCCCCAAAGCCTTTCATCACAAAACATATTTACATGCATAAAATAGCTGCAGGTTTTCATGCATAATTAAATAGTCAAACACCACTAATTACAAAATTCTTTTGAGACACGATCAATACAGTACCATAGTACAGTACTTATAGAGTTGAAAAATCATTTCCCATCGCTATTTCTCAAGTGATACTGAGCAGGTTCTGTAAAAAGGCTACCCAGTGCTACATAAATGTTTAAAGGCACCCAGACATAATGTTTCAACAGTCTCTGATTTGCTGCTTGCTAAAAGCTTGCCAATGGCTATGCAGGTTTTCGTGAAAAGAGACATTTCTCTCAATGTTGGCCATCTGGAGGCTGAAAAATCTGAGCAAATCTGGCTATAGCACCCAGTCCAACCATAAAATATATCATTTGCACTAGTAATCCACATGGGAATTTCTGCACCAGCTATTTCAGTGACGCACAGGACAAAGCCTCAAGCAGACAGGACATGAAGGAAATTGAATTCCCTTCCATTCCTCCTTTATGATTGCAGGAAACGTGAATAAATGTGTTGTAAAAACTAAGGCTTTTGTGGCAAATGAGACTTGCTTGTCAGATTTTTTGACTGATCTGGTTTGACATCAAGACTGCTTAACTCTGAGGAGCGTCTGCAATAGAGTCAGCATCAATAACGTCAACAGGACACATCATAGAGACAGTGACTCACCTGTGCGTAATGCAGAAACGGCAGCCTTTGAACATTTATCTTATCAGATATTTCATCATGGATATAGCCTGATATAGCATTGGACTTGTCAAAATGTCAGAACACTATTTGTGTGTCTCAACACATTTATACAGTGTTGCTTGATTACCTGTTGCTGATCATGATGTAGCTTCCAAAAAAGTGCTGCCAAGGCTCCAAGTTTCCAAGTTTAAGTCACACATACTGTACAGTGAGTTCTGATCAAATCTTGTTGCTGTTTGTTTTCTATAAATGCAGCTTTTGAATTCATTATTACACACTATTGTAAATGTCTTGAATTTGTTAAATCTGGATAAAAAGTTAGTTAATAATGTGTTTCAGTGCACCTGCTTTTAGTGTTCCTGAAATGTGGATATAAAATCACATCAGAAATAAAGTCTTCAAAACAGGTAATTGGAGCACAGCATTTATCCTCACACTGTGCTTTTCCAGTAATGTCTTGTTCGGTCAGCAGTTAAAGCATTTACTCGAATTGTTATTTAACATTACTTTAACATTTACTTTCTCAGTCTCTATACCATTCGTAAGAGCGTACCTTTGCACTTAGAAAGCACCCTGTTTTTATTGATGTCTGAGCTATAGCACGTAATTCTGAGCTGGAGCTGCCACCCCAAGGGTAATATCCAATTCACAGATAGATTACGATCTGCTCTCACTCACAATGCCTGCTTTAGCAGTGATAGGGAAAGAAAGGTTAGGAGTAGCAGCACAGACTAATAGAGCTTTCCAGGCATGGCTTGGTCCCAGATAAAGCCTTAGATTGTGATTTTTTTCGATCCATGAGATTTTTGCCAATTTTAGTCCATCATGTACGTATCTGCAAAGAATTTCTCTCCCCACTGTGGTGGATCGATGCACATGTTTTGATTATGATAGTATATAATGGAAGTACACTTGAAAGGGAAACATTGCTGGGGGAAAAAACAGAAATGCCAGGAAATCTGTCTTAAACAATTTTCTCTGCTCTGAAAAGACACTTTGATCTTACAGCTCTCCCACGTCTTTTGCATTTTACCAAGTCTGTGTCTAAACAAAATGTAGAACTTTGTACATTTATGAGATGAGCCATACAGTGAGTCTAACATCGCCATTTCTCATTTTGAGAGGTTAAGACCATTATAGGTTACTATGATGAGAATGAAGGATAGTTCGGTGTTATTTTTTTTCCAAATCTGTCTTGAACCAAAATTAATATGTATATATTTGAAGTGCATTGATAAGTTAATTCCAGTGCTTGGCCAAAAGGGTTAGATTATGCAGAGACTATTATCCGAGGTCAGGAAACTTGCTACCTAGGAGTTGTGAAGTGTCAGTGCTACCCACTGCATTGCATTGTTTTTAAGGAGACGACTACATATTGTCACTGAGCTATTCATATAGTTTAATGCATACCAATTTGAGGCCGCTTCCAAAACAGACTTGATTGTTAATACTGCACTTTTAGAAAAATAGTAGTGTTAGATCTTGTTGCTGGTTTTACGCCCTCATGGGTGGATCCTTTCTACCTTAAGGCTCTGATTTAATAACATGCAAAATAACCAGAGTTTGCAAATATTGTATTGATGCTTTAAATCTTCCTTGGGGAGTATAGATCTCAGAAACTCCAGGAAAAGAAAAGTGAACCTGAAACTCAAGTATAATGTCGACTAGAGGCACTGAGTACCTAAGTCTACAAGTTTACACAGAAATATTGAGTAGTGATCATTTCTGAGTATTCTACTAAGATATAATTTAGGTCAACTTTATTATTAAGATATAGCAAATTTGACATTTTGTCCTCATTTGGCAGAAACGAATAGCAAATTTATGACATCCTGTTCAGACACTAGATTATGTTGGTAGACATGGATTTAGTCAGCAAATTAGCATTGATATGTTGCATTGTGCATGTAGCAGACTGGTTGCTTTTGAATGATCAATTAAGCATTCTTTTTTTGTGACAGTTTTGTCTTTATGCATTGTATTTGATGTCTTTTAGGTAGTATTTTCTAATGTAAGTTCCTTATACTTGCCTTTAAATCAATGGCAGAAATGACTGAGCTGGCCCTAGGGGATATTATATAAAAAACTGTAGCACAAGGAAGGGACAGAGTGCCCTTGCTTATACATTAGAACACTGTTCAGCTTGCTGTAAAAAAAAATTGAGGAAAAGTAGCCATTTTGTTGCATTAGGAGAATTACTGAAAGGAAGGGGCTAAAATGTGTAATATTACATTATGCTCTCTAATGCTTCCATCGATATGTCTGCCATAGTGTGGCTCAAGACTTGTTGGACACGAAAGACCTGTATCTTGTAGATTATAGTAGATTAACCTGCAGAGATTAGCCAGCAACTTGGACATTATTGATATGGAAAAATGAGTCGGTGAGAATTTTGGTAATCATTGCAATAATATTTAAAATGACTATAATAACTTGTAAATATTTTTGTTCATGGCATTGACAGAGCTCCCTGATTTTGAGCCAGTGGTTTATAGTACTTGAGTATTTGTGCCTTATTATTTTGATATCCTTGTATTTCAACTGAGCAGAGGTGCTTACATTTACTTTTAAAAGCACATTTACTTTGTTACTGTTGTTAAGTATAGATTTCACAGATTTTCAGATCTGTACTTTAACTTAGAGTAGGTTTATTACGGGATATTTTTCCTTTTACTTCACTACATCCTACAATGAGTATCTTTGCTTTGTACTTTCACGTATACACACTACCTTTGTGCATGGTGTTACATTACATAACCACATTGGTATGTATCATTTAAAGCAGTAATCACCGCCTGCTGTCAATTATATGTAATTGCATGATTTGCCTTCCCTTTGTAAAATGCTCAGTCATGCAGCAAGTGTTTGAAATCAGAAGCGGATATGGTTTCCGACAGCGACAAAAACAGTATGTATAGTAAGCTTATACAAACTTAATAATTTTGATACCTAAGTGAATTTGAAGCCAAGTTCGTTAGTATTTTTCCTTAGGTTGAAATGTAATGGAGGACTTCTACTTTTACAAACCCGATTCCAAAAAAGTTGGGACACTGTACGAATTGTGAATAAAAACAGAATGAAAATGAAGTGGAAGTTTCAAACCTCAATATTTTATTCAGAATAGAATATAGATAACATATCAAATGTTGAAAGTGAGACATTTTGAAATGTCATGCCAAA
>JAOVVB010000032.1:2557896-2598098 GCA_028570985.1 Heterobranchus longifilis
AATTTGTTACAAAAGAATAAAATACTGCATAAAATAAAAATATGTAAAAATGTAAAAAGTATACCCTGTACAGTATAAATAAACCGTAGAAAGTATATAGCGTGTGCAGTGTGCAAACAGCAGCAGTATGGGTGGTCATGGAGTGTGAAATAAAATGAAAAGCAGCGATGTTTCATTTCATTTGGATGAGTCCTATGTGGATTTCTAAATTTTGAGCCTGTATAGCCTGCTGGAAAAAGCTCCTCCTCAGTCTCTCTGTGTTGTCCTTCAAGGAGCAGAGGCACTTTTATGACCGCAACAAAATGAACAGTCCATTGCTGGGGTAGTTGAGGTCCTTCACATGTGTAGTTGCCTTGGTCCAGCACCGCTTGCTGTTAATTGAGTGCAGGTCAGGGAACTTGGTAAGGATGATGCGCTCAGCTGATCGCACCAACCTCTGAAGAGCCAATCATGGTGCTGCTGTTTGCGCATTGCACACGCCATATACTTTATACAGTTTATACAGGTTGCAATGTTTCCCACCAGGATGCTCTTTATAGTGCAGAAGCAAAAGTTCCTAAGCACCTTAGAGGGCAGTCTAAAGTCGATCAAGTGTCTGTGGTAATAGAGATGCTGCCAGGCCTTTTTCACCCCGTGTTGATGTGACAGGACCATGACAGGTCCTGTGCGGTGTCAACTCTGAGATATCTGAAGCTGTCCACTCCCTTCACTGGGCTCTCGTAGTTCCTCTCCTGCTTTGTACTGCAGTCCAGTATCAGCTCCTTTGTTTTACAACCTTTGGGGCTCCAATGCTGAGGGTGAGGGACGCTGAGTCTGCCATCCTTACTGCCCGTGGTACGAAGAATTAGGGTTAAACACTGAGCTGTAGTTGACAAAAATCATTTTAACATAATTCCCCTTTCTAGTGTCCAGGTGAGTGAGTGATATATGAAGGAGGATGCAAGATGGCATGATCTGTAGAGCAGATAGTCAGTTATTGTCCTTAGTCCCTGCCACAGGCTCCTAGAGTCACTGTGTTGGGTCTGTGACTAGTTTTCTTCCATAGCACTGCAGCCTTGTACAAGTCCTTCGTTATAGGCCTGTTCCCCAAATGGGGATGAGATTGGGAGATTTCATAGTTCTAGGTTGGGGTGCAGGAGCGTGTGAGAGAAACAACTCTCACACTGTTGTACCAACTGTTGTTCACCATTAAACACATGCCACCTCCCCTTTACTTCCCTGATTACAGTATTCTGTCCATGTGGTGAACCAAGAAGAACCCAGCCAGCTGGATGGTGTGGTGTCTCGGTGAAGCAGAGGAGACTGTAGTCCCAAATGACTCTCTGGAACTTTACCCTGGCTCTGAGGTCATCGAGCTTGCTTTCCAGTGACTGGACGTTGTCAAGCAGGATGCTAAACAGGGGTGTGCAGTGTGCACAAAACATATGCATTGGCCGGGAAACAGCATGACAAGCAAGCAAAAATTTTACAACTTTGTACACTCTTGGCATTCTCTGATTCAGCCTCATGAGGCAGTCACCTGCAATGGTTTTCCAAAAATCTTGAAGGAGTTCCCAGGGTTGTTGAGTGCTTGTTAGCTGCTTTTCCTTCACTCTTTGGTCAAACCCATCCCAAACTATCTCAGTTGAATCTCAAAAGATTTAGACAGGATGATTGTGAAAGCCGGGTCACGTGAAACAGCACTCTATCATTTTCTGTCTTGGACATGTAGCCTATATAACCTAAGTGTGTATTTGGGATCATTGTCCTGTTGCAAAATAAATGAAGTTCTCACTAAATACAAACCAGATGGGATGGCATATTGTTGCAAAGTGCTGAGGTAGCCTTTCTGGTTAAGTGTGCTCTCAATTTTAACCAGTCACCAACAGTGTCAACAGCAGAGCAATCCCACATCACACCTCCTCCTCCATACATTATAGCAGGAACCACATATTCAGAAACAGTGTCTCTACAGTATGCCTAACAAAAACATGGCGATTAGAAGCAGAAATCTCACATTTGGACACATCAGAACAAATGACGGTTTCCACCAATCTAATGTCAATTCATTGTGTTTCTTGGTCCAAGCGAGTCCCTTCTGCTTATTGTACCTGCAAAGTAGAGGTTTCTTTGAAGCAATTTGACCATGAATGTGTGGCTCACCACGTGACTCTCCACTAAACAGGGGATGTAAAAATATACCTCTTAGAGCTGCACGATAATAAAAAAAAAATCATGATCTCGATTTATGCAATCTCATTTCTGAATGACGGCGATTCACTTGTGTGTATTTTCCTGCATTTAGATCGCGTTGCATTCACTACGTTGCGTTCACTTATTTACTTGACAATAATCCCCTTGACTGATTTCTATATCAGTCAAGGTCACTGGTTGCACTCAAATAGTGTAACACAAAACACTATTAAATTACCGATCAGGCCAGCAAATGATTTAGTTATACAACTCAATCACGTTCCGCTGTCACTCACATGAAGTGTAACAAGGATGTGGAGCTAAACATGCTAACCAGTAATCAGGAAAAAAAAACAATGCCAAAAACTGTTTTGCACCCTGATTTTATTTTTGTTCGCTTAAACACTTACTTACTCCATCAAACTCACACTTGCGTTGTACTTAAACTGTATTTCTTGCACATGCTCAATATCACAACACTCTGCTCGCTGAATTCCAGCCAATCATACGCTTTTTTTTTTTTACATTCTGACGACCTGTTTCTGATTGACTTCTTTTGATGCTTTGTGCCTGCTCAATGCGTATGTGTCAAACATTATCTTACCTACGCAGTTTGACTCGCGTTGTTGGGAACCGAGAGCCACCACGAGTGACCGCCCGATGTTCCGCGAGGATCCACAGGACCTGCATGCTTCCACGAGGACGAAACATTTTAATTTTTCACACGGAAAGATTGGAAAGGTAAACACTACGCCAAAACCTGCAGTGAATCGCAATGAACCGTACTTACGGCCACCAAGCGAAACCGCGTGGGTGAGATGGGGTGTTACATTTTCTTTGGTTGTTGAAGTGTGCTAAGAGCAATAAACCCTTTGACAACAATCAATTTTACACTGTAAACTATGTATTTAATAACAAACGACCTAACACTGTTACATTTACCCTATGCTAATAAAATAATAATAATAATATTATTATTATAATAATAATATAAACACACGTGATGAAGTTCAATCAGTTTTTTTGTTGGAAGAAAAAACAGAGAGAGAGAATTGTGTGAGAGAATTGTGATCTCAATTCCCATGGAGAAAAATCGTGATTCACATTTTGTCAAAAATGGTGCAGCCCTACTGCCACTTATGAGGGTTCTAATCTGAGGTGCTCTGAATCGACCTGAAAAGTCTGTTCATCCTAATAAATTTATCCACTGCAGCAGAGGTAGATCTTGGCCTTCCCTTCCTGGGACAGAAGCAGTTTCATGATAATGTTAGATAGTTCTGCTCTTGGGGATACATTGAAAGCAATGATGAACTGTCTTTTCTCTTTACTTACCTGAGTCTTTCTTGCTTAATATGGATTTACACAATAATTGTAGTAGCACTGATAGGCCTATTGACTCTACCCATCCCTTCCTCTTTACAAGACTAGTCTTCTTAATGTGCTTTAGACTATGTGTGTGTGTGTGTGTGTGCGAGCGAGAGAGAGAGAGAAAGGAGAAAGCCTTTTTTTTTCAGTAGAACTTTCTTCTAACCATTTATCCCCAGCCCACATGCACCAGACATAATTGTACAAAATAGAGGTGCTCTGTTTACTTCCCCTGAGAAATCTGATTCTCATATGATTCACTCCATCTCTCACTGCTTTGACTAAAGTGATGGGTAACATATTTCTTCAGCTTACAGAATGTTACAAGCATCCCGTCTTGCAAAACCTCATCAATATGACTACACCGCCTCCTCTCCCACCCATGAGAAATGTGTAAAAATTTTCCTGAATGATTGCCCGAATGCTTACACACCTGGAATGTTTGGACTCGACAATGAAGGATGTAAACTACCTCAGCTTTTGTGACCTTTTCTGTAAGACTTTAGTTTTGCGTGATAGTCGAGCAGTTTTCCCTGTGACTGATCTCATTAATTCTTCGTTTCCTAAAAGAAATAAAAGTATAAGGTGCATCATCATGTTTTCCTTTATATATTTTTTCTAACCTGAAAACGACCTTGGGTATATGCAGAAAACCGAACATGGAAAACATTGATTATATTCTATTAGTAGCATAAGTCAACTCGTGGACTTGTTTCTACAGTATAGTCTGCTAGATCTTTAAATAACTAAACAGGAAGTTTGACCTCATTATATGGGGCCTCAATACAGAGTAGCAACTAGCCAGTTAGTTCACATAATGTTAGCTATCAAATTCTAATGTACGAATGAGGCTGTTAAACTCACTTTAACATGTCTTACAAACATTACACCCACCATGGGCAATGGAAAAATGCAGCAAACAGAACTGCCATACATTTCACTGTAAAACCCCACCTATTAAGGAAAGTCATAAATTTACTTTGCACAAAGACCTGCCCACTAAAAAAAGTGATAATTATGTTCATCACCCTGTATGAGTCTCACGTTTACATCCGTTAGTTGCAAACTGGACTGTTCAATTACCCATTCACAAAAAAAAATATGATGTGTTCAATGAATAATGTTCTTCTAGAGCATTCATACACAACACTATACATCAAAAGTATCACTTCTCTGAGCAGTTATTTTAAGCATTGTTTATATTTAATAGTTTTAGAAATTAAATTTGGTCATCATTTGGCTTTGGTTTGTGTGGTTTAACAATGCTTAAGATAACTGCTCAGAGAATGTTATACTTCTGGGGCTTATTGATTTTCTAGGTATTGATTTCCAAGAGTTATAAGCTAAGGGCATGTTATGGGCATATGACTTAATAATGATCAAGGACATTCCAGTGTGCATATCCATGGGCTTTACAACAGGCATTTATCATAAAGGTAATGGTATAACAACTAAAATAATCAAATTTCTGTGATTTATACGTCCCATCCCATTTATAATATCCCATATGACTATTGGAACATTACAGACAGAAATCTTGTTCCAAATCAGCATATTGACAGTGACAGAATTCATACATTCTTACTGTCCTTGAGTGGTCTGGCTTCTACTTTTGGTCTTTATACAGTATGCTTTATATAAAGTTTCTATATAGAACTGTCATGTACATGTTATTTAAAGAATCTCAGTCCATAACTGAGACTTTTGAATCACACTTAATTAAATTCAGATGTAATATGTGCGGTAGGCTTATCCATTAAATCATGTTTACATATTAGCCAAAATGTGGACACTATAATTTAACTTAAGAATATCAAGTCAAAAGCGCACAATGTAATATGTGAGTATGCACTACGAATGAGTGAATACATTTAATGTGTTAAATCTTGTATATCTTTATCTACAATGTATGTTTATTTTTTTTTTCATATCATTGTCAGAGTTTCATATAGATATTGCAACCCCCCCTCACAGGATCAATAAAGTATCTCTCTCTCTCTCTCTCTCTCTCTCTCTCTCTCTGTCTATCTATCTATCTATATATATGTGTGTGTGTATCGAAAGATTATGTTCAGCAGAAATTGGTCTTGTTTTCTCTATAACCTAGAAGAAGAAAGACCAAGTCATCTTAACAGTGATACAAGCATCAGAAGTAATACTAGTATATAGTACAGTACATGTACAATACCACAATTGGCAATCAATCAACCCATGAATTATTATTATTATTATTATTATTATTACAATAATAATAAAACAGTATATACTTGCAACATATACAACTATATAGTATTGGCATTATGCACAATTTATTTATTTTTTGCCAATGTTAATGATTATTATTATAATATACAGTACTGTAATAAGAGCCACATAAACCATAAAAACCTCCTGGACTAATTCTAGCCATAGGCACAGCTAAAGAGTCAAAATATTATGAAATATAGAAAATATGAAGATCATATAGATGTTTTTTTTTGTTAGCCTGCAGCTACATCTGGACCTAATTAATACAATCATACTTAGTGTAGTTAACCAAATCAATAATAGGCAAGTAGTAATGGTTTTGCTGCAAGCTACACAATAACATGTATACTGTAAATCTGTGTGAAATTAGAAAAGAACATAGCAACATAGACTAGCAAACATAAGTGATATAGTAGTCTATTTCAGTATACACATAATAGTATGCTCATATCCTCAGAGAGAAGAAGAAAATAGCTGCATACATGATTTTTTTTTGTTTGCCCATTTCTCCACCTCTACTTTCCACTTTTTTTTATTTTTTATTTTTATTTACACTTTTATTGGCTGTCTGTATCTGCAGAGTGATTTATTTTGAAAAAAATTACCTGATTATCTCCCATTCACTTCCATACCTCTTGTCTACACCTCTTGGGCTAGCGTTACTTTGCATAAACTGTTGTTGTTATTAGGAAGGTTAATGATGATAATCATAATCATTAACTGATTAATTGCCATTCATAATTTAACCGTTTCTAACATTTTCTAACTGATAATATTTGCATAATATTATCCTTAGCTTGCATATCCTTAATCACAAGAGGGTGCACTTGATTAAAAATCATATTTTTATTGCCCTCATTTTTGAATGAGGAAAGAGAGAAAAGTGCAGTATTTTAGATTTTATTTTTATTCCAGTTTCTTTAAACTATGTTATTAGTTTGTCCCATGTATTTCATTGGTTAGATAAGAACTATTTAAATAAAAAGACATGCGTCTTGTTAACTCTAATTATTACTGATGAACTGATGAAGTGTTAATGTTCTCATGTTAAATATCAATAAACATGCACTTTGTTTCTTAACCAATAGTAAAACAAATGACATCTGCATCCCCAGTTGGTGTATTTTATTATTTCCGGTATATTCGGTTTCAAAAGACTCATTGTAAAAACATTAGAGAAGGACATGAGATCATACTGATGTTATGCGCTACCTTTCTTGTCTGGTGTTTTATTTTGGGTGGGTGTTTTTGTCCTCAAACTTTGGTTATGAGAAAGTTGGTGTGAGGATTTTCAATCATATTGTACCTATAAACAATAACAGAGTTTTTATGATGAACATATTTGGATTCAGAGTTATTTTTCAAGGTAACAGAAAGTAATAATTGTGGTTGAACTCAGTGTTATCCGGAGGTGAAGATGCAGTATCATGCGGTCGATGTCGAATATAATTATTCTGTTTTGCATCCTTCACTTATTTCTTGAGTTGTGGAAATACACATTACTCTTTGTTTGAATGGCCTCATTGCTTTCTTAGGCCTTCCATTACCTTAGCTGATTGTGGCATCGTACATCAGGAAAGTGGATTATGAAGAGCATTTGTGGACCTTTGGGTTTTGTAAGTGTGCGTGTGCACCTATTTTCTTATGTATTGTGAATGGTTGGTGATGATCCAGGGTGCTTGGTCCCATCTCATCTATATTTATTGACTTGTTATTTTTTGGTATAATATTGTATTATAATATTGTTTTGTACAGTTTTAGACAAAATTTGTGAATGATTAATCAATACCTTGGTGATATGGTGACGTAATGGTTAGCATTGTGGCCAGGCACCTCTAGAATCGCGGGATTGATTCCTGACTCGGGTCTGTGAGTGTGGAGTTTGTATGTTCTCCCTATGCTTGGTGGGTTTTCCGTCAGAGTACTCTGGTTTCCTCAGTCATGTTTGAAAGTTAATACCCTCTTTTTTAATTCCTTGTTTTTTTTTGTGTAAAAACATAATAAAAATCATCTGATCGTAACAGGTATTAGTATTAGGTAAGTACAACCTCAGACGAATAATAACACAAGTTTTTCTCCATACCATTATTTATTTAACAACAGTAAAGCATAAAAGAAAAACACATGCAGGCAATACTAAGTACCCCCATCCTGCTTCCACAGAATTAAAGCCAGGTGCTGCTAATTATCAGCCCTGGATTAATGATCATCAGCAGGTGTGCAGATCTCTATAAAAATCTTCTATAAAAAGCAAAAGTCTTGGCAGTTTGCTGGTTGGAGCATTCAGGTGTGTGTTAACACAATGCCAGGAGGGAAAGACATAAGCAATAGTCTTAGAGAAGCAATTGTTGCTGTGCACCAATATGGAAAGGGCTATAAAACCATTTCCAAACAATTAGATCAATGTTCTACATTAAGAAGGATTATTCACTAGTGGAAATCATTCAATATAGGTGTGGATATCCCAGCACATTCACATTCACCGAAGGTCTGACCATACAATGCTCAGAGAAAAAAAAGAAGCTACATTTCAGACCCTCAGCCCTCACTGCACATGTTAAAAGTTAAAGTCTATGACAGCACATATAGAAGAAGACTGGACAAGTATGGTTTGTTTGGAAGGGTTGACGAGAAAAAGCCTCTTCTCTTTAAAAATAATTAGATAGCATGACTGAGGTTCGCTAAATTGCATTTGAACAATGTCAATGGACAAATGAGATCAAAGTGGATTTTTTTTGGTCTTAATAACCAGTGCCATGTTTGGCAAAAACCAAACAGCATTTCAGCTGAAAAACTTCATAACCACTATCAAGCACGGTGATGATTTGGGCTTATTTTGCAGCCACTGGACCTTCTGCACCTTGCATCCGTTGAGTTGACCAAGAACTCCTCTATATATCAGAATATTCTAGAGGCAAGTGTTCTGTTCAACAGTTAAAGCTTGGTTGAAATTGATCCAAAGCACACCAGTAAGTTTACATCAGAATGGCAGAAAAATAAAAGAATCAAGGTTTTAAAATGACTTCCCAGACCTCCATCCAGTAAAAATGCGGTGCAGTTTATGCAGTAAATTTCAATAACTCTGGTTCAGATTTTTCATGTATGTTGTATAAAGTACTCATGTGGAAATTACCATCACTATTGTATTTCTTCGATACAACAGTTTTTTATGACTAAATGATATTTTAAAACTGCGGCGAGTGAAAATGTCAATGTGCGCCACCTGCCGGTCATTTCACGAATGACTTTGAAATGCAACTGATTTATTTTGGCCGCTGTCATTTTGCCACGGGGGTGAGCGCGGCGGTAATAGCCATTCCGATTGGGTACCTACTGTAGCAGTAAAGCCACTAGTAGAATGTCGCCACGGGACAGTCAGGGGTAAAACCATTATTCTGATTGAGTACCATCTGTATTGCTGATAAAGGTGGATCTACTTGAAACATAGTGGCACTTAGTATTGTTAAATAAATATTTGCACTGTAAAAAAAAAAAAGGTATATGCTGTTGACTGTATAATAGATATGACTGTAAACGTATGGTTCAACCCTGACAACATTTCGGATTTAAATCAAGGCAGGAAATCCTGAGATTGCGACAAAAGCACTAAAAAACCCTGCTTTAATTTCGGCATATCTTTGTGATACTGGGTTTTATGCAGTGACAGCAGCAAAATATTAATTACAGAGCAGACTGGACACAAGTCATGCCAGTCATAACCAGTGTACCTAATAGCCTGCTAACACTACAGTCCATAACACTATAAGCGCTAATAAATATTCAGAATATACTGTATGTTATTAATGTGTTGAGGTTGTATTTACATAATACTAAGACCTGTAAAGGTCAGATCATTTTTATTACATTTTTACACAAGAAGCATAGAATTAAAAGAAAGAGAACCAACTTTTACACATGACTATATGCAATTAGTTCAGGGGTGAAATGACACACCAATTTTGTCACACTTCAAACAAACCTGGCCTTCTATGTCAAAATGTTCTTTTACCACAATGAGGGCTTCTACAGTATGCTGGTTGAATGCAGAAAGCTTGTTTGCAACCTGTGCTCCCAACCTGTGCTCATGAGATGACAAGTCCTGGTTTGACTTGAACAATATTTTGAATAAGTAATTCTGACAGCAGACCATGTCTAATCTCTTCTTAGAAAGTTTACTAGATGAGTTTGGTGTGTTGTCCTCATAGCCGAGCATCTGTAGGGTTTGAATGATGGCCACTGATTGTCCCTGTGACTGTCTCAGCTGATATAGCAAATGCTTACAGTACATATCAAGTTTCAGGAAGACACACACAGATGCCATGGGACACTTTTAGAGTGTAAAATGCAGACGAGATTCCCGGCTCGGTCGAGATACACTTAAAGCTACATCTCATAGACATGATCTCTTGCCACATTCACCATCTGTTTCAAGTGTGTAGCCTGTTCAAGCTGTCCAAGTCCCAAATTGCTGAACACACATATTTACCAGAGATATGCCAGTTTACTCTCTCTCCCAAGTTTTCAGGGTCTTCACCTATTTTTTTTCTCCTACTTCTACTGGTATCATTTCTTTCTCTTGGCATGCCTTTGTTCCTTTTGTTCCCCTTTATTGCTCTCCCAGGGGTACATTTTCTATGTTCTTTTGACACTGTTTTTATTTCTTATCTTTTTTTTCTTAGGCAGTATTCTAACATTTAATATGTTCTATTCTGTTAGCATGAGTCAGAAATCACCTTGGAGGTTATAAGCCCTTTAAGAAATAATGGATGGATGGATATCGACCTGATTGTGTTCTGATTGCTGCCATAGTAGGGGAGAGTGGCGCTGTCACCTCTTGTTTCATGCTTGAAAGGACTGTGGCAGAGAGTCAGCAGTAGGCTTAACAGCTAGCCAAGCAAAAAAAAAAAGAGGGTTTAACCAAAGGCCATATTTCCTCAGTAGCTACGTTTACTTGGACAATATTTCTTCAGTACTTTTTAAAATGATTCTTAGAGATTCAAACTTAACTGATTATAGGAACATGGATCTAATAACATATATGCTTGCATGATTACAGGAATTCAGTTAGAGGAGTTCAGTCGCATATACTGAATGGCTTACATTTCACACACACTGATGCATCTAACGATCAGTGCCCCTTCTTTTACCAGAAACCCAGTGAAAGTCCAAAGGATTGCTCATTATTTTTCTGCATCCACTGATTCATCCTCTATACTGACTTGTCTCCCAGTCTCAGTCTAAGAATCCATCCCCATAGAAATGCCACCACTATGTTAGATTGTAAGGACAGTCTTACTAAGATGATGCACAGTGCGTGATTTCCTTAGCACATGGCATAAGGAATTGTGCCATCAGACCAAAGGATTTTGTTTCTCATGGCCTGAGACTCCTGCAGGTGCTTTTTGGCAAACTCCCAGCAGGCTTTTATGTCACTTTTAGTGAGAAATGGCTTTTGTCTGCTCAATCTACCATAAAAGCCTGATTGCTGGAGTGATCCAGTGATGGTTGTCCTTCTTTAAGGCTCTCCCATTCCCACAAAGAAACTCAGGATCTCATTTATAATGACCTTTGGGTTCTTGGTTTCCTCTCTGACCAAGGCTCTTTGTCCATGATCAATCAGTTTGGCTGAGAGGCTAGAGCTGGTTATATTCTTGGTTGTTTCAAATATCTTTCATTTCATCCATGTTACTGTGCTCTTGGGCTTTTTTAATGCTTCAAAAAAAATTTTCTTGTACCTTCTCCAGATATGTGTCTTGACACAATCCTGTCTCTCAGATCAACTGTTAATTCTCTCAACCTAATGGCTTAGTTTTCACGCTGACATACACCATCTTCTGTGAGACCTTATAAAGAGAGGTGTGTGCCTGTTCCAATTATGTCTAATGAAGTCAATTAGGCTTGGACAGATGGACTCCAATCAAGGTATTGAAGCATTTCAAGGATGTTTGATATTAGTAGGATGCACCAGAGTGTCAAGGCACTGCATACTTAGACTCCCAGTAAAAAGTTTGGACACACCTTCTTTCTAACTCCATCGTCTTTTCTGGTTTTTATTTCTTTTTACAATGTAAAATAACGCTAAAAGCATTCAAAATATGCAGTAATCTCCTTTTAACAGTTTATATTGAGATGTGTCTGTTACTTATGCTCTGTAAAGCCTTCATAACAGCTCTAATCTCAGGTGCTGTTAATTGGTAATTTTTAAAGCTGGTAACTCTAAACAAACTTCTCCTTTGCAGCAGAGGTAAGTTTTGGTCTTCATCATGATGCTCGATGGGTTTTCTAAAGGCATTAGATAATACTGTTCTTGCAAGGAATATTACAGCACATCTGACCTTCATCTTTAAAAATTGTTGTTGTTGGTACCTTATTACCAAACACCATATGTGTCATTTCATGGTTATGTCCTATCATGAAGAAAATAAATCACTAAACAGAAAAATTGAATTATAAGGTGTTTCCAAATTTTTTTACTACTATTGTATATAATGGGGATCAAATTAATTTGTTTATTTTCTTTTATTAATTAACGAAACACTCCAAACACCTGTTTTGACTTTGTTTAGCATTGTGTATGAATGATGAGGGGGAAAGAAAAACGATTTGAATTCATTTTAAGATTACTGTGAAACATAAAATGTGGAAAACTTGAAAGTGTCTGCAAGCCTTGCATCGGCTCTGTATGTGACTAAGAAGTTGAAGAAAAAAAGTACAAATGGGAACAGAGTAAAAGTAAAAAAAGAATTATACTTAAACTATATTTGTAGAGGAAGAGTAGGTATGTGAAAGGATTACACTGAGCAACAGTTTTACCAGTGTATACTGTAGGTAAATCATCCTTAAAAAAAGGAGGTACACCAAAAATGCATCCTTTATAAAGCAGTATATAGATTTTCAAATGTGAAAGCCTTACAGCTGTATGATTTTCTAATTTTGCTGTCTCAGACTGAATGCACATCATTAAAAAAATCATTAGTCATGGTGGTTTCAGAAGGCATAATGTGACCACCTCACTAAAAGCCAATTTACTGCCATTGTGACCAAAAACAGCTGACTACAAAGTTCTGGCAGTGTCACAAATTAAAATACAAAAATTGCACAGCATGACCACTTCTATGGCGCTCATCTAAACGCCATCAATAGGAGGAATGCATGGGATTATGCAAACCTTGCAGGATAGTTAGACATAGAGGCAGTGAAAAAAACATGCTACATGCTAAACACGCTAATAGATAAAATATATATTTATATATATATTCCCAATCCTTAAATTTTGAAAAAAAAATTCTCTTTATGTGACTCCGTTCTCTGAATAAAGAGATAAATAATGGCATAAAGCAGAACATAATGGCTTTTGTTATTCGCTGGTCTGTTATAGAATTTGACCAAGATATAGGGATCATGTATTGTGTGATGAGTAATAAAAAAAAAAACTGCTGTAGTTGCAAAGTTTAAACTGACTTAATTATTTGTTAACATGGTCCCTGGTGAATTTCGTTACAGCTCAGTGAGTGTGAAAATTTCAGGCTTGGAAGGGGTTAGTGCCTGTCTGCTTTATTATTACTTTATTCGTAAATCAAATGAACTCCAAAACAATCCCCTCACTTGGAGAAATTTGAGCAACATCTTCATTAAATCAGGTTCTAGCTGCATGTATTTATTTGCTGTTTATTCATTTGTCATTCATAAGTCCTTTATGGTTCTCACCAATAGTTTCCTTATCACAAGAGAAGCTCTTTAGAACACTTACAGTAGGTCAACTCTTAATTAATCAAAGTATCCCAGAGGAATATTTTTTTTCTAAAGTTACTGTATATAATGCAAACATTACGATATATGAAAAAGCCAAAGCTTTCTTGAAATGTCCCTGAAATGCACCATGAGCCTCTGCATCTTAGAAGGCCTTTGTAGAAGATGCATTTTGGAAAAAGGAAAAATGTTAGATTTAAATTTTTTCCACCTTTAGTGGGTATCCTATGTAATTTAGCATACTGAAATTACTCTCATTTGCATATGTGCAGAAAATGCCTTTAAGACCTTATAGTTAAAACTTTAGTACCAAAATGAAACAACCATACCCCCAAGTATTATTCATTAGACATAGACAATTTATTCACGCATTTTACTTTTTACCTTATCTGTTTAACAAATTTGACAAAATTAAAATCTTTTGGACAGGACCAGCACTGCGTGCAGTGGCCGGGTAGTATAGGGTGTGGCAACCCACTGATGGCGGGACTCAAACCCAGATCCAAAAGCCAATACTCTAGACCCTTAGCCACCTGAGCCACGACTCCCACATCTTATGTTGAATGTATTTCTGTAAAAATAGTTCCTCTTGAGGGTAGCTCAAGCACACAACTTTGGTCTTATCCAAACTTCCATCTAAAAGCTTTTTACAACGAAACTTGTCATTCGGCACACCTTGTGATGTTTCCTCATTCATCTTAGTATCCGCGCTAAACCAAACAATGTTACTATGGGAGGCCATTAGGGTCAAACTTGGTCATATGATTAATTTGTGCTAACAAATAGTAATGCATTAAAATTTCTAGATCAATCACACGCGTTAATGTGTTAACACTGACAGTCCTAGTCTATTTATTTGTGCAATTCAATTAACAGGACATTCAGCAAATCATTTTATTACAATGAATAAAGTGAGTCAATGCTGCTATTTAAATTATATAGAACCTCGGCTGTCTATTTTTAAGGCAAAAGTCCACAGAGATATGGTACAAAGGTTCTAGTTACTCATCCTTCAGCATATTCTGAACAAGTGGGCGAGCGCACGTGGGCGAGCACACCAAGAATGATGCAGACTGGAGTGGTTGACCCCGACAGAGCACTCTTTGTTTTGCTGAGGGAAGGGGCATTTTGCTGACATGATTTGTGCTAAATTATTTCATTGGACAGAAGAATCATTACAAATTGATACAAAAATCTTCTGACTGATCACTTTTATTTTATGATGAAACATTTCTTTTCTGATTGGAGTGGCCTTTTCTAGGACCCCCAGTCTCAGACCACTAGAGCAAGCTGAAATTCTAGAATGAAAATGAAAAAATTATATACATTTTATGATCATCATGTTGTCATTGTTACCACATAACAACTAAACTGAAGCCCTGTGGGAGATTTCGGTTTGCAATCTTAAATCCCTTGTTTAATGTGAAGGAACACCCAGATAGTGACTTATTACTACAATTTGTAATGAATACTAGTGGTATATAGCTTATAGTGCAGAAACAAAATATCATTATCTAACTACATCAAAGGAACATATAATATTTATTAAGATCTTTAAATATTTTGTAATATATTCTGAAGCACTTATTATTTTATACTCTAAGATTCTACTTTTAGGTCTCTTATTATCCCAAATAGGTTGATGATAATGTATGAGACAACAATTGATTGCCAATGTGGCTTTTTCTGTGCTCATTACAACATACAGTAATTATTTGTTGGACTGGTGGCAGGTATGCCGCACTTTCACCACTGCCGACTTGGATCAGTGAAGGAACCAACCACAGTCACTGAGGGGTTGCACGGGTCAGTGCACTCCTAGTGCTGGTCCAAAGCCTAGATAAATTGGGAAGGATTGAGTCAGGAAGTAAATATGGGGTAAAACCTGTGCCACATAATC
This sequence comes from Heterobranchus longifilis, assembly GCA_028570985.1. Classification (NCBI taxonomy): domain Eukaryota; kingdom Metazoa; phylum Chordata; class Actinopteri; order Siluriformes; family Clariidae; genus Heterobranchus; species Heterobranchus longifilis. The sequence goes on from JAOVVB010000032.1 coordinate 2,573,330, forward strand.
CAGTTTTACTTGGAGGAAAGACAAAAAACTATGAGGAGCGAAAAAAAACAGCAGTGATTTTATCTGCCAAAGTGTGCATAACAAGTTCTAAATTATGCATAAGTTGAATTAGGCATAACTGTCAGTACAGTATGTACAGAAAAAAATCTATTTATCACACGTATGCTCTCCGTGAGCCTAAATTCCATATATTCTGAATCCCATGGCTATTTTAAATAAAGACGTCCCCAAATACCATACCTGCTAAACAATTTTGCGTTAATTCTGTACAGATGTACAGATACTGCTACACAAGATATCACAAAAGACAAGACAAAAATTATTTATTTGTTGCTTTTTGTGTAAATTAACATGATTAAAAAAAAACATTTAGGATTTAATGTATTTATTCTATTACCTAAGAGTAATATATAGAATATAGAAAACATCTAATGGTCCTTAATATGGTCTTTCAACTGCTATATTTGAAAATATAATCCATTGTATTGTGAGCAATATAAATGCATGTAAGACACCATTATGTCATTATTCTACAAGAACAGTAGAATAACATGAACCTAAACTGCAAATGACTGGGCAAATGAAAATGTTATTTACCCCACAAAACTGCATAAGCAACAGCATCAAACATCATCAAAATTGATAATTATGTTTCTTTTACACATATTTACATAGCATTATATTTTTTTGTGAAATCAGTAACTATTCTATTACTTTTATGCTCATATGATTGACATTTGGTACCTGTGCTCATTTCGATGCACACAATGCATAAACTGAACATTTCTGTTATAGAATGTAGTCTCTTCAAGCTTATTATTCAATTATTCATCTTAAAGCATTTTATTTATTATGTTTGTAGTATGAATTGCAAAACTTACAATGGTAATGAATAAAATCTGAATGTGACCCAATGTATTGAAAGTTTATGGGGTTAAAGAAAGACTTTTTTAAATTAATTGAAAAATCTTGATTACATTTTAATTTATTATTAATATTTTCTACATTTAAATCCATGTTGCACACAGAGTAAATAGTCATTCACAACAAACCTTTTGTAGATGAAGAGGTCCAGTGTTTGACTGTAGCCAACCTTGTAAATCTGGTCTACATCAAACCTAATGAAACGTACAATACCACAACAAATCAATCCCTGTCGAAATAAAGTGCAGTTTTTTTGACTGTACAAAAAAATGACATTTTTTCGATGCTTCGCCAACTCTAGTAATGCCTTCCGTTCGTCATCATGTAAAACACTGGATTGCAACGCAGCATACCAGTAACCACTTCCAGAGAAGATACATCAGCATCACTTCGCTAGTTAGTGTTCATATTTTGACAGGATAAAAAATGGGTACAAAACACATGCTGGTAGGCATCAGCTTGCATAGTTGTGTCTTATGAAAATGCAATATATTTCAAGTTTCAAAACATAGGTAAAATGTATTAGAATTGATTTTCAGCATTTTAGATTCAATTGTCTGTGAATAAAAGTAGCAAGCATGAGCCTAGGAAACTTTTGTATCTGAATCTGTGTAGAAAGAGGTCATTAATGTACTATTGCCTGATTGTGTTTCCATTGCATATGTGAAGATTAACTATTAAATCCCCTAAATAAATAACATTATTATTTTGTCATAAATCCATAAAAGAACATAGTATATGGGATATGGGAGGGAGTATATGGGATTTGGTCTATGGTATTTTTTTGCAAATGTGACCCTTTTTTCAGTCATGTTTTTATAATTGGTTAAAATGAAACAATGAAACTAATTTCATCATATTGGCAAGGTTGTGCTGAAAATAAAAGATGCTCTATAATAAATGTGCATCTTGAAGCTTGTCCATGTTCATTTAAACATAGTAATGTAAAAATGTCTGAAAATGCTTTTGGTTTTAAGCATTAAGATTTTTAGAAAAGCAGTTTTAATCTTATTTTAAAGTTAGGTACAACCCGAATTATGGAAATATTAAGACCTTTATTTTGGAATAAAATGGAAACTAAGAACATGGAGAGCATAAGAAATGTTTAATTTACACTTTTATCCACTAAATGAGCTCATTTTAAATTTGATGCCTGCTACAGGTCTTGAAAAAGTTGGGAAGGGGGCAACAAAGGACAGAAAAAGCAAAAAAACATCTAGCATCAGGTCTGTAAAATGATTAGCTATAAAAGGGATGTCTTAGAGAGGCAGAGTCTCTCAGAAGTAAAGATTGGAAGAGGCTCTCCATTTTGTGAAAGAGTGCATAAAAAGATTGAATACTTTAAATACAGCTTTCCCCAATGTCAAATTGCCAAGACTTTGCAAATCTTCTCATCTACAGTGCATAACATCATCAAAAGTTTGAGAAAAACTAGAGAAATCTCTGTTTGTAAGGGACAAGACCAAAGAACTTGTTGGATGCCCGTGGTCTTCGGGCCCTCAGACTATACTGCATTGCTCATCGGCATGATTGTGTTTTTGACATTATTAAATGGGCCCAGAAACACTTTCAAAAACCACTGTCAGTAAACTCAGACTATGTCCACACATAGCCGGGTATTTTTAAAAACGGAGATCTTTCTTCTTCATTTTTAAAAATAATTCTGTCCACACGACCTAAGTTTTAAAAATATTTTTGTCCACATGAAAACGCAAAACGCTCTGTTAAGTGCTGTTAAGAGCCTCCTTAATCAACAGGAGACCAATCAGACACCTAGACAACACATCATGTTGCGCTTTGTAGAAGTCCGACTGGGTCTCCGCCGTCGCTTTTTGCGGAGTCTGTGTCGTTAGAGTTTTGTACAGTATATAGCAGCAGTAAGCGTAGTTTCATATTCACATATTCATTAACATAATGTGTAAGTAACAGTCCGTGTATGTGCATGCATGCAAAAAGTCCAGTACGCAACGTTAACACAGTCCCTAGTTTACTGTACGTACATCCACCACTGCACAAAATATCCTCATAAACAAAGCTGACGTCAAATCAAGTAGACGAGCACACACAATTACATCATCGGCACAAGGTGACAACAAGCCAAAATCTTCGTTTCCCCTGTCCACACAACACCACTGAAAATGGAGTTTTGGAAAATCTTCACTTTGGACAGAGTTTTCCAAAACTGCGTTTGCGTGTGGACGAAAGGCGAAAACAGCAGAGAAAAATCTCCGTTTTAAAAATACCTGGCTACGTGTGGACATGGCCTCAGTCCGCTGTGCCATCTGCAGATGCCAACTAAAGCTCTATCATGCAAAAAGAAAGCCATATGTGAACATGGTCCAGAAGCGCCGTTGTGTCCTGTGGGCCAAGGCTCATTTAAAATGGACTGTTTCAAAGTATAAAAGTGTTCTATGGTTAGACAAGTCCAATTTTGAAATTCTTGTTGGAAATCACAAACGCCATGTCCTCCGCGCTAAAGAGGAGGGAGATCTTCCAGCATGTTATCAGCGTTCAGTTCAAAAGCCAGCATCCCTAATGGTATGGGGTGCATAAGTGTATACAATATGGGCAGCTTGCATGTTTTGGAAGGCACTATGAATGCTGAAAGATATATAAAGGTTGTAGACAGCATCTATTTCAGGGAAGCCCTTGTGTATTTCAGCAGGACAATGCAAAAGCACATACTGCAGCTATGGTACATACAAGAGCATGGTTTCGTAATAGAAGAGTCCGGGTGCTGAATTGGCCTGCAGTCCAGATCTCTCACCTACTGTATAGAGAACATTTGGTGCATAATTGAATGGAAAATACGTCAGAGACGACCATGAACTCTTCAGCAGCTGAGAACTTATCAGGAAAGAATGGGACCAAATTCCAACACCAAGCAGATGCTACCATGGTGGTAATCATGCCTTTGTCCCAACTTATTTGTGACGTGTAGCAAGAATAACATTTTTAAATGAGCTTTTTTTTTCGGCATAAAATTGTTACATTTCTCAGTCTAAACATTTGTTATGTTCTCTATGTTCTTTCGTGAATAAAATATTGGCTCATGTGATTTGAAAGTCTCTTAGTTGTCATTTTATTCAAATTTAAAAAATGTCCCAACTTTTCTGGAATTTGGGTTGTACTGTAATATCTATATCTACAGGTATTCACTTGTGCATCATTATCATCATCAACAAGGGCATTGTCATTTAAAAAAAAATGTTTTTATCAGTGTTAAATGCCAGTTAATAATAGTTATTAATAGGAAACGTTTTCAACTAGAAACAAAACTCAACCTTGAATTGGTTTCGACATGGTTTACTACATTTGCTCAACATAGCACAAATGAAAGTGCATTAACTAGTTTTATGCCATCAGACTGCCTTAAGGTTAAAGGATATTGGCACCTAAATTGCATATTTCGTATTCGTTATAATTATTGCAAAGTTCTCAGAAATTCACCAATATTCCAAACTCAATATAATCACATACTGTTTTGGCAATGTGGCCTATTCTGCCATAATTCTTCTAATCTAAATACAACCTATTTTCACATAACAAAACCAATCAAAAAACCAATTTGGCACAAAGTGATTTTTTTTTTTTGTTGTATATTTCATTTACTTGTTTAAATAAAGCACTAAACTCACTAAATGGTAATATTTCTGCTGCTAAAAAATTAATGTATAGCTCAAACTCAATTTAGATCATTTAGCCCTGTTGCTGGCATTTTAGAAAACTAGAAGTAGGAGCAGAAAACAAAAATTTAGAAGCACCCACAAAAGTGTTTGTTTGACCACAATATGTACATATTCAGCTGGAATTACATTAATGCATAAATATGTGCATCTCTGTGCATTTGCCCAGTTTCCAAATTGCTTTACTACCTACCCAGTGACTTACATGCAGCGCTTATCGGGCACTGTACATCTTGGTTTGCTCCAGTGCCGATGGAAAGTTTTCAGGCCCTTACAAGCTTTCCACATTTTATGGTACACACTTGTTTAAAAAAAAAATGTTTTCTGTCACATAATTCTACACACAATACTCCACAATGATAAAGTAGAAATAGGTGTCTGGAACGTTTATTTATTTTTTATTTTTTTTTATAATAAATAAATAGTAACATATCCCATATACATAAGTATTCAAACCCTTTGTTTGCCACTTGTATTTAAGATCTTACTCCTTGGTCCTTAAAATGGTGCATCTTACTCCATCAGTGGTCCTTGAAATGCTACTACTATGTCCACCTATGACTAATTTAATTAATTGGACATAATTAGGAAAGGTAAACACCTGTGTGTGTATATACTGTAAGGTCTCACAATAAATGAGGTATGTCACAGTGAAAAGAAACATAACTGGGGAAGAACATAATAAACTGGCAACCCTTTTAAGTGTCCAAGAGTACAGTAGCCTACACTGTATTCAAATAGAAGAAATTTGTAACAACCAGAAGTCTTTCCAGGTCTGGCTGCCCCGCCAAACTGAGTAATCAGGGAGAAAGGGGCTTGGCCAGAGAGACAACTAAGAACCCAAGGGGCCTTATAAATAAGGTCCTGAGGTCCCTTGTGGAGAGTCTTCCCAAAGGACAACCATCACTGCAGCAATTCACCAAACAGGCTTATATGGTAGAGTGGCCAGACAGAAGCCATTTCTCACTAAAAGGCACATGACATGCTGGGAGGAAAAAAGCACCGGATGGACTCTCAGACAATTAGAAACAAAAATCCTCCGATCTGATGACACAAAACTTTAACAATACAATCCCTATAGTTAAAAACGGTGGTGGCAGCATCATGTTGTGGGGATGTTTTCCTCAGACTGGGAGAGCAATGCTGAGTAAAAAGTTTCTCTAGAATGCTCAGGATCTTAGGCTGGTCCAGAGTTTTTATTTCAACAAGACCATAATCCAAAGCATACTGCCAAGAAAACACAGGAGTTCCTACAGAACAACTTTGTGAAAGTCCTAGAGTGGCACAGCCAGAGTCCAGACCTGAACCCAATAGAGAATCTTTGGAGAAACCTGTGGCTATGGCTATGCCCATCCAATCTGGTTTAGCTTGAGTAATTCTGCTAAGAAGAATGGAAGAAACTTTCAAAAAAGGAGTGCTAAGCTCGTAGCATCATTTACAAACAGACTTGAGGCTGCCAAAGCTGCTTTTTACCAAGTAAGTCATAAAAACTCCTGTAAATGGGGTACTTCTGTCTTTGTAATATAAATTTGCAAAAACATTTCACACACCTGTTTTTCAGTGTTCAGTATTGTGTGCAGAATGATGAGAGGAAAGGATTTGAATCTATTCTAAGATCAGTGTGAAACATAACGTAAAATGTGGAAAACCTGAAAGGGTCTGAAAACATTCTGCTAGTGCTGTATCTCTTACTTATATAATATGCAGCTTTTCTTTTCTTTTTACTGTCATTCATTACTGTTGTTTTTCTTTGTTTTCCTTTATTATTGCTTTTACTATTATCACTATTTTTATATTTAAATAAGCATTTTTAATAATTATAAATAAATTATTACTCTATAAATGTATTACTTATAATTATGTTACATGTATTTATAATAATATATGTATGTATAAATACATTTATATAATAATAATAATAATAAATTGAGGTAAGCTGTTAAAATATAGACTATGACTGATTTATTGACAGCCAAACATTTTCTAAAAAAAAAAAAAAAAAAGAACCCTGTGAATTCTAGCACAAAGCTAACCAGTTCTAAAGGATAATATGATCAAATGCTCATCATTCCTTAGCCTTATTTAGCAACGAGGTGATGCCGCTCAGTACCTTCTTTCTCAACACAGCAGGTGATTTGGAATTGAAAATACAGTTTATTTTTGAGTACCTTACTCTTCTTTTTGTTCTGTACTTCTTTTCTGCTCTATTACCTCTTTTCCTTTTTTGTTTCCTAGTTTGTGTGTACCTATAAAAATAGAAACTGATCATCATAACCTTTAGTCTAAAGTAGGATCACTAAGTGTTAGTGTTATATATATATATATATATACAGTAGTATGTATACTTTATACTTAACAAAGGTGTCAAGTAAGACCATCACCAATGGGGTCATTACTATTTTGAACTGGAAGTTTATTTAGCACTAAACACAGCTCGAGACACAGCTTGTGTGCTGGCACAAAGGTAAAGGTAAGCTAAATTCTATCATGATTCAGGACAAAAAATGAAAGTAAACTCGTACCTTCTCAAGTACTGTTTTCAAAAAGCTATGACGTGAATTACAATATATTTTTGCATCTGTTGGCCTGCATACGTTTTAGAAGGTAAATAAACAATAAGTTGTTTTCTATTGTTCTAGTTGTGTTATATACCAGAATAAATTGGAGGGTCAAAAGAGTGAAATGGTAATTATACAGGGTGGGTGAAGAGTAACTAGGCATTCAAGATAGGTTATAAAGTCCATATTTCTAATACTTGTACAACTTTATTGAAACAAATTGTACATATACTTTATGACACAGAAAAATGAAATCATATATATGAAATAAAATGAAATCTTTTAATGTAAATTTCAACATAGACACCAGTGGCATCAACCAGTTTCCTCAAACAGCCGGGGATGGAATGGTCTTCTAAAGGAAGTTGTTTGGGATATTGCTAATATAACATTATATTATATTGGGATATAACCTCCTGAATCCATACCTCCAAGTCCTCCAGTGTGCAAGGCTTTGTCCTGTACACCTCCTCCTTTGTGTAGGGTCACATGAAATGAGATCTGGAATTCTTGGAAGCCATTCATGAGGTCCAGTCGTCCCAGCAAACTTCCCGGAAAATGCTGGTCTTACCACGCATGCACAGTAAAAGCAAAATGGGGTGGTGCACCATGGGATGATGCTCCAATGATTAAATATTGCCTAGTTAATTTTTACCCACCCTGTGGAAGAAAATGATGAAGTTGATAAATAGGGAGTGGTCTCACAATAGTGACATATTGGATTACACACCAAATTCCACTTAGGGGAGGTGTAAAGAAAGATGGAGCAAGTAGTCAAGCAAGTGGAAGATGGATACCAGTGAGAGATGAAGGCAGAGGAGAGGGAGGATTTATACTGGGAAATTTTTTCGAATGAGTCACAGGTTCAATGCATGTGCTCCACTCAGAGGAGATTGGCCCTGTGATAAATGGCTCAATTTGAATCGCTTCAATTAGAGAGAAAACTTCTGCATACTGATTTGGGTGAAGAAGCAAGAGGACACAAGTGTTTACATACTCACCCGCTGAACTTGATGCCAAGTTCTGCCTTCTCCTAAGCAGAAGAAATATATATGTGGCTGCCTCAGTCTCTTCTCTTTATCTCTCTGAAGAGCTATGTTATCCTCTTAAAAACGCTTCAGACACGCAGAAGCAGGTGGGCCTGCCGTGCATTGATTGTGTTCCTCTTGTCTGCAGCCAGCTGGCATGCTAACGTGCTCATGCGTCTTCATTACGCACAGGGACAGTAAGACAGGTCCCTTCAATACATTGAGATCATCCCTCTATCAAACTGCTTACATCGTGACTTTTGGAGAGTTACCCATAAGGAAATGCTTTAATTCTGTCTTATTCCTTGACCTTGCTTTCAGTGTGCAAGGTGGGAGGCAGAGTGCAGTGAACGAGAAAAAAAACTATAACTGTCATTTCTTTGCATTCTCTGAATATGTAAATATGACCTGTACTGCGATTAGTTAATTAAGATAAAGGTTGTGAATAAGCAGCATAGAGCAGATATATTTCATTACCCCACTTAAATAGCATCTTATGGGATTTGGATGTATTATACACAAGTGTTCATTAAAACATTATTCATGATTAATACTCAATTTCATACCAGTTAAACCTATAGCATCCAAACTGGCATAAACTGTATATGCCACAATCAATTATCTTTACACAAGGATTGCATCATCTTTTCAATAAATTGACGTATGTTAACTTTCCTGAGAAAAGTCACTAATAGCAAGTTCACCCTTTATTCATACTTATACACACACCCTTTTACTTACATTAAAACACTGTTGTGAAACATTTCTGAAACATTGGTTCATGATATCGTATATCTTAAAGCAATTATAAGCCGTCATTCCCTCTGCAGGCTCTCTTTGATCTCTCTTTATTTTAATAAGACAAAAAGTACTACTTGTCATCGAATCACTGTCCCTGAAGTCCTTTTTCATATGAGAAGACATTTCTATATCTAAAATCCGAAAGGGCTTTACTGTGACCTTTTAAAAGTGCTGACAGTAAGAGCTTACAAATAAATGTCACCTAACACATATCAACAATCACCATATCAACAAATAATTAATTCCTTGTGCATGTCATTACTATAGAATTAATTATGAGGATGGATGGACATATTGAAGAAGGAAGAATGTACGAATGAATGAATGAATGAATGAGCTCCAGATGTTTCACATAAAGTAACAGCAACAAAGCACTGCTATTCCTGATTGAAGGTTACTTGCCGTTAATTATATTAGAATATTGATGATGATGATAGGTGCAGACTTGTGGTATTACTAATATAACTCTTTAGAAGAGAGCCACTCTAAGATAAGGTTTGCAGTAAGTGGACATGCATGATTAGCACACCTGAGCTGAGCTTAAGCACACAGAAAGCTGTCCATCTTTTTGTGAATAAACAGTAGCCAGATTTCATTAGAAAACACAGCTTGTGCAGGTGTGTGAGGGAGGGCAGTAATGCCTAGACAGAATGTTCAAGCACTGTGGAGGCAGTAGAGCGTGATATTGAGCTTTCTGTCGTGTTCACCTGTCAGGAGTAAATGGGGCCTTTCTGCCGAAACACTCCACAGTCACTACAAAGGCGCTCAGCTATGACTGCCATTGCCGCTATATCAGGTGGGGCTGCCAAGACATAGGACAACACTTAATACTTCAAACCTGCATAGACTTGCTGTTTACTGCAAGGCTTCCCCTAAGAACTCTTGGGATTCCTGAAAGAGAACGCCACTTTATTCATTTGTTTCTTATATTTTTTCATTAATTTATTTACTTACACTGATTAGCCATAACAATTACACCACATAACATCAACACTGATTATCAGTTATATTCCAGTATACTGGTGACAGGGTTAAGGTCACCTAAGGCTCACCCGTGCCTGTTGGTAACAATAGGCCATCCCGTCCAGTCTGATTCCAGAGAAAAGCCAATGCAGCACAAATGGTCAAAATAAGTCAATGTTGGCTATGAAAGAAAGGCACCAAAACACCCATGACTCAGCATGCACAGGAACTAAGTCCTAGCCTCCAAATTCGCCAATCTGATCAAACACCAATGGAATGCTCTGGACAAACAAGTCCGATCCATGGAGGCTCCACTTACCTAGCAACCCACAGCATGCAAACGAACCAATGACATCATCCTAGTGTCAGACACCAAAGCACAGCCAAAGAGACCCTGCAGAACCACAGCCCAGAGGCCAGAGCCACCGTGGCACAAGGGGAACTCAAAACCTGGGTGATTTTAATTTTAAGAATTTTAATGTGATGGCTGCATAAACAGGCTACAATCATTTTGGGGAGTGGTAATATTAATAACACCATTTTCTCTTAATCTGATCATTTACCAGTTTTTACACGCAACGTAGCCCATATCACAGCTACTGTACCAACAAGGCATGGGGAAGGCTGAAACATAGCTCCTCCAAATGCCATGCATATCCAAGTCCGTTCAACACACAGACACAAATGCTACCCTACCCCTTTTGCATACATGGGCATACAGATGCCCATAATTGATTAATATCACTTTGACTCATTTGTTGAGAGCGCTAGGCCATCTTGCTCACCCAAAACGAGAACAGTGACAATTTTAACTAAACAGACTGACCAACATCTGGACATGCAAAGACTTTTCCAATAGTTTATTTTAAACACAATATTTAGAATTAATGGCTTTTCACCATTTGATTCACCCCAGCAACTGCTATATTCTATGATCTGATACTAAATTGTGGTAATGCAGATTTGTAATGAACATTTCATTGTAGCACAGGGTAATACAGTTGGCATGATCAATAAATGAGATCACTGTAAAGCTTTTGTATGCACATTGAATGCACGCTGGGATCGTGGTGTTAACGTCCGATCCAATAGTCCACTATTATGACATCAAAAACTAAGTGTGCGTCTGTCTGTGTGTGCGCAAATCTAATTAAATATATGTATGCTTATTTTGCTTGTGCATTTTAATAAAGATGCTTTAAGGGAGTTAAACTGTATGTTCTTAGGGACTAATGCTGGTTTTGTCAGCACATGCACACTGGCCTTTTTCTGCTAGATGCTGGTAGCCAGTTTGATATTACTATGCAATTTAAAATCTTCCCCTTTGTAAAGCAACAGCTGGATACTTGAAGGCTAAACATAGAATCATGCCTTGTACAAAGTTGAGCTTTAGTAAACTTGTCACAATTACATATCAGCATACAGTTTTAAATTATGTAATGTTAAAATATGTTCAGTTAAATAATATAATGGTGAAATTGTGTCCTTTTGGTCAATCACATTGATCAAGCATGTGATTTAAAACTCCCATAGCATCACCTAAGGAACATTTGTCTATTATTATATACGTTTTGACTTTTCAATTTTCAGGCAGTAATCTGTGTTTTTAGGAACATTCAAATATGAAATCCATATTTTGAACTGCGCAAGTGAACCCAACATCCTATATGCTTTTTTTTGCATTTTGTTTTTTTTCTTAGCAATCTTTTTTTTTTTTTACATTTAAAAGGCTCAACAGCTACTGTCATGCTTTGCCCTGGACAATGAACTTTTCCGCCAACTGGCAAATTACATCTCACCTCAGCTCAGGTGACATGCTCCATGTTTCACCTTCCCTGAATCTGGTGACAAGCAATGAAACAAGCCAAGTGAGATGAATGTATGTGTCTGGCATTGATGTTGCAGTGTGTCCAGGAGCACAGTGGGTGGTGGGGAATTCAGTTGGGTCTTCAAGGGTGAATGCTTTTTTTTTTTTTTTATTGTGGAGCTGGATCTCAACATTTTATTCCACATTATTCCAAATTATTATTTAAATTAATAGCACACTCTATTTAAGGGCAATGATACACAGGGTTGGGATGGGCTACATGGCTGCACACACATCTATCAAAGTCACTAGTGTGGATTGGAATAGTAGCGAGAGGTGAAGAGAGCATATAAAGAGCTCACGAGCAGCACCAGTGCCCTCTAATGATGGATCGCTGGGCTGCTTTTTTGCAGACTATGCACTTGAGCAATTAATTGGTTCGTGTAAAGTGCTTTGTACCATGCAGTGTGTAATATAAGCTGATACTCGTGAGTTTATGCTTTTTCCTATTGAGATCCGGTAGCAGCTTGTATAGTGCATAAAATGCCATGGTTTCTGTCAGAGCATTAACAACACAGTGCCTTATGATGGTGCTGACTCTATTCGAACCATATTTAATTAGTAATTAAGCATACTGAAAAGACACATTGATTACTTAATCCTTGGCTTCCAGTTTGCAATTATATTTTAGGTTGAGCCACATAATCACCATGTCATAAAGTGAACAATAAGATTCTGTAAAATCTTCATTACTTGCTGCTTTTCATTTTTTTTTTGTGTAACTATGCTCACTGACTATTTAACAACCATTCACATGCATCACATGTAACTAAACCTTTTCCTGAACATTATATTATAATATATTTTATTGATATATTCATATATTATTGAACAAACATGTCAAACATGTTTTCTTTTTTTCTGTCTCTGCAGCCTGTGAGCTGATGAATAGAGGCATACTTGCTCTGGTAAGCTCAATCGGATGCATGTCTGCAGGCTCGCTTCAGACCCTGGCCGATGCCATGCACATCCCACATCTGTTTATCCAGAGAGCACCAGTGGGCACACCTCGCTCCAGCTGCCCTCCAACCAGCCATGGGCAACCTGATGACTACACACTCTTTGTTCGGCCTCCTGTGTACCTGAATGATGTCATCTTCCAAGTGGTGATGGAGTACACCTGGCAGAAGTTTATAATCTTTTATGACACAGATTACGGTAAGAGCATTATGCTGTTTTGGAAGAAATGTTCAGTCACAGTAAATCAAGGATTGAGGATGTGAATTAATTTTGACATTTTGACACTAACCCAAGAGACTTAGTTCATTAGCTGGGTTGATAAAAACACAAGTGTGCCATGACCCACAAGTGTAAAAAAAAACATTAAAAACATCAGAAATTGCAACAGCAAAACCAGAAAGTCAACAGCAGGAGAATAAATATAGCAATTCAAAACAGAACAGGAGTATCTTTATTCAACATCACATGCATAGTGGTAATTGGACATTGCACAAGAGTATCACAATAAAAAAGAAATTGTGCATTTTCAGTATGTTAGACTATTTCTGCTGTACAAAGCTATCTAAAATAAGGTCATATGAATAGAATTCATAAGCATGAATAAAAGCTTCAGTAAATTTAGTTAGGCATATTGTAAACATTCTCCAGCTTTTCATTTTCCACTGTCTCTCCGGATGATGAGTGCCAATCTGCACTCGGATGTGATCTTCAGTAAGGACCTCCTGTAGCCTGTCCCTTTTGTGTTAACGTTGTGTTTCTAAGTATGCTGTATTTTTGTGTTTGTTAATGTGTTTCGCTCATACTGTATAGAGTTACAGTAAAACCTTGATAACAAGAATCTTTATTACTAGAAACTATACATTATTTGGATTCAAGCATTTAGATTATCTAAATATTATTTATTTATTATGTCTTATCTACAATTTTCCTTCACCCAGGTGTTTGTTTCTTCATCAACAAAGCAAGCAAGCAATTTGCTTTGCATTACCCTAAGAGTATCTGATTCTTGTTTTGTAAAGAATTCCAATGATTAGAATCAACCAATTTACACTACGTATATTACCATCACATACATATGATGCACAGAAAAACTATAAAACATGGTTTGCTAAGGATAGAACTCATTGAAGAACTTGAGTGGCCTGCACAAAGACCTGACCCAACCCCACTGAACTCCTTGGGTATAAATTGGAAGTCCTTGACCTCAGTAATGCTTTTGTATTTGAATGAGCAAATCATCACAGCCATGTTTTACAATCTTTCCAGAAGAATGGAAGTTATTATGACGGCAAAGGTGAACTAAATCTATAATTGGATGTTTAACAAGCACATAAGGGTGGACTAATTGGTCCTGTTGGTCAGTGTATGGTGTGAAATCACATATTTCCATAAGGCTTTTAAGCAACATAACAACAGCGAATAGAATTTCCTTAATTTTCTTTTTTTGGAACATTGATGATTTAGAATCCTCATTAGCCAAGAGCACAATAATGATTAAAGATGCTGCTTATGATATCATCAAAGACTTGTAGAAATTTACTTTTTTTTGGATATGTATCCAAATCTATTTTTTAAGATTTTTGTTCCTATTTTTTATTAATATTATTTAATAAAAAATATTTTTTCTTTAATTTATTTATTTTTATTTATTTTATTTTATTTTTTACATATTTTTTGTTTATAATAATAATAAAAATAATATAAGTAGTAGTAGTAGTAGTGAGTACTGTATTTATGTGTATTTATTTCTTATGCATTTGGTATGGGTTAATTTGCAACTTGTTTGCATTTATTGCCATTTTATTACTCATTTAGAACTTACATTTAGGACTTTATAATTACATTACAGAATTTTATAACTAGGTATCTTTTAGTTGTGAATTATTTCCAAAGACATCTGAACAGTTGAGATTTTAGCACATGAAATCAGCACAGCTGGTTGACAAATGAAAACTACATTCCAGTCATGGATTAAGAGACATGCATCCATGCACACACACACACAAACACACACACACAAACAACTTGTTATAGCTATTTAATTCTATGTAGTAACAAAAATTAAGAGCTGTGTATTTTTGTCAGGAGTGAGTTATCACACATAATGGAGAATGAGTGGTTTTGCTTATGGTTAACCATGCAGGGTCCTGATAATCACAGATATTATTCATAACCTGTACTTGGTCACTCCGCATCGACACCATATCTTATTACAGTATGTTTAGAAAAAAAAATACCATGTGGTTGTTTCTATTGTAGCTTATTATGTGTCCACATCAGTGTGCCTTGTGTAAGAATGCGAGTAAAGGAATGAGAAAAACCAGGCAAGAAAAATGGTATGTGTACAGAATATGTGTTTGTGTGAGACAGAAGACTAGAAAAATGTCTGTGTATTTCTGTGGCTTTAAAAAAATTGTGAGTGTGGGGCAGAGACACCATCAATGAACCCTGTAGGTGTGTGTGCATGTACTTGAGTGTGTGTGTGTCTGGTATTGAGAAAGAGAGAGAGATAGGGAAGCTGCACAGTTGCATGTGAGAGAACTCCATCTTCCTGTCAGTCCCCGTGGAGGCCATACTCGACTGCAGCAGGATAAGGCCACGATAAATAAGTGGCTGTCTCTAAAGAGAAACGGATCGGTTTTCAGCTACATCAGGAAGCCAAGTTTCTCACACGCTCCTCCATAATGAAGCCTATGAGATCTCCTTCTTCTTCCTGCCTTAAGCTCACTGAAAGCTTGTCCAATGATTCGGAAGATAGATCCACTGGGCATTAGTTGAGCTCTTCTTCTAATCAGCATTTTTTCACAGAGAACAATTTACCCTTAAATTGCCTTGGCTTCCTTTAAAATAGCTTTTTGGACAATTGAATGTGTTGGTAAATTGATTTCTGTTTCCTCATCGTCCTTTGCTTTTAGGTTTAGTGGTGAATGCAGAAAGCTTTACAGTAAAAGGGCTGACCTGACAAGCCTTTGGCAATTTGGCAATTTATTCAGTTCTATTACAAATATTGCTTTGTAACGAGTTACCTGGGACATGCCTAGTATCTGTTTTTTTCCTTAGTCAAGACTATATACCAGTTAAAAAAAAAAAAAAAAAAAAAGTTAACACCTCGCTTCTATTAAAGCCCCTTCACTCGCCATTACAGCAGTGGTCTCCAACTTTTTTGCACCACTGACCAGTTTTATGTAAGACAATTTTCCACAGACCTGCAATCGTACACTTGTAGCAAAGCATAATAAAGTGCATGATAAACATAACATACCATGTATGTCTTATGTCCAGTCTGCTCTGTAATCTCATTTTCATTGCTGTCACTGCAGACAACCCCGTCTCACAAAGAACGGTTTGTTGGAAATGGAAGCAAAGTTTTGGAGAAACGGGTACAGATGACAGAATGGGCGATAATCTGATGTTAATCTCTTTAGTCCAAATAAAACACTCTGATAGTCAATAAAATGGAAATAAAATACAAATTAATATTTTTTTATTCCTTTCTGTGCAAAGTAATACCAAATAATCCAAGACCTGGTGGTTGGGAACCACTGCATTACAGGATCCACTATAAGATGATTGTACTGTTTATTGAGACATGTGTTTCCCTTTATCATTAATGTACTCAGACCATATTCTGCCTTCAGCTCTCAGAGACCTCTGAGGTCTGCTGCCTTTGGCTGTCTATAGTCCGAGCTAGAACTCAAGGGTGACCATGGCTTTATAGTCAATATCGAGGGTGGAATAGTTTATTGTTCTGACTGTTATATATATTTTTTTAATCAGAGCTCAAAACATACTTCTATGTTAGCCTTTAGATTGTGTTTGTTTTTTGGTTATCTTTTTATATGATAGAATTGTATGTGCAGCCTTTGTACAAGACAGCCATGGTAATAGAAAAAGTTCATCCTGGGGATTGCCTTGTGCTTTTGTGGGAAGTGGTTAGAGTTCATTTGAAGAGCTGTATAGCAGGCTTTTTTCATGCTTTATGCCTGAGTCTGCAGCCCACAGGGGAAGGTGGTTCAAAACATGAAGAGAGAAGAGAAAGATGGGGTCAGCATGAATGTTCTTTATTAAGATCTATGAACATCTATGAACAACCCCAAACCATATTTTTCTGACTGTTTTTTAGTATGCGTTCACTACATTCACCATGCCTTCCATAGTTTCATACCTATATTTATGTACCCAGAAAGCAAAGAAGGGTATAATCATTTATTAATTACATGTAGCCAACTGCAGGATGTGGTTGAATTAGCATGCTCACTGTCTAAATTTTAGGACTCCGTGCTGAACAAATGAGTAGATGAAACAGATAGAGTAAATCAAATTTTGTCCCCCTTCATGGATATAATTAGCAATGATTCAGGCGAATGACCCAATTATCCTCGCGTCAGAGCCAGCTGCCCACTTTGCCCTAAGCCGGACCCAAGTTAAAAAAGAATGTCTTTGGAGATATTGTAGTTGTCCTGCTGTATTGATTTTGCCATTCCCAGATTTTACACTTATCTAGTTCAGTAACCTAGATTTTCACACACAACATGCACCTGTTGTCTCACTTGTGGCAGGCCGGTTTGTTTTCAGCACTGTCATTGCCAGTTGGTTTCAGGTAGCATAGTCGAAGCATTAGACACGAAGAAATAATGTCTTAAAGTCAGGATTGATGCAAAGCACAGCACATTTTAGCTCACTTGAGCCTCAGCCCTAGCTCTTTGCATCAGGTCAATGACAAGAAAAGAAAAAAAGCAAAGAGATGTAGGCAGGTAAGTGCAGATGTTAAGAGTTTAATTTAAGAGAAAAAGACAAATAGGAACAACCAAACCAGAACAGATGAACTAGAACAATAAACTTAATTGAACAGAAACAGTGCAGCAAGAAGAATACAAGACGAAACACTAGACATGGCGTAGAGCGTAAATGTTGATACTGATTAACCTAGGATTACAAACACCTGTGGAAATATGATTACTACAAAAAAGTCTAAACACAAACATGAAACACAGAGTCCATGGGTGCATGTGGCCCGGGGTTATCCCAGATCTCATGGCCCACAAAGCCTGGGTGCCTCCCAAAATTTCCACTAGCGAAATAATTAGATGTCCTTAGATGTCCAGGTAAGAATGATAAGGATTGCGCCCTGGCAAAGGTATTAGTATTTAGGTGATTAATCATGAAAATAACACTTTATTTTGCTTTGGTCTCATTTTATATTACGGTATGTCTCTGTAAATTTAATATTTTGATCTGTGCAGTTATACATAACCAGCTTGGATATACATTTGTGTGACATAATAACCCAACCAGTACGTAACTGGTTATAAAAGTGGTGCTGAGATAGCCCAGTTGTTGTTTTTTTTTTACTTTAACGTTCATGTAATTTCTTTTGCTGCACAATGGCGACCCACAGAAAAGCCTGGCATGTAATTTGACAATACAATGCATTGGCACATTAACTGGACTGTGCAGTTATAACAACTACTAATATAACTGCACAAATTTGTAGAACTTGTATTGCCGTGTAAACACTGTCAAATAACAAACCGATGTAAAAGTTTGAGTACAGCGCGGTACACATAGAGTACAGACAGATTAGAGTACAGTAGAGAGTTTTACACCGGATGCCCTTCCTGACGCAACCCTCTCATTTTATCCGTGCTTGGGACCGGCACTGCATCCAATGGCTGGGGTTTGGGCACTGGCTGGGAACCGAACCCGGGCCTTCCGCATGGCAGGCAAAACACCTACCACTGAGCCACCAGTGCCCTACAGATGTATAGTACTTACTATAACTTGTGTAATTGGATAAGAGACACAGTGCTGTTACACATTGTGTACGTTCTATCTGGATGAAATTAATAGCAGATAGAAACACAAAAACCTGTCAAGAAACAGAAACAATATCCAGCACCACTTCAGTTCCCCAGGAGTGGCCATTGTTTTTGCCCCAAACAGCACAGATGTACAGTATGTGTTTCAAATTAGACCTCTGAGAGAGCTGTAGCAATATGGGCTAAAAAAATTACATTGGGCTGCTTTCTTAAAGAGGGATAAAGCCAAGCTGGTGTGGCAAAAATATATAAATGAATAAATCCTTAAGCATAGACTTGTTCTGACTGTCCATGACTCAACCTCAGATCCTGAACCTCCAAGAATTATAATTATTATCTAGTTATTCTTTCTTAAGCTTGTTTATTGAATTTTGGCACAGTGCAAGGCTAATGCTGTTAACAATAGTATGGAGAAATGTTGCATGCTGCATCTTGCATGCTGAAGCAGCATAAATCTTTGGGATAGTAATATATACCACATAATTGATGTGAAACTGTTTAAGCCAATTTCATGGGCTTTTTGTAGCAACAGATGCATTGTGTATGGATGTAAGTTCCTTTCTTTTGCAATGATATGCCTAATTGTAACTGGTTTAGGTATATAAATATGATATGGAGGTACATATCTGATCCGTCTGTTTCTTAAGAGCTTAAGATCAGCTAGCTAACTCCCAACGGCTTATCTGACCTTCATCAACTCATAGTTGTGTTTTAATATTTAATCTTGAATAAAATCTCTTTATTACATGCACAAAAAAATTTGTTCATCAGACACAGTCCTGAAAATAAGTGGTCTAAAAAGATAATTTTATTCCTATCGCCTACTTTAGTTTGCCCAGGAAAATGCACTTCCACAAAGGGGTGTTTTAGTCAGTAAAACAGTGCATATAAAAAAGTACATACTCTAAGACAAGTAATTCATGCCACAATGCATGATCTGAGGTGTATTTTAACTGGAAAATTAACAGACAAATTTTGGAGACCTTATGTTAGCTTGTGTTTAAAGGTGTGCAATATGTAAGTGTTAAAATTAAGCTAAATCAGAATCAAATCCAAATTTATTTTTAAAGCACCTTTTTAAATGAAAGGTTTACAAATTGCTTTACATAGAAATTGTGTATGTTTATACATAAATGTATAAAAAGGTTATAAATACCTATAAATGTTATATAATGTTATAAATGTAAAAAAAAAATACCTGTAATCTGTAATTTAGGACCATTTAGACACTTTATTCAGTACCTTGTAGAAACACTTTTGACAGCAGTTTCAGCTATGAGACTTCTTAGATAACTTTGCACATGTGGATTTCTCCCAAAGCTACTCCAGTCTCCTCTAAGCTGTGTGTGACAAGATATCTTTTTCTTCTAGGAACTGTTTGTAATTGGATGCACTTTTGTAAGTCGCTAAATCGTTAATGGATGTACCCACCCATCTCGATTCTGCCCAAACTAAACTATGAATAAAATCTAGAGCATGAGGCAGACAGCACCATGCTTCTCATTAGATATGCGATTGGAGTTCAAAGTGGTCAATGATAGTTACGCCAGACAAGATAATCTTTTTCTTCATGCCCTCAGTGACTATTAAGTGCCTGCCATACAGTATACATTTTATTAAGGCATAGTAATGACTCTACCAATAATAGATGAAGTATTTTCAAAATGGTCATTTTTCCAGCAGGTTCTTCCATTGCTGTGGAGGACTTCTGAAGCTCCGTTAGAATTGCCATAGGGTTCTTGGGCTCTAGGAAGAGTCCTGGTGATTCCAAACTTTTGTGCATGTCCCATGAGTTGAATTTGCTACAGCTAGACTTCAGCTACTGTCCGATATACCTTAGCCAAATTTTGTATATTTATCAATTTTAGTTTCTGACTTTTTGATAAATTTGCAAAATTTCTATGACCATGAAAAGTGGTGAGAAGCACTATTTAAAATGGAATTGAGATAATCGTGACCACAATGAGCACTTGAGGTGCACATCACCCTGCACTTCAACATTTCACCAATCCACTTCAAAAAACATGAAGGTGAACAATATGAACAGTTTTTGAATGCCACTTCTTGATATTCTTGTCTTTATATCCAACGTCGCAACAAAGCGTCTTTCATAACAAATGTTATGACGGGGAAGAGGGGGGATGGATGGATGGATGGATGGATGGATGAATTAATTGATTGATTCCCCAAAGGGAAATTGTATCGTTACAGCAGCCAGTTCACATAATATTCAAGTAAGCAGCAAGAATTGGTTTACAATTAAGATGCATTAATGAGATGAAAAATGTGTCAAATTTAAGGTTCATTAAAGAGGTAGAAAAAGGCTATCAAATAATATGAATATGAAAATACTGCTTCTATGTGCATGATTATAAAAACAGGTAGAAATTAAACTGTACATAAGTTACATCAGCAAGTAGTAATGGAGAGAATGAATTAGCAAGTATATAACCAGCAATACTAATTAAAAAGAGGATTCAATGAAAGAAGGATGTGACCACAGTGCATTGAAGGCAGAATGTATATGAGCATATTTATTGTGATGTCCGAGAAGGAGATCCCTCTCTTGACACAGAACAGAGTTATTGTAAAGTCACCCTGGACAGGGTGCCAATCCATTGCAGGGCACACACATACACATGCTCATTCACGCACTACCTGCAATTTGGTAATGGCAATTAACCTAATCTGCATTTCTCTGGACTAATAAAGAGAACCATCCTATAGAAGAGAGAAAAAGGCAGCAGGGCACTAAAGAAAACTGCCAAAGTGGGTTTGACTTGGAACAGCAGTGCAGTCAATGAAGCAGAACGCCTGCAGCTTCTCATCTTGAAACAATACATGTTCTTATACGTCTTAATTTCACTATTTTTCCCTAGTCAAGCATGGAGGTCATTTATAAGAATTTAATTTGATACTTTATGCAAGAACAGTAGTTTGGCCATTTAACCTAAAAAATGCAGTAGTAATAATAATACGGAATGAATATCCTGCTTGGTCTGCTACAGGTTACCTTATACTGTAGGTATGTGATGAGAAATGTATCCTTCTACCTTCTGGGTCATGTAAAGATGGACATGATATCTTGTTAGTTTAACATTACTACGAGTTTGCCCACACTGTGTTTAATTAATCCGATGTTTGCCTAACAAGCCAGCATCCACTTAATTATTGAAGCGACATGTGAAAACTTCTCCAAGCTGGGCTCACAAAACCCACCCTAATGCTGTGTAGAGTCACAGCTGGAGAGCTGTGCCAGCCGTTAATGATAATAGAGATGCTAATGCTGATTATAATTACATGTGTGTTTTCTAATAAATTAAGGCCCCCACTGTCTGTGTGTTAGTGCAGTATTTCGTGTCTGGTCTTATTAATTGCTCAACCTGCCAGAATTCTAGATATCTAGATATAAATATAAATCTCTTGTGTCATGTGAAGATATTCCAAGTACTTGGTAGAGATGAGAAAAAGCAGGAAAAAAGTGACTCTCTGTATGAGCCCATGTGAAGAGACTGGGATGTGATCTCAGCATGTGTCCATGCGTTTAAAGGCATCTGCTTGCAGCCCATCGGGAGAAACACAGCCACAGATTTGCTCTCCTTTCAACCCGATCCAGCACACAGATGAAGTCTTGGACCCTCCTTCAACAATCTGCGAAAACTTGTGCCTTTTCCCCCTTATTTAGATGTGTTTTTCAGTGGTGACACTTGGGGCAATGACCCCACTAATTAACCCAGCTGGGGGAAACTTGCTATGCAGATGATCCAGAAAATAAAAAAAAATTTGCAACTTTGCAAAGATTATTTTTATAAGTATAAAATAAATATAAAAACTTGTGTAGAGCATGTGAGACCAGCAGTGATGAGCAGGCGGTAGAACGCATGTGAGAGTGGTGGGCTAGTGGCTATCTCCTCGCCAGGCAGGACTTTGAATCAGACGAGTCTGGGGAGAGAGGAGACACATATAAGGTCAAGTTAAATTGCTTTCTATTTACAGTGGATGGAAGCGACGGGGCCTTTTTAAAAGCGGCGTGAACACTGGAATCTGTTGTTAGTGTTAGTTGCACTCACGATCGTTGCAACCTATGCGGCGTACACGGTGTACACAGTGTGTGTGCGAGAATCGCCTGCGCTGAATGGCCTGCCATCACAGCACCCCAGCTGACACAAGTTTTTTCTGCTCATGTACAGGACTGGTGTTCCTCGCCCTTGAACTCCTGTGAAAGGACTCTGAGAAATCAGGGTTCCGGGGAATGGGGGAACTGGTAAGGTGGGCTTTTAAGCTGTCAAAAGCTTAAAACACTTTTTCCGGCAGTCCTGTTCTCAGGAGATTAGAAAGGGGTGCTGCCAAAGAGGAGAAGAATGGCGCAAATTGAGAAAAATAATTAGCTAGCCCCAGAAATGCTGTTTCTTTGTTGTCAGATGCTGGTACAACCAGATGGCCTCCACTACTTAATTTTGCTGTTGTGGCTATAGCATGCCGTGGCCAATCTGGTACCCGAGGTACTGTTCCCTCCGATCCTCCAGCACTGCTCGCCTGGTCCCACCATTTCTCAGAGATCGAAAAAGACATTCATCCAGACTCTTTTCTGGAACCTAGGTGGTGGAATGAACTTCTTTCTAGATGTCCGTACAGCTTGAGTCTTTGACAACCTTTAAACAACGACTCAAGATGTATCTGTTTCTATATCAGTTCAGTCCTGATGTTATTTAGATCGTCTGAGTGATTTGTGTATGTGTGTGTGTGTGTTTTTATCAGTCCAGTCCCTTTGTATTGAGGAGACGGATAGCTTGTGGGTAAAAACGGTATGTTTTCCAGATGGCAGGAGGGTGAAGAATGAGTGAGAGGGGTGTGTGTGATCAGCCACAATGCTGGTGGATTTGCGGATGCAGCGTGTGGTGTATATGTCTTCAATAGAGGAGAGAGGGACCCCGATGATCTTCTCAGCTGTCCTCACTATTCGCTGTAGGGTCTTGCGGTCCGATATGGCACAATTCCCAAACCAGACAGTGATGCAGCTGCTCAGCATGCTCACGATTGTCCCTCTATAGAAGGTGGTGAGGATTGGTGGTGAAAGCTGGGCCCTCCTCAGCCTTCTCAGGAAGAAAAGACGTTGTTGGGCTTTCTTGTGCAGAAAGCTGGTGTTGATTGGACCAGGTGAGGTTCTCCTCCAGGTGAACACCCAGGAATTTTGTGCTCTTGGCAATTTTCACAGAGGAGCCGTTGATGTTGAGCGGAGAGTGATTGCTCCGTGTCCTCCTGAAGTCAACAACCATCTCTTTTGTCTTATCGACATTCAGAGACAGGTTGTTGTCCTTACACCACCAGCCGCTCGAAGCACTTCATGATGATGGGTGTGAGTTCAACAGGGCGGTAGTCATTGAGACAGGACACAGAAGACTTCTTCGGCATGGCGACGTTGCTTGTAGACTTGAAGCATGTGGGAACGACCGCGCTGCTGAGAGATTTCGGTGAGAACATCTGCCAGCTGTTCTGCACATTCTCTGAGCACTCTGCCTGGGATGTTGTCTGTTCCAGCAGGGTTGACTTTGCGTAGAGTTTTCCTCACATCAGCCGTTGTGAGACACAGCACCTAGTCGCTCGGAGAAGGGAAGGTCTTCCTCGCAGTCACATCGTTCTGCATGTTGAACCGTGCATAGAAGGTGTTCAGCGCATCTGGAAGGGAGCCATCACTGTCACAGGCAGGTGATGTCATCCTGTAGTTGGTGATGGCTTGTATGCCCTGCCACATGCGCCATGTGTCACCGCTGTCTCTGAAGTGGTTGTGGACTCTCTGGGTGTGTGTGCGCTTTGCATCTCTAATGGCTTGGGACAGTTTGGCCCTTGCTGTACTTAGGGTCACCTTGTCCCCCGCTCTGAAGGCAGAGTCTCGGGTCCTCAGAAGTGCATGCACCTCTGCAGTAATCCACAGTTTCTGGTTGAGTCGTGAGATGATGCTCTTGGAGACAGTGACATCATCGGTGCACTTGTGGCTGTAGCTGGTCACTGATGACGTGTAATCCTCCAAGTCGGTGAAATCGCCATAAGTCGCAGCTTCTCCTTAACATGTTCCAGTCAGTGTTCTCAAAACAGTCCTGAAGAGCAGAGATGGCTCCTGCTGGCCAGGTTTTCACCTGCTTCAGAACCGGTTTTGAACGCCTGA
>JAOVVB010000032.1:2598198-2613086 GCA_028570985.1 Heterobranchus longifilis
GCAATAACTCTATGCATTTAGGCATGTAGACATGTTCAAGACAATCTGTTCAAGTTGAAAATGAGCATCAGAATGGGGAATAAAGGTGATTTAAGTGCCTATGAACATGGTGTGGTTGCTGGTGCCAGATGGGCTGGTCTAAGTATTCCCAATCCTGCTTATCCACTGGGATTTTTATGCACGAGCATCTCTGGAGTCTATAGAGAGTTATCCATTGAGTGGCAGTTCTTTGGGTAAAAGTTCCATGTTGATGCCAGACATCAGAAGAGAATGGCCAGACTGGTTCAAGGTGATAGAAAGGCAGCATTAACTCAAACATCATTCTGTAACAACTGAGATATCCTGAAAAGCATCTCTGCCCACAACACATCGAACCATAAAGTACATTAGATGTGCTACAGTAGCAGTAGAAGACCACACCAGGTGCCAGTCCTCTCAGCTAAAAACAAGCGCTTTTGTAAGTTGCTCTGGATAAGGGCATCTTCCAAATCCTTAAATGTAAATGTAGGTTCTTCCTGGTGGTGGTGGTGTAATGTTGTAGAAAATATATTCTTGGCACACTTTGTATCAATTGATCATGTTTTAAATGCCACAGCCCAGTATTGTTGCTGACCTTGTCTATCCGTTTATAAACACAGGATAAAATGTGCCATGTCAAAAAGCTAAAAGGCATCCTAAACTGGTTTCTTGAACATGACAATGAGTTCACTGTACTCAAATGGCGTTCACAGTCACTCGATCCAATAAAGCACCTTTGGTACAGTATGTGGTTGAACGAGAGATTCGCATCATATACACTATATTGCCAAAAGTATTTACTCATGATACAGTAGATGAGTCTGGGTTCCATGGTTGCCAGGAAAATGGTACTTGGTGGAGGGGGGATTATGATGGGGTTCTTTCTCAAGAGTTTCAGTAAAAGGACCTCTTAATGCTTCAGCATTTTGGACAATTTCATGCTCCCAACTTTGTGGGAACAGTTTGGAAATGGCCCCTTCCTGTTCCAACATGACTGCACACCAGTGCACAACGTGAGGTCCATGAAGACATGGATGAGCGAGTTTGGTGTAGAAGTACTTGACTGGCCTGCTCAGAGTTCTGACCTCAACCCGACAAAACACCTTTGGGTTGAATTAGAGAGGAGATTGCATCAGATTGCGTCGTCCAACATCCATGTCTGACCTCACAAATGCGGTTCTGCAGAATGGTCAAAAATTCCCATAAACACACTCCTAAACCTTGTGGAAAGCCTTCCCAGAAAAGGGTGGGCCAACATCATACATTATTAAACTCAAAACAAGAAATGTTTCCAGCACCTTGTTGACTCTATGCTGCAAATAATTAAAGCAGTTATGAAGGCAAAATGGGATCCAACCCAGTACTGGCAAGGTGGACCCAATGAAGTTGTGTACATATAATATAGCCTTTGTCTATATGTATATTATCTGTAATAAACAGGCAGTGTTCAGTACTGGACTCTATTTTATGACAAAGACTGCGCAAAGTTTGTCCTACTTAATCCAACGGAGCTTGCTTGAAATAATTCAGCATTTGTTTAATGATGTGTTTCTTTCTATAATCAACAAATCATAAACTTTAAGTTTACAGGCAATATAAGAGTAGTTTAAAATATGAACAAATAGTTCTGTTTTACTTGAACACACGGACTTTGATTGTCTAGGCAATGTGAAATCAATATCTAATTTACTCTGAAACTATTAAACGTTTTCAAGCAAAATGGGTTTCGGTTACAAAATTATATATCAGACAGTAACAGCTTCTCTGAATACACAAGACAAATCTCTTTTCTTTAATTTCCTTTTGTTTTGATGTTCGCCACAGTTCACAAGCTTAGCATGTGGCTCTGCCCTTTAATTTGTGTTTACGAAAACAGCTTTGGCTGAAGCCAGGAAATTAGCTGTCATTTTATTTGTCGGCAAATGCAAATTTGAAGTGAAATATTTGTAAACAATTTTAAAGATCCCTCTCCATCTGAAACCAAGAGTAGCTGTCAACACATGAAAAGAAAATACTGAAAGTTTTCCTACGTGTGTGTGTGTGTGTGTGTGTGTGTGTGTGTGTGATGGCCTAACATGAAACATCAGTGGACAATAGCTCAATAACAGGCTCCTGTTCTCTCTGTTCTGCAGAAACAAGGATGCAGGAATTTGATGACAGTTCCAAATGCTTATTTTTAAGTGGTTGAAATAACACATGAATACCCTAGCTGATTACATGCATGTCAAAGAGCATGTTTTGTGCAGTAATTGCACCATAATTTTCATAAGAAGGTCAACAAAGTCATCATTAACATAAAATTATGAACATAAAATTGACAGGCAATTATGCGCTTGAGCTTGACTGGGTGAGGACAAAAAGAAGCTTCCGTCTGTTTAATAACATATAACATGTAATTTTCTGCTATTACAGTTAAAGTATCATATATTACTCGTTTTATGTGCAACTGTTATAATGCCATTTTTTTTAAAATACATTGTAATCAATATAGCATTTTTTTTTAACATTACACATTCCTTGAAAGATTTAATTAATTTATGCCATCGCTGATTCTACCCCAAATTATCTGTATAACTAAACAGATGCATTGATGCATTGATTTATGTTTAGTTTAGTTACATTTATTATCAATCATTTAATTAATTCCTGGTCCATTGCACTGTTGGGAGCTAACAGATCAGATGTTGGAGAAACAGTAGTCAGAATCAGGCATTTATATCCAAATTTGCATTCAAGTAGTTTGGAAATCCATCTGCGGTCAGGGGTAAGAAAAAAAAGAGCAAACCTGCCAGCGTTCTGTGGGTGGTAGGGGATGGCATACAGTACTGTGCAGAATTATTGAGCCACCCCTCATTTCTTTTAAAAAATGAGATTTCAGATTCAATAAATAGGAGCAAATGTTTTACTTTGACAGGCTTCAGTGCCTAAAGGTGCAATTTAAAATTTTATTATTTATATAACAACCTCAGCAGCAACCTCTTTTCCCCTCTCATCTGTTCCAACCATTCAGCATTTAGCATCAACAGCCTGATCATCAGTTTTCATTTGCACCTTTTCTCATTCGTTCATGCCGGAAATTAGAATTATTTTTTTTTTGGAAACTGTTCAGGTGCAGGGACTGGACTAAAAATGAGAGTCAAAAACTTGCCTAAATGAGAGCCGAAAAAAGTCCTTCAGAAGATCTGGAGAACTATCCTTCAAGAATGAAAGTAAGACTGGCTTTTTGAAAGCCAATTATGAAGTTTTTTACTTTTACTCTATAGCACTACACAATGTTTGAGTCATTTATGTGCATCTGTATTAGTTTATGTATGCAGAAGATGGCAGATAGTTCTTTCCTACTGTACATGTGTGGCTCACTGCCCTGTGATGCACCATGAACACCAATTGGAAATTGGCACTGTGTGAGCCTTTGCGCTTCCTTATAGGTAGCTATTGTATGAAATTTAAAAGCTGGCTAGTGGATGAGAATAGCACAAGAATAAGTTAAGGAGAAAATTTTATATATGCTGTATATATTTTCTGGGGAAAAAAATACTGCACATGTGCAAAGTACACTTACTACCTCATTAAGATGAACAAAATGAAACATAAATCCCATACAAAGATAACAATCAGGAAATCATGTGTTGAGTCAGGAGAGGTTATCTTTCTCTTAGGTTTAAGGACAGGTCTTAAACAGTTCGAATGAAAGAGAATTATTCCATTTTCAGAACTGAGCCATTTAGTCTGATGTCAAACACTAACTCTGCCCTTACTCCAACCTTAAGTCTTTTTAATGTTACACGTTCATTCACTTGGGAATAAACTTTTGCTGCATGGTTCAATACATTATTTCTTACTTAAATATGCATCTCAGGTTCCTTACAGGCAAATCTATATATATCCTGTTGTGTCAGCTTCTTATAAATAAATTGAATTTATCACTTATCCGTTTGCATATCTGAATAATCAGCATGTTTAAACATGACAAGATTAATGTCAACCTTAGTGCAGTGATCGATGATTTTTTACCTCCTCAAGCACTTATATCTTGTGCAAGTTATATGTCTTTCCTTCAAGTCGTCAAAATCAAAAAACTGCACATGAATCAAATTAGAGTGGCATTGCTGAGCGACGTTCCTTTTGTCCTTTGTCTATTTCACTAAGATGGACTGAAGTGGGAGGAGGGATTGAGCCTCATTCATTTTGTGAACAAAAACGGGACCATTTAATGGCCAATTTAGAAGCTAGACCTGGTTTTATAGAAGGTCACTCTGTCTGGGTGGCTGTTGAAAAGGTCAATGCACCCCGTTAACCACATGACTCTTCTAAACCCCCTATTCAGCCTCTCAGCATCTTCTCCTTCACATCCCCACGTAATATATTTTTTATTGATTCTGTATACTGTAATTTGATTTGCTCCAGAGCAGGCCTATGCTGGAACGCCAGATTATTAGATTATACTATTTAAATCATTAATAAATGAATAAACTAGCCAATATTTTCATGGCCATGATTTAAAAAACAATTTATAATATTGCAAGAAGATGCAAACTCTACACACAGACCCTGAGGTGGGAATTGACCCAGGAGGTGCAAGGTGACTATCCTACTGTATGCTAACCATTGCCCCACCAGGCCACCTACAGTATCACATATCAACTTGTAATAAATGAAATAGCCAGAACTCATAACAAATGTGCTTTCATTAGATTTTATGCCAACATCTTGGTGGAAAAGTCATAAATACTGTGCTGTAGGTATTGCCCTTTTCCACAGTTAAAAACAAATCAAGGTAAATGTGCAGAATGATAATCATCAAGTCAATCATCCTAATGAAGAGTTGTATGAAATGTAATAGGACTTTATATTACTGGAAGGAAGACATGTAAAAAGAAAAAATGTGTTTGGAATCAGCACAGTTTGGGTAGAATATCACACCTCCCTTTTTTTTTTTTTTTTTTTTGCTGTTCCAGTTACTGTAGCACTGGGGTTAATTTATGACCATGAAAATAGTAACAAAAGCAGTGCAGGAGCCAAATGTTGACTTATACACAGCAATTGTACTTGTGCCAGCATGAAATAATAAATAATGTACTGTAATATGAAACTGACTCACTGTAATCAGTCACTAATTGGATATAAATCATGCTATGAAACTGTATTAATTACACTTTGTGTATGACATGCTGGAAATGCACAGGTGATTGCAATTATGTTACTTATTTCAGACAGTTTGGGAGTAATGAGCAACATTTCCTATTCTTGAAATTCTACCAGAGGTCTCACCGCCACAAAAAAAAAATCTATAATTCCAATTACTGGAGAAAAAGAAAGAGAATAGTCAAAGTGATGGTCACAGCAAGACCAAAAGGCAAATATTTACACAAAAGCACCAGACTCCAGACTGCATACTGCATACTGATGACATTCTGTAGAGATAAAGCAATAAAAAAATACTTATTTTAACCATGCATTATTTATTTTTTTGCAAATGCAAGTACTGATATACTGTAAGCTCAAATAATTAAATCTAACATTTTAAAAGAGTAAGTGTGATGGCAGTGCTGAAGAGCAGGGTGGCGCTCTGGTGCCATGTGTTTTCCACATTAAAGTTCTTTATCGATAGATTAAATGATAGGATAGGTAAACTTGTTTATTCATTAAGAGTGAAGGATTTTGCCTGACATTAAATTTCTACAATGTTCTCGTTAGGGTGTAAATGCTTTGTACATTTCCTACCACTTTATTTTTTCCTCATGGTTTCCTGTGTAGTCTGTCACTATATAGAAACAGACAGATGCACACTGTTCAGCTGCTGTGTAAAGACGAAAGCAAGGACTAACTCAAGTGAATAAACACTCATTTCATTCATAAGATTACTTTTTCCTGTTTTTTTGAATAAATATTTATGTATTTTACTATTAATCTGTCTAACTTTATGGTAAAGTGGCTCCAATGGCCTTCGTATTATACAATGAAGAATGAACGCAAGCTTATGAAACACTGTATATTCACAGTTCCAGCGTTCTTGTTTATACTGTATATGCTAACAAGCAGCAGAATAGACAAACACTGCGTTTATGCGAGATGCCTGACATGTAATTACGCAGATAATAAGACTACTTACAGGACTGAGTTTTCAAGAGAAAAAAAAAAAGTGTGGTGTAAACAGGTCTAAGTGCACTTACAAACTTTTAAATAAATAGTTGTTTTGCTGAAAACTCTGAGCTAATCTCTCCTGCCAGTTAGTGAGGTTAGAAGAGAGGACATAAATAACATTGTCACAGTGAATAAAAAAGACCCAAAAGCAAATTTCGCCCCAGGCACGACTGAATAGGGATACAATTCTGTGGTGGAATTAATAATTTAACAAAGACTTATTTTGGTCATGCTTTATTTTGCCAGTGCTTGCCTTGAGTGGACAATAAAGTGACGATTGAGTGACGATAAAATAAATAATAATAATAATAATAATAAAAACTATAATATATATATATGGATTGGAATATCTCACATTTTACTCTTAATTACCTAAACCACATAAGTAAGTTTTTATTTCAACTTTTTGAATTGAATTTCGAATTTCAAAAATATTCTAATTTATTGAGATGCACCTGTATGTACTTTTATGGAAGCCTTGCTGTTGTGTGTTAGGAGTACACACTTCAAACTGATATCATAATGACTGCAAAAATGTAGAACTCTCAAAACAAAATGAGCATATAATTATTTTTTGGTCATAGAAACAACCAAAAACAACCATAAAAACATGTCATCATGTGTATCTGTGCTTTTTCTTTCCCATGTGACCCATTTTTTTTTTTTTTTGCCTAGTCATGTTTGGGTAGTTGGTTAAAAAGAACTAAAATTCAGTTCATCATATTGCTTTTTTGTGCTGAAAAAACAACAACAACGATATATCACTCTATATGGTACAATCCTGAGCCTTGTATATGTTCATAAAAATAAAAAAAACATCAAAGCAAATAATGGCTAAAACACTCCGAGCTTTAAGTGTTTTGGAGCTATAAAAATGGTCACTTAACATCACTTGCTCTCTACATACAGTATGCAGAGGTGGTACATATGCAACTAAGTAGATTTACTTTGTTACTGTTCTTACTTACAGTTTTCTGTATTTTACTTAATTAGTTTTATGAGTGGATATTTTTACTTTTACTACATTCTACAACAAATATCTATACTTTCTCCATCACAACATTTCTGTAATGCAATAACTTACAGTTATGTAAGTTATTGCATTACATAACTGCAGGGGTCTGTAGCATTTGAGGTGGCCACTTTTTGAATATTATACTTAATTGTGCAATTAGCCTTCTCCCTGTAAAAAGCTCAAACATAGCAGGAGGTTGAAATCAGAAATGAGTTCATACAGCGACATAAACAGCATGTTCACAGTTTGCAATCAGTAAGAAAGAGAGAGAGAACACATTCAGTACATTTGTTACTTAAGTAAATTTGAAGGTTTGTACTTTTGTACTTTTTTTAATAAAATGTTTTATATTTTATGTTTTTTTTTATTTTATAAAACTATTTTTTTTTGTCTAAATGTACTACAATGGAGGATTTCTACTTTTACTTGAGTAATATATTATCTAGGGTTTCTCTATGTTTACTCAAGGACAGGATACTTTGTGCACCACTGCTCATATGTCTATATAAGTGTATCACAGCACACCTTCTGAGGTCTCATGGACTCCATGCCTGGATGAGTCTGAGCTGTTTTGACATCACAAAAGGGACCTAGACAATAATACACTGGTGGTTTTAATGTTATGGCTGATCAGTGTATATAAATCATAAATATCTGGCCCTCTGGTATTTTGTGAGGTCTGGGGGGTCTGAGTGGATGGGATGGTCTGCATCTGTAGCCTGTAGCGACCCCTCGACAGGAGCAGCCGAAAGACTAACAACAACACTGTGTCGAAAGGTGTAATATTTCTCCATCTTTATATGCTTAACAAAAGGCTGCAGATTTTGTGCTAAAATAGATTAGGGCCTCCCTGATGTACTCATGGACCAAAATCCATTGCACTTTAAAACTAATTATACAACAGTCTGTGCTGTTACGAAAACCCAAAATCTAATTCACAATCTTGTTTGCCTTGTTACATTAAGAACACAGGTAAGGTGAAATTACGGTTATGCTCAATAAAATGTTACTTTTTCATGAATAACCTGATTTACATCTTCTTTAGGGGCATTGTGCACATGAATAAAATTAGCCATGTGATTTTGGCTTGATGTGATTTCAGAAACATGTGATTGTATAAAGGCAAGAAAACATTATGATTATGCTATTTGTCTTCACATTATCATGCCCTGTTTAGTCAATGCTAGCAGAGAGAGGGCCATCGGAATTCTTCAGCTTGGTGCGAAGCAAGTAGACCTTTCCAGACAGTTTGGAGCTGCCAGGAATATCCTTTCCAGGCTATGGAACTGATGCCGAATAATGGTTCCACTGCTGCTCGCCCTAGGTCTGGCCAGCCAAAAGCGACAATGCCAAGAGAGGACAGGCTAATTTGATGAGAAACTGTACAGAAATAGTACAGATGGCACTGGTATTCCACGGTCATGGGCGATAAGTCATGAGACTATCTAAGGACATTTGGCTGCAGCTGGACTAGCTGGACGTGCAAGGAGGCCATATCGTGGGCTAATGTTGACTCTACAGCATTGTCAACGTCAGCTGAATTTTAAAATAAATTTTTTGTGTAAAAATATCTACAGTAACTTTATTTATTTGACCAAACTTGTTGCAAATTGTTATTAATATCATCACTGTAGTGCCATATTTCCTGTAATTCTTGGTTAATTCTTCACATTGTTCATGTACATGAAAAATTTTTGGAAGCTGCATTTTCTACCCCTTTCTTTTTTGGTACATTTCAGCAATGCTATAAAAGGTGTTTGTGGGCTTTAGGATAAAGTCTTTATAACTGTATAATATTAAAATAGTGTTGTACTGTAAATATTATTTTACATGTTGTTGTTTTTTCACTTTGTGTTTGAGGTCTTTTGCAGACTTTGGCAGGAGGAGGCTTGCCATTTCCACTTTTTTTTAAAAACCGTCAAATCAAAATTGTTATTAAAATGTAACTGATCAGCTAGCTGACATATGTAAGTGATGATGTGATTGGTCACAGTAGCCAATTTTTGAGGAATCATAAACAGTGATCAAGCAAAACAATATGAATAACTCATGGTATGGTTGTCTAGGACCTCTAAGATCGAGGGTTTGATTTTTGCCACGGGGTCTGAAACATGCAGATTAGACTAATTGATTCAAAATTTCCTATAGTGTGTGTGTGTGTGTGTGTGTGTGTGTGTGTGTGTGTGTTGTGATGAATTGGCACCTAGTCCAGGATGTATACCGCCTTGTGCCCTGCGTCCCTTGTAGATATTTTACAGTATATACACTGTAGATCTTAGTCTGAGAATTGAGAGTTGGAATATTAGCCGATTTCGTCTCCACGGATGAATAACACATTGCAGTTAAGAGATTTCACCGGGTGCAGTCTTGGAGGTCTGGCATGATTTGGTGTTTTCCTTGCTTTACCATCCCAACAAAGTTATTACCCGCAACAACTGACACATCAAACTATGCCAAACTCTTAGAATCGGTGCCCTATGGAGTACACTTTTAAAATGATCAGAATTGGAAGGTAACTTACTTAAGTACAGTTTTCAAGTATCTGTACTTTACTTAGATAGTTTTTAATTAGTGTAAAATGTTTACTTTTACTCTACTACATCCTACCATACATCAAATAACTGTCATTTCTACTTCACTATGTTTCAGTTACCGAACCGTGGTGGTGTGTAGCATTTTAACTGGTATCAGCACATCAGCACCTGCTGACTATTAGACTTCATTGCATGATTTGCCTTCCCTCCATATAACGCTCAATCATGTAGCAGGTGTTTGAAATCAGAAGTGCAAATAGTTTCAGACAGCAACAAAAATAGCATCTTCAAAGTTTAGGAGCAGAGAGTGTATATTGAATTATAACTACAGTGAGCTAATAAAGCTCAGTACAGTACATTTGATACTTAAGTAAATTAGAAAGTGCATATTTTTTAAAACTTTTTTTTAAAGTAGAGAGCTACATGGAGAACTTTTACTTAAAAGTAAAATTCTACCTGGGATGTCTCAACTTTTACTCAAGAACAGGATTTGTGTCCACCACTGAAAAAAACTGATACACCCGACTACAACTGTAATAAACCGGTCTTGGTTCTGTTGTTTATTAAATATGCAAATTAGGCAGTCAGTAATGTCAAAATAATTAGTGCAGTGTCCAAATGAATAATTATTACCTCTGGGCCAATCAGTGATGTTGGTCTTTGTGCATAGCATCAAAACATCTTCCACTCATAGTTCAGGCTCTCTGTAAAAACTCTGTCACCCCACTGATTAATTAGAATTCATAAATAAAGCTTTAACATGCCTGCAATGTTACATTTAATAAATCACTGCTCTTTGCAAGCCCCACCAACAGCACAGGCAATAAACATATTTCATTCTGAGCGCCAGGCTTCACACGCAAACTGCAAAATCAGCGTTCAGCAAGGTGAGAATTTCATAACCAGGAGTGACACCCAGGTTGTTAAATATTTTATATATATACAAACACGTCATATTTTATACATATACAAACAAAATACTTCTTAAATAATTCTGAAATCTCTTTCACTCTAATTTTGTGCTATCTGTAGATTATTTTTGATCTGGCACCACTTAAAGCTCAGAGGCAGGTTAAATAGATCAAATCACAAGTCTGTTTCCATGAGTAACAAAATAGAACTATTTTAAGATAGAATAGAACTTTGAAGATTTTCAAAATACAAACAAAAATATATTTGTAATTCTGATGTGTTCTGAAGTGTTCATGACCATTGTTAAAAAGGTTAAATAGTTAAAAAGCTTTTCATTCACACCCACCCTCCAAACAGAATATGCACAGGGCTTTCTTACAGTATTTTGCATTCAAATTTTAAACAGCTCTTTTGATGTGTGTCATTTCCTTATAATATTAAACATGCATCTACGAAAGATGAGTCCGCCACGGTGTGCCTGTTTCCAATTTGCAGTTACATACAAGATTATTGTTTCACTGTGTTAATGACAGATTCTTCATTAGGGGATTCTTTTCTTTCCCTCGCTGTTTCTATGTGATCTCAGCCACTATCTTCGATTTCACATTACAGCCATTTTCTCTGGGAGCACAGAGAAGATAAGTGCAACACAACATGCTACACGCATACATTATTGCACACAATGCGACTTCGAAAGTTTGGTGGAGAAGAAATGAAAGCACATGACATATTACACAAGTACAGTCTATAATCTGTTATGTTTCTACTTACACACAGTGTGAAGGTACTGTAGTAAGGCCAATAACATTAAAACAGCAATGATAATAAAAAAAATTATAATTGACATTAACAGACCTGTACCTATTCCAGGATCAAGATGGGAACCAGGGTTGTTCAAGTCAAAGTGATACTTGTGATGAAATTTCTCGTAAATGAAGTCATGAAACTGATTGACATTTAGAGAAAACTTCAAGCACAGTACAGTGATGAGACGCACATCGCAGTAAAACATTTGAATGGCGCAAACGTTTTAAAGAAAGCCATACGTCTGGGAATGATGATCCTGAGTGAGGGGGCTCGGAGCCCACTGCAGTCGTTCCCTTGAACATTCAGCGAGTGGAACGTCTGATCCTTGAAAATCAATCGATAATCCAACTTGGAGAAGAGACGCATCTGTCTGTGAGAACTGTACACACAATCATTCACCAACACCACTTGCACATTACAGAAACTTGGCTGGGAGTCATTGCCACATCCAAGTACAGTCCTGACCTCGTTCCGTGTCATTTCCACATGATTGGGACATTCTATTAAAGGAGTTCATAGTAAGTCAGCTTTTCAGATGTGATCAACCTGATCATGGCTCCGGTGTACTGATAAAACTTTCTACCTTGGTGGTATCCAAGCACTAGTGAAACATTGGGATAAGTGCATTAGTGTAGCAGGGGATTATATAGAGAAATAAAGGGAGTTTTTATTCGGATAACTGTATTCTGTTATTCTGCACAATCAAAAGTCCCAGTTTGACTCGAACACCCCTTATAGATAAAGCGTACCTGATTTCAATTATATTGTGAATCTCTGAAGGAAATAAGAAAACATATAAATAAAATTACATTTGGTTTCTGAATCTGTTCCAAATGGTCTTTGGAATTTTGTTGGATTATGTTTTATTCATTAAAAATCTTTGTATGCGGCACGGTGGTTTAGTGGTTAGCACTACAGCTTTGCACCTCCATGGTCCAGGTTCAACTTCCACCTTTGTGTGCATGGAGTTTGCATGGGTTTCCTCCGGATACTCCTCCGGATTTCTCCCACAGTCCAAAGACATATCGAGTCCACATTTTCCCATAGTGAGTGTGTAAGTGTGTGTATGTATGTGTGTGCCCTGCAATAGATTGGCACTTGTCCAGGGTGTACCCTGCCTCATGCCCTAAGTCTCCATGGCCCTTCTCAACCCTGTATAAAGGATAAAGCGGTAAAGACAATAAGTGAGTGAGTGAGTAAAATCTTTGCCACTTTGTGTCACTCTGAATTATATAGCCACTCTTCTCTTAATCAGTTAAATCCCCTGTAAGTTTGAAACCTGACAAATGAGGAAGAGGCACTAAACATTTGCAAACAGTCAGAAAACTCTTCTGTATCCCGTACTACGTGAGCGTTCTCTCTGTTTGCTTCTCATGGATTTGCTCGTGACATTTACATGGATTTAAATGGAATTAAAAGATTTCCTTTATATTGTTTTCATAGTACTTCATTCCAAATGGACTATTTTCAGACTGCAAATTCCTACATGATCTACCTCTGTGTCTGCGCAGCGAACTGGAACGAATCTGATCTAGCATTTTTAACCAAGTCAGCTCAGGGGCAAAGACTCCGTACTGTGCTCGTGTTACCATCTATAAAGAGATGTGCATGTTCTCAGGATCGGTTCCAGATTTACCATGACATTAACTACAATAATATTATAAAATTAAATCAAATCTATATAAAAACCAATCACAGCATTAATGTATTTATAGTTTTAATAGAGTATAGATATTTGTGCTAGAAATTTAGCAAGGTCTGACAAAAGTACTTTATAAAAGACAAAAAAGAAAAAGGATTAGCATAAGGCCTCATGCTGAGAAACGGAGTGAAAGCTGGAGAGGAGATGTGGAAGCAGCTGTGTCGTAATGCCTAGTTAAGGTGTCAGGATGCAGAAATAGAAACAGGAATCTATGATCTATGAGTGATGATTAGAAACACTAGTATTGCAGTTTTGCATACAGTGTTATCAAATAAAGTTACCATGGTGTTATCAACTCCAGCTAGAATGAGGCATGTGGTGAGAACACTCTTTCAGCATCATGGCTTGATATGAGGGCAGAAAACTGCTGTATGACAACAAAACGAGCAGTGATTTATCTGCACAACTGGATGAATCAGTCTCACCTGGGTGGAAACAAGTTCATTAATTATATGCGTGTTATGTTCTGAGCAGCATGGTGGATTATTGGTTAGCACTGTCGCTTTGCACATCCTGGGTTAAGGGTTCAAATCTTGCCTCCATGGAGATTGCATGCTCTCTGTGCTTGGTGGGTTTCTTCCAGGGACTCCGAGTTCCTACATGCACTATAGGCTGATTGGCATTCCCAGATGTAGTTCGTGAAAGTGTGTGTGCTTATGTCCCGAGTTCCCTGGGATAGGCTTCAGTCTCCCTGTGGCCCTACACAAGATGAATACTGTAGTTCAGGAAATGGACTGATGGATGTTATATATGCATGAAAATACCCAAATGTGAACCAGAATAGCACGCAACTGACAACACCCTGAAGTATAATCAGATGATTTATCTACAGCATAAATCTTAATCAAGTCAAATAAAATTTTGAGGTACATTCCAGTCAAACTGTGACTTTCGCTTCACACCAGAAATGCTGTGCTCCCAGGAACTCCTTTAATGGCACAATCATGTGGAAATGGCTTGGAGCAAGGTCAGGACTGTCTGTGGGATGTGGCAACAACTCCCAGATAATTTCCTGTGATGTGCAAGTGGTGTTCATGAGTGATTGTTGCAGTTCTTTCTCAGGGCAACAAGTCAGGACAAGTGACAAGGGGAGTGACTGCAATGGCTCCGAGCCACATACATCATTCACGGATGTTTGGCCTTCTTTACAATAGCGAAGAATCTTATGACTATTCTTCATTATGCTGTTATTCACAAGAAATTGTATCACAAATCTCCAGGTAGAGTTGAATGTCCCAAGGAGGGCTATGAAAAATATAAACAGTTTAAGTGGGCATGGTTTTATGAAACAAGGATCCGAACAGGAGCCCAACATTGTATGATGACATATATTTGTTATTAGGTTGCAACATCTTCACCCCAAACACAACATGTTTTTGAACTTGTGTTATTGCACATTTATGGACATTACATAACATTGCACATTTATGGACATTACATATATACATTCATGCAGATTCGCACACTCCCCAGACATTTCTATTTAAATTCTGTGTCAATTTTCACAATGGTTTAAAAAATTTCTATATTTGTACAAAGAAATCTTCTATTTTTGTATATTTTATACATTTTTATATTTTATATTTTGTTCTTATTTTCTATAGCTATTTTTTTTTCTTATTGTATCCTATAATTCATTTCTTATTGATAATTTTGTTTTTTAAGGTCACGGGCGGTTGTATAAGCATTTCACTGCATATCGTACCGTGTATGACTGTGTATGTGACAAATAAAATTTTTATTCGAATTTGAATCA
>JAOVVB010000032.1:2677902-2691037 GCA_028570985.1 Heterobranchus longifilis
GAGAGAGGACATGAAGTTAGTTGGTGTGAGAGAAGAGGATGCAGAGGATAGGGTTAGATGGAGGCAGATGATTCACTGTGGCGACCCCTGAAAGGGAACAGCTAAGAGACAAAGAAGATTCTGCCATATAATTATTGGCACCCTTTAAGGCACTGGAGAATTCCTGCGTATTTATCTTACATACTGTAGCTGCAAACATCTTAATAATCTAATAGATTAGATTAAATTAGATTTAACTTTATTGTCATGGTGCCTAGTGGATGTACAGAGCCAATGGAATGCAGTAAGCATGAATGTGCTATAACAAACAGAAAGTGCATTAGGTAATAAAGATATTACATGCGCACACTTATACTGTATATACTGTAAGTGCAGTGGATAGATATGTCTTGAAGATAACATGCTCAAAAAGTAACATGATATACATATGTACATACAATATATGAGTTCTGAATACAGTATATACACAATAAATATGGGTGGAATATACAGTA
Source organism: Heterobranchus longifilis (assembly GCA_028570985.1). Taxonomy (NCBI): domain Eukaryota; kingdom Metazoa; phylum Chordata; class Actinopteri; order Siluriformes; family Clariidae; genus Heterobranchus; species Heterobranchus longifilis. The sequence continues at coordinate 2,678,397 of JAOVVB010000032.1, forward strand.
GAGCAAAGATGCATACTGTCATTAAATATATATGTGCTTATTTATATAGGAATTTGAAAAGAACATGATCCTCTATATTTATTTGTAAAATTGTTTGATCCTTGTAACTCGGTCTCTTTTGCATTTCAAGCATCAGCACGTATAAAACATTGGTTGTCCTCTTGCTATAGACTATAGTGAGCTATATTTTGTCAGGTCATAATTCTGTTCTCTTTGGAGTCCAACCCTCCACTCCAGCATCTTTACAATGGCTCGATTAAACTTTTATAACTGATTTTTTTTTTTTCTTCCTGCATGTCGTAAAGGGATCTTGGAGCTCCGTACACAGTGTTGTTTAAAAACGTGTGTGTATGGATCTGTCTCAGAGCAGAACACTTATGGGTGGTGTTTATCATCAGTAGTGTCATTAATGGTGCTACAGATGGCATGTAGAATTAGTTTCTAGTTTATTACATACTCTCATGGAATCTTTACATCCATTCCAGCTGGGAATCAGACACATCTGTCTCATCCGTAACATTATCTGCATCAAAGTGCCTTTATTAAATCGGTGACGTGGTTTAGGACACAGTGTGACTTTATGTTACTGTGTAGTTTAACACTGTATCTTAGTGAGAGAAGGAAATTATTGTATCCTGTACACTTACCGATCACTTCAAGAAACCAATTTGAGATGATTTTAGCTTTGTGACATGGAGCACTATCCAGTGGTCATAAAGGGATCAACATGATCAGCAACACTACTCAGTGAGGCTGTGGCATTTATACCGCTTTGTATAGTATAGTCTGCCAAGGAAATCTCCTCCACACCATTACGCCACCACCACCTGCCCGAACCGTTTATACAAGGCAGGATGGCTCCATGTTGTTCGTGCCAAATTCTGACCCTCACATCCGAATGTCACCGAAGAAATCAAGACTCATCAGATCAGGCCACGTCATCTTCTGTTGTCTAATTTTCGAGAGCTCATGCAAAATGTATCCTAGATACCTTCTAATCAGTCAATCACATGGCAGCAACTCGAAGCATTTCGGCATATACAGTAGACATGGCTGAGACGATTTGGTAAAGTTCAAATCAAGCATCAGAATGGGGGAAAAGACGATTTGAAGGACTTTGAACATGGCAGGGTTGTTGGTGGTTGGGGCACACACACAACATCTCTAGGGTTTACAGAAAATGGTGTGGAAAAATAGAAAATATCCAGAGAGCAGCAGTTCTCTGGGTGAAAATGCCTTGTTCATGCCAGAGGTCAGAGGAGAATGACCAGGCTGTTGAGAGCTGATAGAAAGTGTACTGAGAAACAGGAACTCAAATAACATCTGGTAACAACCAAGGTATGCTGAAGAGCTCTCTGAATGCACAACATGTCGTACCTTGAAGCAGATGTGCTACAGCTGCAGAAGACCACACCGGGTGCTGCTTCTGTCAGCTAAGCACAGGAAACTGAGGCTACAATTTGTATGGGCTAACGATAATTAGACAATAGAAGATTGGAAACACATGGCCTGATCTGATGAGTCTTGATTTCTGCTGATGTGAAGGTCAGAATTTGTCACAAATGACATGAAATCATGGAGCTATCCTGCCTTGTATAAACGGTTCAGGCAGGTGGTGGTGGTGTAATGGTGTGGAGGAGATTTTCTTTGCACACTATACAAAGCAAGGTATAAATTCCAAGGCCTACCTGAGTATTGCTGCTGATCATGTCCATCCGTTTAGGACATGCGTTTGATGCTCCATGTCAGAAAGGTACTGTAAAATCATCTCAAACTGGTTTCTTGAACATGACAATGAGGTCACTGTACTCGGTCACGGCCTCCACAGTCACCAGATCTCATTCCAGTAGAGCACCTTCGGGATGTGGTGGAACGTGAGATTCGCATCATCGATGTACAGCTGACAAATCTGCAGGAATTGCATGGTGCTATCACGTCAATATGGACCAAAATCTCTTAGGAATGTTCCACAAAGAATTAAGGCAGTTTTGTAAGCAAAAATTGATCCAACCTAGAGCAAGCAAGGTGTACCTAATGACGTAGCTGGTGTGTGTACAGTATTAGTGGATGAAGCTTCAGTTTGCCGGGAAATATACATTTCTTGACAGACCAACGTGGATCAGTCCACCTGATGCACATTTTTCTCTATTTCACGTACTGAGGACATGAATATAAAGGTAAAAAGAAGGCCAGGAAGTGAAAATTACAGGGCTGAGAGATCATCACCAAGTGCAATGCACAGACAATCAAAACTTGCAGACTATTTGCAATCAAGTACTGAAACTGTTTTTTTTTTCTTTTAGGAGCATGTTTGGTGGTCTTGAAAAAAACCTCTCCATGCATTTCTCAGTTTCTTGTTTCCAGTTTCCTTTAAGAAAAGGAACCAAAACAGCAGAAACATCACCTGGCTTGACACTTGCACAGTCTATTCACACATCTGTTTCTGCTATACAGACATGTCGAAACAGGAGCTTGGCTTTGCACTGATGGGATTTCTGTCTCAGAGCCATCTGAGATTTCATAGAAGGGTTTACTTACTTAAGTCCTGTGTGAACGATGATTTACGATGCTGTCACGGTGGCCTTATAAGATCTGGGACGAGGAAGAATGGTGTCTCATGTATCATTAGCTAAAATGTTTTGTTGCATCGACTAGTTATTTAGTTATTTTGAAATTGTCATTGTGTTTCTTTGTGTGTGACACACCACACATGATGAATGGACTGTTCGATCTCTGTTTCGGACACACTTGAGTGGTTAGTAATAGGTAAATTAAATTTATTTGAAAAAAAAAAAGTCTTGTAATATGTTAAACATTTATCTACATTAATGTCTTTTTTTTGTTGCAAGCTTTAGAAAAGAGTTTAGAGTCAAAGCCATTCTACAGTAATAAGGTAACTGAAATAACTTATTGATTCTGAATTTCTGAAATGGCTAAACAATAATATAGACCACGATGCTGTTGAATATTTGTGCCACAAGGTGTTTAATAATTTCCCATAATAGCAGCTCTGGCAGTAGTGCAGACTCCAGGAGAGATCATAGATTTACTTAATGTGCTTGGTCTAATACTTTTTTGTTTTGTTTCCGCACTATAGTCTGTTGTAGAGTTGTGTATTATAAAACCAAAACATGATAGCAGTGCTAAAAAATTGTCTCACCAAGGAGAAAAAAAAGTTACTTTTCAGATAGGATCATCTAACACCATTTTTCATAATACTTAATGCTTCTTATCTCCTGATCCATGCTTATTTACACAATCTATATTTTTATTAGATGAAAAGAAGCACATTTTATAAATACAGTCTTATGCCCTTTAGTGTCCATAACTTTTTTTGAATTCAGATCTTTCAATGATCTTAACTGTCATCCAGATGAAACTTGGCCAATTTAGATTTCACATGAAAAGAAATAAACCTGAAAAAGTGTATTATTCTAAAATGCTAAATTGTTAAGATATTGCAACATGAATTTGACCTGGTTACGGACACTACAGATTTTTTGCTTTTTAAACCAATTTGCTTTTAAAATCAATTTAAGCAACAATTTTTACAGGACATATGCTTTTAGAAGCTTACACTAATCTTCGTATCAATACTAATAACGAAATATGAATAATTTGCATTTTAAAAGATTTTTGTTTAAAGTGAGACAGTATAACACTGAATTTTTTTTAATTTTTGGGGCATATATAAAATCATCTCTCTAAAATGCCTGAAATAAAAAATTTTTGGGATTGCACCAATTTTAGATTGATCATTTCCAAGTTGCATAAAATTCAGAAGTAGCTTCATTAGCACACACATTTTCTGTATTATATGTATATTTAAAATTAAATCAGCACCAATACTAATATGGTGTATTTCTTAGAGGGCCCTGTGAATTAGCTGTTATAATAAACATCTTAGCGTATTAGAACAAGTGAGTTTATATAAATCTGTGATTTAACTTGGAGCTGGAGCTTTTACTCTACACCTCCAGACCAGTCAGACTCAAGAACTCAGCGGTGCTGTGGGATATGATCAGCTAATATAGTGCAAACGGTGGTCGTATTTTATTTTTATGACAAGCTTTAGGCCCAGATAGAGTGCCAGAGCTTTATATAAAAATCTTATACCAAGAGAGAGACCGAGTCAGCATGAAGGAGGTGGTCGTTCGCTTGGTTGAAGATTTTCATCTTGAGGCAGAACACATAAATTCCTGCAGGACTTCGGGGACTTGACCCTGTAAGTTGAGGAATGAATGTCCTTTTTCCGAACACTCTGATGTTATGACTGTAAAGCACAATCTGCTTCAGGGTTACTGAGATATTTCCTTCCTGTCTCTTTCCTCTTGAGTCCAGCATAAGAGCAGAGGATTGTGAGAAATCACTTGATGAAGATGCTACGCTAAAGATGTACTTTCAGTCTTTAAGCGTTGTTTAGCTGGATTGTTGAAAGGCCTTAGGTGGAACAAATTGTGAACGCAAGCTCTACAAAGGCTGTTGTATATAGTACAGACATTTGAACTGTGTATGCCAAAAGCTTAGCTGTAAAGTTTAATTCTGTGAAGTCTAGACATAGTCAGTAAAAGTACAAAGACCCAGAAAATAGGCTTAAGGTTAAAGCCAGGATGTAGGTGCTAAGAATTTAGAAGATGAGAAGGTTTTCAGTTTTTGTTCCAAAGTTGGTGTTTAGTTCTGTTTCCAGGGCGGCTATAAGAAGTGTACGGGGCTGCTTTGGGGATGGTTTAGTGTGTTTTACGTGATATTACCACTAGCGTGGTTATTCCATGTGAGAAAATTTATTCAGAGTAATTGGATATTTGATTCATTCAAATAACCGGTTCTAAAAAAACAATCGCCATGGTCAATCAAATCATATTAAATTCTCATCTCTATAAAGATAATGTTGTAAGGAGACTTTTCTGTAACATTAATAGAGAAAAAAAAATGGGAAAAGACATTAAGTCTTTGCTCTGTGCAAGAATCAGGTTTCTTTTTCCATCTTACTCCATTAACCACAATTTTATTACTTTGATCAATTCATTGAATCACACCTGCCACGCTGAGTGTCGCACATGATGCCAGTCATATTACAGTTATAGTGAACTGTTTCAGCTAATATTGGAGAAGAAGTTTCATGTTCTCCTACTGGTTTGTTTGGTCTACTCTTTCTATGGCCTTATACATCTATCGATTATCATTTGACAGCACATTAATCTTCTTGTGGAACTTGTTTACAGTGCCACTATTCTTTTTTTAAACACAATCAGGTATCCAGATGTGGCCTGCATGTTCACCACCCACCCGCAGGGCGTTTTTCAACCTTCCCACAAGAATGATGCTGAGGATTTATGATAATCCACAACTAATCCTGTTTACACTTGACATATTAAGAAGTTTATCCTATGAGCCACTTGAATATACTGCACATCATCTAGACAGCACCCATTTTTTTCCCCCTGTGAGGCAACACTTCATTGTAACGGCTGATGATAACTGACTGAACGAAAGGTCTGCGATTATACGATAACTTCACTAAGATGTAATTATGATTAGGTGGAAACCAGTTGCAATACATCAGATTATTACAGTCGTCATGTAGATGGATTCAGATTGGACTTCAGTATGATTTAGTAATGAAACGGGGGTCAGGAAGTATTATCCTGTATTAACCTATGTTCTATCTCCTAGCTTTATAATCTCTCATAATCATTATGTATAGCTCTGGGATCTTGTAAAAAAAATACTTTTTGTACTGTTTTAATTTATACAGTGTCTGCTGAAATGTTGTGATATCTCAGTTCATTAATACTATACACATTAATCATGTGTATGATTGTGCGGTGTTGATTTGGATCTTTAATCTGATTGGTCAGAGGATGTTGCTTATTTTTCTGTGGATAAAACCCTCCCTGCAAAGTTTTTATTTCCTTTTAGTTTGATGTTTATGACTAACAGCTAACAAAAACCCAAAATTCAGTAAGATGAAAAAATAAAAAAAATAAAAGATTTTTTACACAGAAATGTTGGACTACTGAAAAGTATGAACATGTACAGCTCTCAATACTTTGCTCACTTTGCATGAATTACTGCAGCAATGCGGTGTGTCATGGAGGCGATCAGGCTGTGGCACTGCTGAAATGTTATGGAAGCCCAGGTTGCTTCGATAGCAGCCTTCAGCTCTTCTGCATTGTCGGGTCTGGTGTCATGGTCATTGTCATTAAACCAGGTATTATTACTTTTGGCAGTGTGGTCAGGTGCCAAGTCCTGCTGGAAAATGAAAACAGCATCTCCATGACGCTGGTCAGCAGAGGAAAGCAAGAAGTGCTCTAAAACTTCCTGGTAGATGACTGCGCTGACCTTGGACCTGATAAAACACAGTGGACCAACACCAGCAGATGACACGGGTCCCCAAACCCCCACTGACTGCAAACTTTACTCTGGACTTCAAGCAACTTAGATTCTGTGCCTCTCCTCTCTTCCTCCTGACACAGGGACCTTGATTTCCAAATGAAATGGAAAATTTACTTTCATCTGAAAAGAGGACTTTGGCCCACTGAGCAACAGTCCAGTCCGTGTGTGGTGGCTGTTGAAGCACTGACTCCAGCTGCAGTCCACTCCTGTTGAATCTTGAGTGAATTTAAGTTTCACAATCCATTTAAGGCTGTGGTTATCCCTGTTGCTTGTGCACCTATTTCTACCACATTTTTTCCTTTCAATTATTGTGCTTGGATACAGCACTCTGTTAACGGTCAGCATCTTTAGCAATGACCTTTTGTGGTCCACTGAACCAGACCGAGAGACTATTTAAAGGCCTCAGGAAACCTTTGCAGGTGTTTTGAGTTAATTAGCTGATTAGAGTGTGACACCATGAGTCTCCAATAATGAACTTTTTTTATATAATTAAAATTTTACTGATACTGAATAGAAGATTTTGGACAGGCTAGTCTTTGGACAGGCTAGTCTTTGCTCCCTGTGGGCATGGATGAGACTTGGATGTCCATCTTTTTGTCATCAGTTTGCTGTTATAGTATATAGGTATATAGTTGGTAATCAGGCGGCACGGCGCTGTAGTGGTTAGCACTGAGCACCTCCAGGGTCTGATTCGATTCCTGGCCAGGTTCGAGTCCTGTCTCTGTGTGCATGGAGTTTGCATGCTCACCACGTGCTTGGTGGGGTTTCTCCGGGTGCTCTGGTTTCCTCCCACAGTCCAAAGACACGCAGATTAGGCTAATTGGCATTTTCAAATTCGTAGTGTATGTGTGTGTGCCCTGCGATGGATTGGCACCCTGTCCAGGGTGTACCCCGCCTCATGCTGTAAGTCTCCTGGGATAGGCTCCAGGCCCCCCGCGATCCTGAATACTGGATAAAGCTGCCTAGTGCAGCATTAAAAAATGAATTAAGCAAAGTTGATGAAAGTCTCATCTTTTTAGTTTTATCTATTCGATTAATAAAAACAGCCTGAAAAAGCCTGTTTAAAATTTACCCTCAACTTTATAAAATATAAAAGGAAAAAATTAATGAAAATGCATTTTTACCTAAGTGTTTTCTTTGTCCTATGATCCAATAGTAAGAAACTAAAGATCTGAATAGAAAATACCAATCAGTTTTAACCAGACCAGACTGTGATTGCATTTTAAAATAAATAATTTAAAAAAATCGTAAAAGCATTTAATATATTTAAAACCATGTTCAATATACACATGCATGCAATGCCAAATCTGATTAAAAGGGTGAGAGGTACAGCATGTGGGGTTGAGCGCATGTCTAATTTGTAGAGCCTTGCCAGTGGGTAAGTGTGGTTGTTTCTGGTTCTTCCTCGTTTACCAAATGACATTTTGTTCAAGTTGAACAATTTATTTCTCAATGTAGAAAAAAAATGGTTTGTGGGTATTTAAAAGTTCAGACCCTTGATTCCACACCACTTTGTTCCATAACAAGAGCGAGAAGTGATTTATTGATATATTGTATACTAAAGGGTGTTGGGCTCTTAGGCCATTACAACACATTACTTTTTCTGTGCTTAGCTCATCTCCGTTATGACTTTCGAATGCAGAGTGATTTTTCCTTGAGCTGAAACTTATCCTTACTGTCACAAGCAGGGACTTTTGAAATATTCATGAACTTGTGCTCTAGGGAGACCAAGATTGAAGCGGCATGCAATATGAAGCAGCTAGCTGTTGCTATGGCAATTAAACACTCAGTCATATGACTGGGCGAACCGTAGCTATCAGCCCAAACAGCCTGCGTTTTGCTTTGTCAGCGTGTCATTACCATGGATAGAGCCACAGAGTGCTTGAGCTCTAAGGCTATGTTTACAGAGTGCCTGAGGCACCATGTTAGTGACACGAAACACACTCTCCGGCTGCAATGTGATAGCAGACTGAAACACCCCCACACAAGGCTGCGAAAGAGCGCTGCAGTTTTATAAACAAGTCATTGACTTGGCATGCTCAGGTACAATATTGATTGTAGTGCATTAACATAGACAAACAATGTAGACTCTGTGGAAACAGTTTTTTTTAGAGTTAGAGTGTTGCATCCTAATGATGAAAGCAGTAGATAAAAGCAGTTCACATGAGTGTTCATATGCTGTACTAGTCAGCATTTAACTCTGTAATTCCCTCCAAAGTCCATGCAGTTAAAGAACCTAGGACATGTGTCAAGAGAGTTACAACAAACAGTACAGGTGTGCAGATATGTCTCACCCACAGCTTGATTATGGCAAAAAAATTTAACTTATTATTTTGGTCGCAATTATATTGAGATCACAATTATTGAAAATAATAATTCATTGACTGCCATAACGCTAAAACCATCTGCCTAATATTATGTCGGTCCATCTTTTGCAGACAAAACAGCTAATATATCAAGGCATGGACTCCACAAAACCAGTGTTTTCAAACAGCTGAAATGAATTTACCTTTCTTGTTGACCAGAGTCTCTTTTTCTGCCATCTTTTCACAAGCCGGGCCATTAGATAAAATTTGTATTTTACTAATAAAACACTCTGCTATGCAAAATAATCGCTGTTGATTTGGTCTTTTGGCTCTTCTTCAGTGGTAATCAAACTGCCCCCTTGTATGACAGGATGCTAATAGGTTTTGCCCGCAAGTATCTTACTATCTTACTGTGTAGAATCTTAAACAAAAACATGTCACTGAGTTTGGACTTTTAGGGTGGGGTGAGAGCGCATTGTTGTAAAGACACAAAACAATAATGTTGCTGTGGAACAAAATGATGCACAATCATTTATTTGTAAAATTCAATTAAGTGCATAGCCCCCCTGTCCTGAGGCCACTGCTGTACTCAATGTACTGTACACTTATGACTCAGTGGCCACCTCCAACTATACCACCATTATTAAGTTTTTTTTGGCAACATTGTTGTGGAGAACTGGTGGCAGGGGAACAACCTCCTCCTAAGCATCAGCAAGATCAAGGAGCTGAGTGGACTTCAGCATAAAGAAGGAGAAAGACTACTCCCAAACAGTCAAAGGGATCACAATGGAGAGACTGGACAATTTCCAGGGCCTGGGTATTCATGCCATGCAGGACCTGTCATGGTCTTGTCCTGTTAACAATCATAAGGTACCTGCACTGCTCTCTAAAGTGCTATGAAAATTTTACACCTGCACCTTAAAGAACATTTTGGCAGGAAGCATCTCAGACTAGTTTGGGAAACAGAACCAAGCAGGAATGATGGACACTCTAAAGGGTAGTGAGATCAACTGGGTGCACTAACCACACTGAACTCTATGACCAGCATTTATCTAAAGCAAGCAGTCCTGATAGAAAAGGAAGAAAAAGTCTTAATACTGTATGTCACATATGTACTTATACTGTGGTCCCGAAGCAGTGAGAGTGGAGGACATTATTCGAGGAACTCCAGTGGCAGCTTGGTGGTGCTGGAGCTTGAACCCAGCTTTTTTTTTTTTTTTTGAGACAGGTCAATCTGAGCTTTAGTGCTTTGAGCCTCCACTGCCCAGGGACCAAGACCAGAAAGTAAAGGAACTAAACCATCCAAAAGTAGACTTTATTGGAACACCCACCTCACCCACATTCCTGTTAATTTATCTGTATTACTTCATGTTTATAAATACTGTATGTTAGTAATTCCACTGCAACCACCTCAGTCTGATGTACAGTATTGTACTACACATATTAAACATTTTATTTCAAAAATAGTCCATATTGTTGGTGCCATTTAGCTTTTATTCTTTATTTTTCCTTTCCTACTTGTATGCAAAATTCTGGTTTAAGTAAATTTTATTTTTAGTCAGCAATTCACTATTTGTTATACAGTGTATAGTGCAAATATGAATTTGACACCAAACAGCAGTACAGTTTATTAGATGCGTTAGAGCTCTCTGTAGTAATGTCCTTGATGTTCAGTCAGAGATGATGGCTGTTTACATGCAAAGATTATCACAGATGTTTATGGAATCATTCCAAATGCAGAATCAAAATGGATTCTTTATGTTGTTGTTCTTTTGGCTGCTACCGTCAAGGAGTCACCACAGCGCACATAGCTTTAAATATTAAACTGGATGCCCTTCCTGATGCAATAGTTCCATTTTCTCCAGGCTTGGGACCGGCACTGCATCCAGTAACTGGGGTTTGGGCATTTGGTGGGAAGCAAATCCAGGTTTTCCATGTGGTGGATGAGACACCTGCCTCTGAACCACCAATGCCCTCTCATGAATGAGTTCTTTATATATGTCTTAAAATTGGATGCTCTGTAAAATCTATAAAATCTCCATTTATACTTGATTATTCAGTCCAAAGTTGTGTTCATGTAGGAATTCAAGGTTTAATTCCAACAATGAGAAGACCAGTCAGCACATTTAACTTTTTAATCACACTGATTGTATTGTTGAGCTCAAAATTATTTTTGTCTACGCAGGTTTATTGCACAAGGATTGCAAGGTGTCAAAAGTACATGCTCAGAATGCAAAATATAGATTCTACTTGAGGAGGCAATCAAACAGAAAGGTTAACATGGCTATTATTCTTCAGTTTAATCCATTATTTAAAGGATTTTTCACTCTGCTTGACTACAATGGAATTTTGTTTGGATTGGTCACAATGGCTTGAATCTATTGCTATTGTCGTGTATACGTGAACGTTTTCTGATTGAGCATTCAGTGAGATCGTTAATGGATTATTAGGCTGCATGTAGGCATCTATTGATGGAAAAAAGTGGCCAGCTTTATTGGAATAGATATAATTCATTTGAATGAATGCTGTCTATATAGTGTTTGGTTTAGAATAAACAGAGCATTAGAATCTGTAGTGGAGATGTTATTAATTTGCTGGGATATCACTAGTGCTGGTCTTCACTCGAGATCCTGTCCCTAGACAACCTGGTCACATTCACACATATACACACACACTGCCTATCAGTGGCAGTATGATTAAGGGGAGCAACTCCTTGCATAAGCTGTAGAAATGTCAAGAATACTCATGATAGGACAGCACACAAAGGGAGATTAGCTTGGGACAGAGAGAGGCTTTATAGTATGCTAATCATGCCATTCTGTTCCAAGAGTCTGGACAAGCCCCCCTGTTGATGTTCGTCAAAATGAAACGAAAGCTTGGAATATTAAAAGATGTACTACCTGTTTGTTTTTCTTTGTCTTTTTTTTCTTCTTTTATTGCCTTGGTTTCCTTTCTTTTTTTCTGTTTCTCTCACTTCCTTAATCACTTTACTTCTGTTCACTCCTGGGAGCTCATGGGAATGTGGTAGTTTATCTCTCCAGTTAGTGAATGACAACAACCAGCATTTGGCTTGAAATTCATCCAGCAAAACGGATTTGAATTGTAAATGACTTTTCTCATCAAAATGAATCTGAAGTGCTTAGCGCGACTGTTAAATTTGTTGGGAGGTATTGCTAAAATGAGAACACTCTGCTTGACTGATCATGGTAGGGATGTCGTATAGACTATACCATCATCTCTTTAATTCGCAGTGAATCGTTCAATCCTCTGGGTTAGTGTGCATCCTACATTTTTACGCCACATTTGTTGCGTTCGGATTTGTTCCCACATTTTCACACGCGGGGTGAGACCTCACAGATCTGTGGACATGCAATGCCTCTATATCGATCATGTGGTTTGTGAAATGTATTACAAACACTTAGGCAGTATGCTTTATCCTTTTACCATCTTAATTTTCTACACTCATTTTCTGAAGGTCTCGTTTCATCATGTCAGTTATTGCGGAGAAAAAAAATCAAATAGATTGGGCTCCATATCAGGGTAGGGGATTTTATAAATTCCAAACCAAGTCTTCAAATCAATGATATGACTAAGAATTAATAACTTACTTTAAAGCAAAGCAGACTTTTAAACATACTTAAAATAATGAGTCTCTTGGGAATTATCTGTCGAATACCAAAAGTGAAAAGTCTCTTTTAAGCATCCCTGCATAAAATGGGATAAATTGAAGCTTATTGCGTGATTAATTGATTATAATATATTATACAGTTTCAGATATACTGGTGTAAAAGCCTTTGTCCTTTTCATAATGTGCAAGTGAGTCGAAATAAGAATTAGAATAAATAAGTAACTAAATACATACATACATACACTACCGTTCAAAAGTTTGGGGTCACTTGCAAATTTCTTTGTTTTTGTTTAGTGATTTATTTTCTACAT
>JAOVVB010000032.1:2711802-2727979 GCA_028570985.1 Heterobranchus longifilis
GGTCAGTCAGTGCAATATGGTCACCATGAAAAAAAGCAGTTAGTCAGTGTATTTTTAATCTATAGCATTACTTATAGACCTTTTGCTCCTAAAACATTTGCACGTTTATTATATCAATGAGATGTTGCATGTTTTCAGGCAGAAATGAAAAACCAAATTTCATGTAACTTTACAAGCTTTTTGAAACATTATGATAATGTGATGAACAAAACATAAACATACAGAAAAAATAATGAAATAAACTACAAAAATGTGTTTGCTTTTCTCCCTGCTATTATAACATCATGTTTTATCCATTAGCCAAACTGTCTCGCAATGATTAAATGATTACAGTCTCCAGCTAGGGAAATGACAGATTTGTTGCTCCTTTGTTCCTGTCTTTTTCATTCACACTACAAATTTTATGTCTTTCTAAGCATTATGACCACCTCCAAAGGTGGTTTGAGTGATTGGATGACAATGCGCCTCTGAGATACTTCTGTCCTCGTTTACGCCTGTACTTAACGCTGCCCACTTGCAATCAAATCACCAAAGACTTATGATAAAGCTACTGTAGGTGTGAACAGATTTTAATCCATTTTGTTTAAACCTATTTCTTAGTGTGGAAATAAACAGACCAGACAACAGTCCTGAAGCCTTTATCACTTTTTCCCTGACACAAGACACATTTTCCATGCATGGGAAAAAAAAAACCTCTTCAGTGAATTTATATATTTTCATGCCATATGCTTATTTAATGTTAGAATTATAGTAAATTCAAATGATTGTGAGATGTAAAAGATGGAGCTGCTGTGATCTTAACAACTTGTACAGAACAATTTACTAAAAAATGTAAATTAATCCTGTCATTAAAAAAAGATTTTCTGCAACCTGCCCACAATTTTACTTTTTAAACTAAAACATTTTTTTCATCGGCCTGTTTTCTGAGTTTTGATCATGTCCCCAGGCTTTATTATGTCCAGAGCTCCACTCCACTAAAAACAAAAGCAGCATGCACCTATTTGCTTTCATTACTGGTCAATGAAAGTGACAAATGCCCTTGTGACTTTGCACATAATAATGTCTGAGCTCATGAAGCTATGGTAACATGACACTAAGACTCTATTACATAATCTTCCATTAGATCATGTTGCAAATGAAAAAGAAAATAATGAGCTTTGACTAAACAATGTTCAGTTTTTTGGTTCAAATGATAGCTTAGCTTTTTTTTTTTTGAGGTGGTGGCATTTGCATGCTGATTTCTCTTCTGGTGCTTTTGTCAGTATCTCATCATCTCCTGTTCCTACAACAAACCTGATTCTCAGCTGGACAGCTTGAAAAATGGTTCTGTGAACATTCTAGAAAGACAGATATCTAAGTGTTTTAAAGTTTTATGCTGTTTAAAGTTGTAGATTCAGGTGCATACTCTTCTCTCATGCTGGGTTCAAAACACAATCGCTGATGTTTTGGTTCAAATGCTATCTCATGAAGGTTATATACTGTATGTAAAACAGTATAAAAAATTTCCTGTAAAGAAATTCAGAATTGCAATCCATCCTTTAGTAAGTATGGTGTATGTCATTTGTATTAGATCAATATCAGATGTTAATGAATTATTATTTACTACTGTATGAGAACTGGGAATTTTGAAGTTGAAGCATTTTATCCTCCCTGTTCATTTTGCCAGTTCCCTCCTACACATACTGTAGCTTAAACTCATTATCTCCTGATGATAGTGACCTAATGTTTGTCTATTTTTCTGTTGCACCACTCCAGACCCATAGTTAAAAGATACTGCTTAAAATCATAAATGACTTAACCTCAAAGCAAAGGTCTAAGCAAAAATACATTTTTGTATTCATTAGAGATGGGGAAAAAATTATTGAATTATACGACATAATTGTTTTGTGTGTCAGTTCATGTATCACCACACTGACTCGTTAATTTATACATGTTTGCTGTTGAGGTGGAAATATATTGTGGTTCCTCTATAATCCTACAGGTGGCACACTATACGATTTCACACACTGTCAGGCAGCACAGCATCCTACTGTATATGATACTGTAGGATTATCACTCACTCATCGTCTATACCACTTTATCCTGTATTCAGGGTCGCGGGGGGCCTGGCACCTATCCCAGGAGACTTAGGAGACTAGGAGGGTACACCCTGGAGAGGGTGCCAATCCATTGCAGGGCACACACACTCACATACTCATTTGATAGGATTATTCTAAGCATGTTTAGAATTTTAATAAAAAATAGAATTGGGATATTTATAAAACTGTGATACTAACAGAAACGCAATACAAATTTAATCAGCACTCTAGATATCATGATAATATTGTAGTGTGTGGTCCTTGGCGATTCCCAGCCTTTTTGTATTTTCATGTCTTTTTAAAAATTTTCTTTAAACACACGTATTTGTATTTTAGTATAAAACATCTTACATTTGTGTCTAAACAACAGACAAGTGCAAGAAAAGAACATAGAAAACATAATCATAAAAAAAACTGTTATCCGAAACAATATTAAAATGTGATTATTATGAAACAAATCTAAGGATTCCACAAGTGTTGAAGTGAACAAAGAGCAAGGTAGAACAATCTATAAATGCACATAAAAGGGAGGTAAATATAAGGGGAAAAATTAATAACCATAATAAGGTAAGATAAGGAGACTAGATTTAATTTGGAATCTGAAGCAGACAAACCCAGGAATATCTAGGCCCCCGTATAAACGACCCGGGAGTGCTAGATACTTGACAAGGCAAAATAGGCAATAAAATTATTATTATTTTTTTTTTATTATTGTTAATACAGTGCTGTAAGGCCTGCACGTTGTGTGTATACAGCTTCAACTGTATGTTGGTGCTGCTATGATGCAAACATCAATAATCAAGGAAGACAGGGTGTTGAAGACATCTCATGAATGATCTTTTTTGTTTGTTTTCCAGGAGGAGCCATTTGTCATGGTGTCTGAGAATGTGTTGGGGAAGCCGAAAAAGTATCAGGGATTCGCCATTGATGTTTTGGATGCTCTCTCTAACTACCTCGGCTTTAAGTATGAGATCTACTTGGCTCCTGATCATAAATATGGCAGCCAACAAGCTGATGGAAGCTGGAACGGGCTAATTGGAGAGCTGGTGTTCAAGGTAAGATGTCGCACAGAAAGTCAATCCAATAGATGAAAAACATTTTAGTGCCTTGAGAAATCAAACTCGGAATCAGCGTCATTGGGTACTATACAATATGTGCATTGTCTTGCGATCTCAGTGTTGAGTCTCCAGAAAAATGGCACAGATTCCCTGCAGGTGGATGAACCCAGAGCTGAAATGTTTTCAACAGGCCAGTAAACAAAAAGGTAAAAATATTTTAGCAGTCAGGGGTCATCTGAACATTTTCAGGGCCATTACCCAGCACCACATGCTGCTTTCCATTCTGAGCTTTTCGCAGTATCTCTTCAGCGCCACTCTCCTCTCTCCCCTGTCCCTACGGCAAGCCTGCTTCTCAACCGGACAACCAGAAAATAGCTCTGCAGCTTATCAAAATTTCCAGCAAGATAAACACAGTGGGCACATTGTTTTGCAGCAGCTTGAAATCTGTGTGATTCACTTAAACCTTAACATTTTATTGTTTCCGTCTAGCTTAAACTAGTAATTCGGTTTGGTTTTGAATTATATTGTTTGCTCTATGGCAATATGGTATGGCAAGTTCATTGAAGAGCTTTACAGTGAACTTTTTTTTTTAAAAACCGTCTTCATTTCCTGCTTTTGGAAAAGTTGACAGGAGACATGTTGCTTGTTCATCAGGCTGTTTCCCTGTGGGCTCTCCAGTTTCCTCTCATCAGCTAAAAATATTCCAATAGGTGAACTGGCTATGCTAAATTACCTGTGGGTGTGGATGAATGTATAAATGAGTGTACATGGTGTCCTGCTGTGTACTGGCATCCCATTCTAACAGCCACTGTTTCTGAAAACCCAGTTTCCATTTTTAAGATTTTTACTATGAACTAATAAAGCACTATGAAAATTCAATAGTCATCCAATAAGAAGTTTGCATACTGGAGTGTGATGTGGTGTCCAGCAGCTATTTTTTTTAAATCATACATAGTGGGGCTTTAGATTTTTTTGATCTGTAGTTCTCCCATTTATTTCTACAGGCTTATCTGTAGTTACTTGTGAGTGGTGGAGTATCTTTGACCACAAGGCTTTTGTTATGTAATAGCAAGAAGTTTGTCAGGTGTCAGGGTGGTATCATTGATACATGAACTTTTTTAGTATGTTTTGTAGACAGTTGATTTTAAAGCGGAGCATTTTATGTAATATAAATATAACACCACCCACAGAACTGTTTTAGTTATCGCAGGTCTCTCAGTAGGGAGGTATGGTAGAGCTATGTGTATGTAACCATTGTTTTAACCTTACTCTATTAAATTATCAAATGTTGACTAAGTCCTGGCTTAGCACTTAATACCTAATGACATCAGAGCATGGCTGAAAGCCACTATTTTAAAATCTTTGAGATTTGTTGCAAAAAATAAAAGTGGGAACTGGGATGTACACTTTGAAATCCTCTCGCCACATTTAAGTCATGACTGGAGATGAATTAACTTATTTTTGTCATTCAGTGCCTGCAGCATAAGACCTGAAAAAAAAGTCCTCCATGATGTCAACCATAGGGTTTTTGCTAAACAGTTTTGAAGTTGAACTCTGGGAGCTCTGGTCATCACCATCTTGGCAGGAGCTGACTCCGCCTAAACCCCAGTTAATTCGTACAACACTGGAACATTCCTACTAACTTCGGTTATCACAAGCTAGCTAGCTTAGCTTTAGGTTAGCTTAATTGCTAATGTGGCTAATGCTAATTTATATGCTAACACTACTTTGCATTTGTTTGAACTTATTTATTAATACCCTACACATTGTTCTCTGTTAACTGCTACATTTGTTGGGGTAAATTAAGCTACAATGATTTAAATCATTGTACTGTAGTTTAATTTGTACGGTTAGCTGCTTAGCTAACAGTTTGACACCTGCAATGCAAGCACCTCAAACCCCCCCCCCCCACACACACACGCTTACACTGAGCCACATTACCGCTAAGCCCTCAGAAAAAAAAAAATTGGTGAACGCAGTAAGAACTTTTACAACTTGGTATGGGTGCAGTAGGATGTAGGAGGGGACCAGTAAGGATGTACTATCTCCCTTGACGTGGACATGTTCAAAAAAGCCTGGTGGAGACGTGGTTGAAGCAAGACATAGGAAGAACTTACTTAGGATGTAGTAATGACTGTCAATGACATAACTAACACCTCTTAGGGACTTGGCACAGATGAGAAAGATTGGATGGCATTCTGACTGGAACTGAGTTATCATTGGGATGTCAGTGCGTTGTTGCTATGTCAATGCTAAAGGTCACACAACGACCTCTTCGGGCTTGTGCTATGACCTTACTACTGTACTGTAGGTTCACACCACATTGTAGATGACCACATTAAGGTTATATTATGTTCTTCTATTGCTTATCAAATATAATTTTACAATGAAGTGTAAACTTTTGCATGATTTGGCCATATTAACATGTAGGTCTAAGGGTATAGACTCACTTTTAGAGCCACTTTTAGACATATTTTGGCAATTCATGTTGGACTCATTTTACTTTCACGTTGGACTCAGTTTTAGAACCGGAGTTTGCCATGTTGCCTATTTCATTATATGAAGTTTGGTTGGTAAATTTGGTACCTGCCAATAAATTAAACCATGCTTACACACACACACACACACACACACACACAGATATTCTAATATTTCTTTTGCTAGATAGGCTTTGATCCTCAAATGTATGAACAGCTTTAATATGCTGGAGAAATGACAGTTTCTAGCTGTTTAAGCATTTAGCTCTCTCCTATCAGACCGTGAAATTAACATGTTTAGTCAGCTGTTAATTGTGTGTAGGATAAAAATCATCAGCTCGCACTGTTTACCTTGAGTAAGTACACTTTCTGTTTGTCTGTTTGTTTGTTTGTTTTCCTAACAAAAAGCAGTTTGTTAGTGATATTTTTGGGCCAATTTACAAAATCATTATGAAGCCTGGACCAGATGTGCTCGGATGTGCTTAGTGAGCCCAGGAGAATCACGTGCAGTATTCCAGTGTGATAAAAATGGTTATCATTATGAAAGATGCAGCGCGAACATTTCTCTCAGTCTGGGTAAAAATGAGATAACAATGTGAGAGACAAGACATGGAACAGGGAAATATAATCTAGTACTAAAATAAAGTATACAATAAACGACTATTTTCATTTTAGCAATAATGCTCCATTGTGCTTGTGCATTATGTCGCGAAATTGTTTTGCCTCAGACGTAATAGATTTGCACAGTCAAGTCGACTGAATTCATCAAGGCCCATAGGTTCACATAAATGAGCAAAAAGCCTATTTACAGTGTTAATTTTTAAGTGGGCAAATTTCAGCTCTAGTGCCACAAGCTGCTATTATTAAAGTCAGAGGAAACGAGTGGCACTACAACCCTGTGCATACACAGAGGTCATCCAGCTCTTCTTCTCCTCCCACGGTGCCCATTCTGGCTAATAAGAGTCAGCCAGGTGAGGCTCAAAACTGGTTAGCTGATAATGAAAATGGACACTCACACAGGTGGCTAATGATTTTTGACAGTCCTCTTACTAGTTCCCGCTGTTTCTATCGGAGAGGGTGGGAGGGAAAAAAATAGGATGCTGATATGCATCTGAGCACTGTCGATGCAATTTCCATTCAGCAGCAGCCAATATAGCCTCTAGCTAAAATATAGGCTCCTGTAGATGTTTGTTTGCTTTCCTGTTGGATATTGAGTTATTTATTGTGATGAAAAAAAAAAGTCCCATGCCTTTGCACTTCTCTTGATGTGACATAGGGGAAATTGAAATGATTATAATCATATCTGTGAACAGTGTGTAGTTTCTACATAGGGTATAAATGTGCATTCTCTCTCTTTCTCTCTAGATATATGTTTAATATTTGTATTATAGAATATAGAATACAGTATAGGTATTTATAGAAAGTCTGGAAGTATGTTTAATATACCAAGTTTTGTTGTTGTTTTTTTCAATGTTTTATATGTATTCCCATTCTGTGTGTATAAACCCAAGTGTTCTTGTGCTCCTTTAGAGAGCAGATGTGGGGATCTCAGCGTTGACCATCACGCCTGAGCGAGAGAGCGTAGTGGACTTCACCACGCGCTACATGGACTACTCCGTGGGCGTGCTGCTGAAGAAAGCTGAGCGCACGGTGGACATGTTTGCCTGCTTGGCGCCTTTCGACCTGTCGCTGTGGGCGTGCATCGCTGGCACTGTACTGCTTGTAGGCACCCTTGTGTATCTGCTTAACTGGCTCAACCCGCCACGACTGCCCATGGGCTCTGTGTCCTCTACTACTCTCTATAACTCCATGTGGTTCGTCTACGGTTCTTTCGTCCAGCAGGGTGAGTGGGCTGGCATCGGTTGCTTAGTGCATGCATATGGTTTGGTGGGTGGGTGTTTTTTTGTTGTTTGTTTATTTGTTTGTTTCTGCCCAGATCAAGTAAGTTAGCTAAGCGAAGATTGTACAGTCACTATATGGCGGTTGTATCAGATGAATTACTGCTGTATGCAGCTATGAACTCAAATGAAAACTATGTCGTAATACTGAAATAGTCGATAAGCAGATAACAAGTAAGAAAACATGCAAAATGGCTACATATTAGCTAACATGTGTCACACCTAAACTGTCTGTTAAAATAAATGATATCTCTATTTTTATTAATTCCTAATTCACATTGTTAAAGCATCTACCCTTACAAGCATGCCAAACACAGGCCATTCTACAGTAGAAGACATTTGAAAGGAACTGGAAAAGGCTTCTTCCCTCCACGTGCTAGCTGAGAGCACGGTGCTGATGTCTTTAGGGATCTTTAGTGATGGTTTGGCAGTCTACGATTTCAGTGTGTACTCTGCCCTATGTAAACATGTCAAAACTTGTGTGTATGCAACAGTGGTGTTCAGTCATTAAGTGGAAAAAAGAGTAATTTAAGCAATGAGAAAACTTAGAGGACATGTTTGCTTGAGTGTAATGAAAAGGCAAAAAAAAAAAAAACAACAACCTAGAAGCTGGTGTACAGAAAATTAGCCTTACTGTTGCATCTAATTAGCTATTAAAATATTTTCGCCTGTTGAGCAACAGGAGGCTTTATTTTGCCAAACAAACATGGACAAATTTTCTGAACATGCATGATCAATTGTATGATTCCATCAGCAAATGATTATAATGAGGATGATGATATATGCTAAGAGCTCTCTTATATCCATAGCTACAGTATCTGTCCTCGACTTGCAATTTTCATCTTTTTCAAAATGCAGTCAGTTCGACAAATGCAGTTCATTAATGCATCTGTGAACACGAGTCAAAACAATGCTGCAATTTGTTCAGGCTTTGAGAAGATTCTAAATGAGACTGATTACAGTCAGTGTGATACGATGCCACGGGATCAGTTAACGCTCACACCGCTGTGAATCTATGTATACCCATACAGCCCACAAGTGCACTTATAGTGTCTGTAGTATTTTCCGTAATTCCTGATCTCTATGAGCTTTTCACTGTCCCGCGGGAAAAAGAATTTTGTTTTTGTACGTGCCTCAAAACAGTTCAGATGGAAAGTGTCGATGTGATGACTGAGATGTAGTGTGTGCTTCTGCACTGTCACCAGTTGGCTTGCTGCAGCTGAAAGAAATTGGCGAAAATGTATTCATGACTTGCGTCTCTGTTTCTCTATCTGATTCTTTTTTCATCTTTTTTATTAATGTAGCTCTGGACAAATAAGGCTTCTCGGAAATGAGTGTGGGAAGCAAAATACGTGGCTGGAATAATGTCGAAAGTGATGACTCACTTTTCTCTGACTACCTCACACAGTTCACCCACACTGCTGTCCCTTTCTTTTTGTTCTTTCTTTTTATTTCTTTAGTCTTTTAAACGATTGTCTTCTGGATCAGTACTTAAGTGTCACCAGAAATGTCATGTAATGTTTAAGTTCATGATTTTGCCTTTTTATATACATCTTTCTTTTTGACGCTTATAGTGCATACAGCTAGCGTGTACTTTTACTAGACATCTTTAATCTTGTCCAGAAAGAGCCAGTGAGGCTACAGGCTTTCATTCACATCAGACAGGAGTCATGCCCGTTTTCCACTTGTTTAATCAGTTCATCTTGGGCTCCAATCAACTATCAAGTGTACCTCCTATTTGGCTGAAATGAAAGCCTGCAGCCACACCACCCTTTGTTGGAGAAGATTGAAGACCCCTCTTTTACACTTTAGATGAATATTTATTCTTTTTCTTGCAATTTCTTATTTTCTTTTGGCTTGCGGCTTAAATATATTGTTTATTTACATACACAGCAAAAATTCCCACATACAGTCTTCATACCATATGGGCACAAACAAACACAGTAAGATTTTGTTCCTCAGTGTAGGTTTTTAATAACAATGAGAATTTCATTGTCAGAGCCTTGGATGATATCTTAGTTATACTAAAGTGCCTGCTTTAATTATTTCCTCAATTTTGTATAATCGAAGCATTCAATAATAAGTGTACTTAAGAAACCCTCGCAAACCACCGACAGTCTGGTCAGGAACACGAATTCCCATATTCTTCCCATTCTTGTTATTTAATGCATGGCATTAAAGTTATGGCGTTTTCAAGTTAAACATGCTTCTAGGTTTAACTGGAGTTGCTGATTTGTTAGATATTGAAGATAAGTTTTTTCAACAAAAAAACCTCACTAAGCCTATAAAGAAGATGAATATAGGGGTGTTCAAGTCAAATTTCTTGTGAATGAAGGCATAAAACCAATTGACATTTAAAGAAGACTTCAAGCACAGTACGATGATGAGACTCTTAGCCGCAGTAAAACATTTGAATGGTGCAAACGTTTTAAAGAAGGCTGTACTGTATGTTAGTGAACAAGCCATTTCCCCATGTTTCAGCCATTGAAGGAGTTCCTGGAAGGCCAGTGTTCCTGACAAAAAGCAGGTAGTTCAATTATGACTCCGATATCTACCTTGATAGTATGCAAGCACTAGTTAAACCCTGCGATAGGTGCATTAGTGTAGCAAGGGATTATATAGAGAAATTAAAGTTTTTTTTTTTAACTTTCATAACCATGTTCTGTTTTTCTGCATGATTAAAAGTCCTGGTTTGATCTAAATGCCCCATGTAATTAAGTGGGCTAAAGTAATTAATTAAACCATTTATTTTGCAACATTAGTGTTCTCATGGTCAACCTTTGCAGTGTATGTGTTACCCACTTCTGTTCAAATGCAAGTGTGTCTGGAAGAGCATGTATCCTATGTTAGGTAAAAACTAATACTAAATATATCTAAACATTCTTTTATTTTGGTTATGTAAAATTCAACTGTGAAAGTAAATCTAAAATAAGAAAATGTAGACAGAAAAATTGCAAAACTGAGGGTCAAAAGTACAACGTTGAGCTTATTTTTTATTATTTTGTACTGAGTCATTAGCTTAGAAATTAAAAAGCTAAATAGGAACTAATGCTACGCAGCACATCATTGGATTAGCTGTGAGTCCTTAGGCAGGCGCCTCTGACCGCAGGATTAATGAGAAACTCTTGACTACATAAATTGAACAAAAGTGTTTTAACCTTGTATTGTGTTTCAGAGTTTTTACTCATTTTTGTACTCATTATGTAGATATTATGAACATCACTGTCATTGTTATTTTGTTGGCTAATTAGGCCATTAGTTTAAACGCAGAACAGAGCTACCTGACACTTGATTAAAGATGTGAGGGACAACAGGCTACAAAATATGATACGAATGCAAAATAAACGAGTGATGAAAGTGTCAAAAGTGAAAGCAGCTTTAATGTGGTCATTATATCAGCAGCAGAAGTGACAGCAAGAGTTACTTTATAAAGCCTTGTAGGCAAAATCACTTGCAAATAATGAATACAGAAAGGCTCTTGTCCCAAACTATTATTATATCCTACCTCTGTCTAAATGCTGCTTGTCCCACACACTCTCTGGTATGACAATGCCGATTCGGAAAAGTACAGCAAGCTCTTATTGTGGCTTTATTATTCATAACAGTGTATGAAGGAATTAGTTTTTAAGTAACCAGGACATGCAACTGCAGTTAAAGCAGTGATAAGCCTTCATTGTTTCAAATCTGCAAAATATCTTGTGCATTTCGCCTCGTCAGTTAGAGGTTGTCAGTTATCTTCTGAACTGAAGGTGGTACATTGATGATGAAGGAGCTACATTACAACCTGCAGCTACAACATAGTGTACAGCAAAAAAACTAACCGACATTGTAGGGGGCTGCACAGTTGCTCAGGAGATAGCACTGTTGCCCCTGTCCTCACTGGTCTGGGTGTTCGAATCTCAGATCACACTGTTTGTGTGTGGAGTTTGCTTGTTTCCGCGATGCTTGGTGTGTGTTTTCATCAAGTACTCAAGTTGTCCGCCACAGTCAAGACATATTCTTTGTAGGCTAATTAGTGATTCTGAATTGTCTACTACAGTATGTATGGTCAGGTATATATGCCTGTGGCCTGCAAGGGTTTGATACCCCAATCCATGATACTGAGATACATTCCCACTACATTCTAACAAATTGGGTTACACACAGTGAAAGCTTGTACAATTTGTCAGGAATGCAGTAGAATCCGGTATGGACGGAGTATTGTCTCCCTTGACCTGGAGCTGGACATATTAAAAATAATAATAATAATAAAAATAAAAGCCTGGTGAGGTAGTGCTCAAATCAAGACAGGGGAAGAACTTAATAAGGACATAGTAACAATATCATTGACAAGTTAATGACATAACTTAGGGTTGTCATTGACATACTACAAGCATGGTGCAGAGAGAAAAGATTGAATGGCATTCTGACTGTGTTGGTATTGGCATGTCACAGCATTGTTGCTACATTAACAAGGCTGGTGATATGACCATGGCAGGCCCATGCCTCGTTGTTAAAGACCACATAAAGTTCATATCACATTCTTCTGGTCCTTGCTAAGTTCATGGCACACAAGCAGGAGGTTATTAGATTGCCTATGTAACTTTCAGAAAAATACTAAATCCAATTACTCACACCCTCAGTTTGTGATGAAAACCACTGCGCGTATCACACGGCGGATGCAATGAATTAATGCACATATGCACATATAGTAAGAGAGTGGTGGGATCTGATCGGTCCTAGTAGTAACTCTTCAATCTCAATGAACATGGTGAGTGCATTAGTGATATGTTCACTAGTGCATTAGTAAAAATGCTCACTAGCATTTGACACTGCTCTTGTTTTTGAATGCATGGATGGATGTTTTCAGGTCAAACATGCTCCTGGGTTCAACTGGAGTTGCAGATTTGTTAGATTTTAAGAAGATAAGTTCTTTCAAAAACAAAACTCACTGAGCCTACAGTATAAAGAAGATGAATATAGTGGCGTTCAAGTAAAATTTCTTGTGAATGAAGGCATGAAACCTTAAAATGACATTAAAGGCTTTAAGCACAGTGTGGTGATGAGATGCAATAAAGCATTTGAATGGTGCAAACATTTTAAAGAAAGATGTATGTCTGTGAACAACAATCCAGGCCAAGGTGGCTCAGAGCATACTGCACAATTTTCCTTTAAACATCCAGCAAGTGGAACTTCAATAACTTGTCGCCAACTTGTAGAAGACATGCATCTTTCTGTGAGAACTATGCACATAATCATTCACGAACTTGGACATCACAGGAACTCAGCTGTAAGTTATCGCTACATCCCACGATGAAAATTAGAGACAACATAGGAGACATGTTAAGACAATGTGACTTTGAAGTGATAATTTAATCTTGATAAATGCACATTTTTCCTTTTTAGGACGCGTTGGGAACTTCATCGGAGTGTGACGAGTGCCTTTTTGGTTAATGATCTTATGTCCATGTATTGTCCCTCTTTAATTAATTATAACTGTTTGAGGTTTTAGAAAGGAGTAAATCTGTATACTATGTCTGCGGTTAACCAAATCTGAAGTGAGTTAAATATTTAGTAGATTGAGGGAGAGTAGGAGAGAGAGAGAGAGATGGGAAGGTAATTAAGATTATCAGTGGAATGTGAAAGGTCAGACTGATACATCACTTATATTCTGTTCTGTGAAACACTTTTGACTCACAAACACAGCCTGGGGTGCACACTTATACACGAGATAAGACATGCACTCCAGTGTCTGTCTATCATGTTTTGCTCCTCCATCTGCGTACATTTCAAGTACTCATATCACATAAACCCTGATTTACCAAGATCCCAAAGAAAGAGTGCTAATTTACAAGAGCAGTTAGATCAATTCCGCATTCAGTTAGTGAGGACGTTGCGGGTGAATCACAACAAAAAAAATATGTGAATGATGTCTCATGCAAGGAGTGGAAGGAAACCATATTTAAATGAGGCTTTGGCACATGCTGTTTGTTCACGATTGCCGATAAAATTGGATCTCAAAGAGACTTCCACAGAAGAGTGGAACTTGTCACACGTACACAGAATTACACGTCAAGCAGAGTATAACGTGCAGATTAAATGCAGGGAGACGTGTCGAAAATATAACCTAATGTAGTGTAAATGTAATTCCACTGACAGCAAGTGTACTGTGGATCTTGAATACGAAACTGGATTTATTAAGATTAAGATTCAGTAGTCACATATACCGCATAGTGGAATGTTTTTTCGCATATCCTAGTTATAGGAAAAACTGGGGTCAGAGTGCAGGTTCAAAGAAGATACAGCACCCCTGATGCAGAGAATGTTAAGGGGACTTGCTCAAGGGTTCAACGGGGGAACTAGAGGTGCTGGGACTGGAAGCTCCAGCCTTCCGATCACTAACCCTATAACCCAGAGCCTTAACCGTTTGATCCACCACTGCCATAATTTAGTAAAAATTTCTTATTTGGGCTCTTGAGGGTGTAAAGGACAAGACTAGGAAGAATCTTTCGGCTCTGCATGTACAAGGTGTATTAATAACTTTAGAATGCTATCCGAGTTGAAAAAAAAAAGATAGGAATAAAAACGGAGCCATAATAAAGACAAATCTTCATTGAAAACAAGAAGATCAAATCAGTGATTTAAGAACAGGAAACGGTCAGGTGCATGCTACAGCAGGCGAAGAAATAACAAGGCTAGCTAGCTGGCAAGACTTCACAAGGAGTATAGTAAATCGCTGTGTGGGAAGTGAGTGTGGAAGAAGACTTCTCAGTATTCAAAAGAGAGGGACCTCTGCTGGCTTGGGGTTACAGAGGCATGATTTAAATTTTATTACCGCAAAGTTAAAGCCTCGCCTTTCATCTTATTTATCTGAACACACAATTACTTTTTCTAAAGTGACTTAGAGTTTCCTTTGTTCTGCATATTTCTGTAGAGATTACGGGTGGCAAACTCACAAAATACATTGCCACCTCCTCTATAGGCTGTCGTTAAGTTTGCAAATATTTTACACATACATCAAGGCCTCTCCCTATTACACTTACCCTTCTTCCTGTTTCTCTATCTCTCTCCTACTTGCTTTCACACACACAAAACACAAGCGCATTAAGTGCAGATCCACAGGTCTCTGAAAGTCCTTTCATCTCCACTTTTCAGCACTACTTTGCTCCATTTCTTTCTTTCATCCTGCTTTTGACTGGCTCCCTATCATTCCTTTCTCCCTCTACCACATTTGAAATACGAAAAAAGCATAACGTCCTCCTCTCCTCTGACAATGTAGATGTCTGTCCTGCTCTTTCTTCCCAGGCTTATTCTTCACACTTGATTTCATAGTAAGGCAGGACATTTCTAATAGTTATGAAGAAGCCTTTTTTAGTCTGATATTTTAAAGTAAAATTTAAATGAGAGAGTCCATATATGGTGATTTTTCCTCCCTTCTTGCCCTTCCACTTTTTCCTGAAGGACAATATAGAGCACTCTCAGTAAGACTTCATCTTTCCACTCTGAGCTTTAATCTGTTTCGCCACCGGCCTAATAATGCCACCTAAGACCCACCCTTGGTTTAAACAGTACTAGTGTTACTATAATGATTAAATTGCCATAGAAGATTAAAGAGCATATGAGCTACCATTCTTTAGTCTTTGTGAAAGAATCCCACCGCAGTTCAGTACCTGCTTCTACAAATTCCAACTCATAACTCATGCATCATAAAATCACTGACCTTACCAACACAGGTGCTGGAAACAGAGGACGAGAACATTGACTGCAGACTGGAAGGAGCCCAGGGCTTTCATCTGTTACAGCATGCACTATAAAAAGCGGCTTATATTTGTTTCATTGAATGGAAGATCATCTAATTGGGGGAACATCGGGAACAAAACATCATATAAAGCTGTATAATTATATGTTTTTAATTCTGCTTCCTGAAAAGAACACACCATTACCAAAGGAAAAGGTCAGTATTGCTGTCCTGGCATATGAAGTTCTCCTTGCTTCTCTAGAAAGAGATTGGAATCATATTATCACACTAACACACAACCAAATGTCTTAATCTCCTAAATACTAGTTTGTTGCTATAGTTACCTCTCACATGGACCTGTTTGCTCATTAGTGCTTTCTCTATTTAAACACCAAGATCTGCAGCACTTCTTGCTGTTAACTAGGAACTTTGTTATTTTATGGAATGTTGGTATATAGTGTAAAAAAACATTGAATCCATGAATCTTATTGGACTGAAGGTGCTGATTAATTTTGTATAACGGCACGGCTCTGAGAATAGTGCTGACTGCAAGACAAATCGCAGTTGTATAATTATGTGCTTGTTCTAATATAATATCATTTCTACAGTAACTGCTTACTCTCCGGGGCTTGTATATTGGACATTCACAGTTTTAAAATGGGTTGTTATTTAAACCAGAAAACATATTAGTTGTTCTGCTGAAGGTTTCTCTGAGGAGATGTCTATTTAACATGAACATTTATTTAACGTTCTCTTTTTCATAAGAGAGTGAGAACAAAGAGAAGGTCTGGTTATGGGATTGAATTTCTCACTGATGAATGGAGACATACTGTACTGTATGGAGCAGTGCTGTTTTAGGAAAACAATCACTGTAACCCAGAGCCTTAACCGTTTGATCCACCACTGCCATAATTTAGTAAAAATTTCTTATTTGGGCTCTTGAGGGTGT
>JAOVVB010000032.1:2739671-2754493 GCA_028570985.1 Heterobranchus longifilis
ATGCTCAATCTGATTGAGCATATATATATATATATACAGAAAAACAAGGTGCCATACAGCATACTGTATCAGAGCTGCCCGTGTGGCACAAGGGGAACCTACACAATACTGAACATAATGTTTTGTTATGGCTGATACATATAAAGTCATCCAACTCATTTCTATCACAAGCAATACAATACGTGTCCTCTGAACTGGGAAAAGAAAAGTATTTTTTCCTCATTATTACAGTTGCTCAGATTATATTGATTGTGAAATTCAAAATGAGAAACAAACCAGCAACAAGAGTCAGAAAGGATCTGCTGAATCAGACATTTGTATTGAAAATGGTGGAGACTGCATTATGTTGCTTAGGGGATCAAAAAAAGAAAAAAAGAAAAGAAAAGTAAAGAAATTTATGTTTTTTTTATGTTTTTCTGTATAACTTTAATTTAAAAGTTGATTTGTTGCCATGCTCTGGATGAAACACTTTTCATCCATTTCATTTGCACGTTTGTGAGGGGAAAAAATTAATCTAATCCACCATTCTGCCTATTTGTATGCAGTTTTTTTTAATGCTACCTCTATGTGGAGGTAGCAAGTTAGATCTTATACTACAGGAATTTCTTTGACTGGTAAATGCTCGACAAGGCTAGAGTCTTTAATCAACCTGTAATAAAAAGTACTGGGAGACCATGAAGTCTTAGACAGGTACATTGGAGAAATCTATAAATAAAATCTTGACAATTAGTGTTAGGCTGTGGCATCAAAACACCAATACCTAAAATGTAAAGATTTATTTCCTAGGCCACATGATAAGGATAAGGAAGAGCTCTAACGTGCAGCCAAGTTTCACGAGGTTCAATTACCAGGACTCAAACAGTAACAATTAATGTCTTAAAAATATGGTCATAAAAATATGGTCATTATTAACATTATTATTATTTGAGTTTTCTTAATGTCTTCCTTTTTACTTAAAGCATTGTTTAAATGCAAGCTGAATAGGAATTCTGCATTTATTCATTCATTCACATGAATGTTATTTGCATCTAAGTTGTGCACAGCACCTGAGGTTGTATGCACCACCGAGTAACCAATGACCCAATTTGCATTTAATTAAACATATCAAATAAAACATTATCTTTCTCTGGCTGTTGGATAAACTGTGCAAAAATTGGTTAAAATGTAATAAATTATAAATTCATATAATTTTTTACAAACTTTCAACCACTTATGCTTGAGATATCACACTACTGAGCATCTCAGACATCACAGACAGATGAATGGATATAATGAAAATATAATGCCTCTACCACCTAGTGGCAGATGCATACAAAATGCCAGTGTTATAATAACAGCTTATTGAACTTGCTTATCCACTAGGCTACTGTCAAAGAACTGCTTGTTCCTGGCACCCTGGATAGCAATTTATACACCCCTGATTCCCACCATGGAAATATGAATACTGTTTCCTAACAACAAACCATGGATAACCTGTGATTTTACGGTTCTTATGAATAAAAGAGGCTTTAAGCAGGATGATAGGAAGGAGGGTAAGCAGGTGAAAAGAAAAAGTAATGCCTCCTTTATATGAGAATGATACTTCAGAAGAATATTATTTTTGTAGCGGTATAAGGAAGATAATTTAGTTAGTCTGTCCTCATGCGTCCCAACTTTCAACAGCCTTTCATCATCTTTCCACACAATCACATTCTCTCTGCCTGCTTTACAGCTTCCCTGCTATACCATCCCTCCAATAATGATGGCCTGGAAATAGGCCCTGTACTGTACTGTGGAAAGCATTGTTGTTTGTCCCAACAGCAAAGAATGGACAACTTGCATGCCCCAGTAATCTCAAAGTGATAGCACATACATCTCCTTTTATGATGGCTTTGTTTGACTTAAGACCTTTGGGTAATCCATCATCGGGCCCTATGCATTTTGTCTGTAACCCCCCCACCCCGTCAGTGTGTATGATTCAGTGATTTATATGATGCAAATGGTGTGCATTAAGTGTAGTCATACTTGTTCAGTGCTTTTAACACAGTACACTCAGTACTGCTAGGAATAAACAAAGTGATAAACTTGTGTGTGCTCCAAGAATGGCATGGATTATAGAACACAGAACACCAAAGCAACAACAATCACAACCTCTTGTCACTTTTACACAGTGATCACACTGTGAAGCTATATACTGAGATACCTAAGCTTGCCTTTGGTAGTTCACCCACACACTGAATCGTTGTAAAGCTGCCTCAGTTCGTGCTTTCTAGCAGCATGTTGGCATTGCGGAATTGGAGGAGGCATGACATGTTACAAATAACCTGAATACCCTTGCTTTTAGAACAATAATAGTGGGTGAACTGAGTGGTAAGCTATCCATGGGTATTTCACATTATGTCACAAAAGTTACACCCTCAATTCCAGATGACCACATCTTCCTTTCAGACAGATCTCTTTTAGCCTCTGTGATTATTTCAACTGCTAGCTTAAAGGGTCCAACCACAATGACCCCCCCATCCCCTCGTTCCATCTCCATAAAAAGGGGGCATAAAAGGGGCTACAGACAGTTACGTCCCTTGAAGCACTAAACCGACCACAGAACTGCAAAATGTTAGTCAGTCCTGATGGTTTGCACCAAACCACACTGTGTACACTGTTCTAGCTACTGTACTGCATTTCAAACACCTAACTACAGTAGCAGGCATAATTTGCAGGCCTTGGTACTTTCCTCTTATGTTGCAAAGATGAATAAGAGGCCGGTCTTATTCCATCTCAGTCCAATTATTGATTCATTATTGTCTGCTGTTTTCCTATCAGTCCATATCAGTGTATATGCTGCATGGATCTGCTGTATATGATGTGTAAGGTTTACTGGTAACACTGTGTGCATTACAGTATGTACAAACTTTTCCAGTGCATTCAACACTATCTAGCCAGCAGTGCAAGGAAATCAACAGGGTAAATGCATGCATCTGTCTCAAGGATTGTATGGTTCAGAGCCTATCTGACTAGCAGACCTTACCGTGTGCGGCAGAAAAAAGAGAGTTCGCAGCACAAGGGTCATTTTCTGTTAACCATTACTAACCTTTACTGTAGACACAATTTTGAGTAATGTGACTTTCAGAAATTCTCAGATTTATGGGATTTTAATAACATTAAAAAAAAAAAAAGATCTACAAACCTAACTGCCTAACCTAACCTACAGTAGCATTCTTTATCCATCTTACCTATAATTCTGTACAAGACTGCAATGGAGTTAATCAAAGAATACATAAAATATGACATTTCATGCTTGCTGATGAAGCTGTGCAGAATAAATGAAACATAAATATCTCAAACGCATTGAGTTGTGAATTGCAAGCACTTTGATTGTCATCTCTCTGGAAACTCTACATTAGCATGACTAAAAGTTGAGACAGAACTAGAGCTGGTGGCTTGGGAACCTCTTTGAGAAGTTCATATTCCAATTACAACCATAATCTCTGTAGAAAACGCTAAAAAAATGGGAATGATT
The DNA here is from genome assembly GCA_028570985.1 of Heterobranchus longifilis. Classification (NCBI taxonomy): domain Eukaryota; kingdom Metazoa; phylum Chordata; class Actinopteri; order Siluriformes; family Clariidae; genus Heterobranchus; species Heterobranchus longifilis. The sequence continues at coordinate 2,743,168 of JAOVVB010000032.1, forward strand.
TAGACCACTTATGTATGTAAAATATGAACATTATCCCTCTTGAAGATGACCCACATGAATTTCTTCAAATATCCAGATGAAAAGTATTCACTGTGGACCATGAATTTCAATCTAATTGGCTCTCTTTGTAATATTCTGCCTCTTGTCAGGATGGTAAAAACTGTGTTGAACAAAAGTCTCTACTCCTCCTAAAAACATATTCTTTCTACTTCTGCACCCTCTGGATGTTTTGATAGGAGCAAGATGTCAGTGTGCATCACATCATGACAAGGGAACAGCACAAAGATAATACTTTTAGCCTGGTATGTTTCAATTGTCTAATGTGTCAAGTGCTGCTGTGCGCCATTCTATAGATCTCGTCACAGGGATGAGGTCTGTCTTTGTCAAGCCTGCATGAATATGCATATGTGTTCAGAGTGAACTGGAATTGCCTTTGGCGAGTGTTCTGAGGGAGTGTGAAGGAATGTCGCATTCATTCTAATGAGAAGAAGCTATATCACCTCGCTTACTGTGACATGGGCTTAGTTGGTTCAGTGTTATCTGAGTCTCACAAAAAGTATTGCATGGGACATGAGGGGATTTTTATTGCGGGGGCAAAATGTTGCCATTCCTCCAGAAAACCTGCGATGTGGCACATTCTAAACTATTTACACAACACAGCATCCTGTGTGGTAGGAACAAATTATTTGGTACTGTACGTTTGTTTAGAATTGTATAAAATCTATCTGTCTATAAATAATGATGTTTTTAAAATCATGATACTTACAAAATCGCAACAGAAATTTAATCAGCACCCAGGTATTGCAATTATACCATCTGGGATAGCACCTGGTGATTTCCGTCCCTAGCAGAAATGCACATTAACTGATGAAAGAGGCAATAGCAATCTAGCTTGCTGGACTTTGTACAAAGAAACTAGGCTCATGCATAATGTTCTTGTTATTCTTCCTGTGTATATCAAGCCAGGCAAGCTAAGAATTTGACCTTTCTAAAACACATCACAAAGATCAGATGAGCATTTTATAAAATGTACCTCAGTCAGCAGCATTCCTCAGCACAGGCCTGCCACCAGATGTAAGGTGTTCATTCATGTCAAACATTCATAATTGTTATTGCACTTCAAATTGACATAATTGCATGAAATATGTGTTTGTTCTTGCTCAGTGTTTGAGCTTTAGTGGTAGAGAGATTTATTTCTTCGATGTACAGGCTTAGCCATGAAAATGATTAGAGCCCAAGGCTGGATTGTGTTCACAGATGATACACACTGCAGTCACTTTTTTTGTTCCCATATATCCCATCTTCCATTACCCTGTCTCTCTTTTTCTCTCTCCTCTCTCTCATACCCCCCCCCCCCTTCCTCATGCATGCCTGAAGCTTGCTACATTCCCATCCAGCAAACGGAAAGCTAAAGAAATATGTTCTGAGGCACACCCGAGTGTTTATTTATTTCTATTTAGATTATTTATGAGGCTGAGAGCTCCAGGGTGGCAGCATGAAGAAAAAGGGTCTTAGAGGTAAAGCCATGCTTCTAACTGGTAAACTGTATGCAAATTAATGGAATTAGATGCCAGCTAGTCTCATAATGGGTGAGGCTTGATGGCTTGACTAAATTTCAGTCACATACACATTTCAGGCACTTACACAATGTATGTGCTTGAACACATACATTCATGTGTTCAGGCACACTCAAGTCACACACCGAACCTTCAAGAACTGGCATCAGGCCAGAAAAATAGAATGTGATGGGAAACATTGCTTCATCAAAGACTGCACTTGAAAAGAAGGTGGAAGGGGAAATCATACATTAAAATGAACGCTGCTAATCAGGAACTACAGCACAGTAGTATCAACAGTAGTATCAATATTCAAAGTACATTGACAGATGAAATATTGTTTTTGTCATGAAACCTGTGACATAACTGCTAAATCGCACAAATGCCACTCTCCAAATAATAATATTAAATAAAAAAATTTAAAAAACTTAAGATACTTACATTTTTCCCTTACCAAAGGATAGAAAAGTATATAGGAAAAAGAAAAGTGTGCTGAAAGATGGTACATTCTTCTTTAATCGCTGACCACATTTCAAAATTTCTGCAATTTCTTCTGAACTACAGCAGTCTTTACCTCTAACTCTGGTAAAAAAAAAAAAATTCTGATCTCCCTCAGTTTGCCCATACTGATTCAGGATTATTTACTGAGGCCAATTACTTATCTTGTAAATCCAATATAAAAAATGTTGAAAAAAAATAAATCTATCGTGCTCTGAAGGACCTCTTGACCTTTAGTTGATAGGTAAGCTCAGCTTCTCAAGACGAGCATGCAACAGCGTGCCCCATCTGTTCACCTTCAACATGGTTCTTCATAAAGTTTCTCTGTGAATTTCTGCATATCATTACTCTAAGATACTATAGCTAAGCTGTACATGAAATTCCATAGGTATTTTCACTTAGATTCAGTAAGAAGATTGATTAAGACTTGTTACGTAAACTCATCAAAGCTGTAGTAATTTCTTGAGACTGTACTGTAAGTGTTTTCTGTAGCAGATTGTTACTGAATTTTAAGCATCTTTATCTGCAGATTTAGGTTTCTCTAGGTTCTCTAACCAATCATCAAATATGAGCAATCACAATAGAGTTCGTCTGACAATAGAAGTCTTTGTCAGAGGCCCCTCTCCGGGTAAATGCTTGCATACTGTGAGGGGCTGAGTGGAGTACATCACGTCTGGTCTCCTACTGAATAAAAGAACCGGGAGTGAGGAACCTGCTGGAAATGCTGCCTGCTGATTTTGATGTGCATAGCGGGGTGGCTTTGAATCTCAGTCATAAGTCTGCCAGATAAAAGCTACATTACTGGCTGGGTCATTTTTCTAAAGATCAACATCCTGTACTCAGAAAAAACGGGCTGCAATCAGCTTTCTTTCTGGACCAGTTGTAGCAATATTCACCACTGAGAAAGTCTCATATTCGCTCTTTACACACCTTTTCTGCAAATCCTCCTTTTAGATAATTCACTGCAATGCAGTGGGCATTTCAAACTTTTTCTTGGATAAGGTGTTAAAAGTAAACATGGATCTTTGATATAGTGGGCTATAACAGGTTGTTTTCCACCCTCTTTGTTCTGATATAGCTCTGACACTTTTACATATGCAATAACCCAAGTCTGACTGATGAGGCCAAGGTTTTTAATATCATCCTAAAGAGAATGTCAGTCAGCTTATGAAAAATTGCTGCAGTTTTTATGTGTGTGAGAAAACACTGGCAGACCTTCAGAGGGACCTCCTGACAGTTATTCAAATTAAAAGTCAGAAAACTTTAATTTAGTGCCAAAGCACCAGATAAGTAAAAAAAAAAAAAAAAAAACTTTAAAGAAGAGCCTTAAACCTCCTCAATCCATGGCTAAGTCATAAATAAGTGAATTCAAAAAGAGATTTACTCCAGAGGTAATTGTAGCTAATGGGCACAGAAATGTGTCTTGATTACATTCTCACTAACATTATGATGTGTTAAGTAGACTGTTTGAGTGCATGTCAGCAGGAGATCTTTCTCTAGTAGGCAGATAATCTGTGATGACCTCAGTAGACAGAGATGATGTAACATATCTTATTGTGCTTTAGCTAAGGGAAGTGAATGGTACACAGAAAGCTAAAATGATCTCTGTGAGTCAAAGAATATTTTGCACAAATATTTAACCTTAGCCACTGACATAACTGAAAAATTACTGCTCTATCCTGTGTGGCTTCTGTTTCCCACAGTAATGAAGGAGGCTGTCAGATGAGATCAATAAGCGTTCCTGCATAAACATTTCTGGTTGTTCACATAAACTCTAGATTTCTAGATGCTAACGTTCCATGTAAAGAACTGATATCAGTGTGAATATGCAGTAACTGATACTGTAATTATGTACTAAAATAAATCAGATACAAACACCGCAAAGTTCAAATATTAACCACACAAAAATTACAATTAAATAATATGTTAGACAGCTTGAGTAGTATAAGAGAAATCTTATTTGAAACATGCAGAGTTGGGGTATGAAAGCAGATTCACGGCAGATTCCACAGATGGAATGTGTCATGTGTCAGTCTGGATCCTCTACCCTCTCAAATTGGATTTCAAACTGTCCATTCACTCACACTGGAAGTACAAGTCCACACGACATGGATCCGTGGTTGAAAAATGAGCAGGAAGACGATGGAAGAAATGGAGATGGAAATGGAGAACAACAGTCCCTGGACAGAGGACGAAGTGAAATGTCTGACAGCACTTTGAGGGGACGCATCAGTACAGGCAAAGCTAGAGGGAATGTACAGAAACAGGGCAATATGTGAGGGGAATATCTCTCTGCATGCCAGAAAGGGTATTCAGAAGGACTTGGCATCATTAGCACAGCAAGCAATGCAGATAGATTGACAGCCTGTTGGATTTGGGCTGCCAGTATGAACAGAGCCAAATCCCATCTTATCACTTTCAAATAACAGTGTGGACAGTCAGTCCCAAAGATCAGATTTGTGAAACAAATCGTATTTGCCTGCAGTCTGAACAAGACTTCGGTATTCATATGTTATGTGAAACTGTGAATGTAGTGCTCTTCAAAACTCAGGAAATATAACAGGAAAACATCTCATTGAATATTTTACAAATTGATACGCAAGTACAGGGTGGATTTTTTCCTTACAATTACATCAATATATTACATTTACTGAGAAAGATACACACTATATATGCAAATGTTATGTGTCCTTTTATTCATATAAAGGCTTTATATGTGTATTTTATGTCAGGGAATATTTTACTAAAGTGTTCTTTATTTTGTTTCTCTTGTTATTTGCCCCAATTTTGTCAAAAGCAACTATTTAAGAAAATTAACTTAAAATGAAAATGTCTTTGAAATATTCATATTTTATTAAAGCTTGTTATTGCTTAGAACTAAGTTTGGGGGAAATGACATTGTCACATATATAGGATAGATGCAAATCAAATGTCTTGCCTTGCTCTTTTTCAATATATCAAGAAATTGACTCTCTCTATCTCTGTCTGTCTCTCTCTCTCTCTCTGTAGGTGGAGAAGTGCCATACACCACTCTGGCCACAAGGTTGATGATGGGTGTTTGGTGGCTCTTTGCTTTAATCGTCATTTCTTCCTACACGGCTAATCTGGCAGCTTTCCTCACCATCTCCCGCATTGAAAATTCCATCCAGTAAGCGTCTGCAATAATGTGTCTATTAACTCAGCCCTGCACGTACCTTTGAGACCTTCGCTGCATTTTTGTATTAGGGGCAAATTATATCAGAATTGTTTTCTCTCTCAGCTCAATTTCTAGCCAATACTATTATCTGGGCTTGAGCAAACTTATATCAATTCGCCTCTTGTCTTCTAAACTGGGGAAAAGAAATCATTCTGTGTAGCAGATACAATTGCACTGAATCCAGATGGTAGACTGTACTGCCACATGATGTATTACGTTTAAGATGAATAAGACAAGTAGGATCAAGAAAATCGCACCTCGTGTAACGTTCTTTGTTCTCTTGAAGTGAGGAGAAGCCAAAATAAACTGTATCCATCACTCCCAAGATATGACAACAACTGCACACAAGTGCCCCACACACACAAATAAATGGTTTACTGGTAGGCTGTGTGTTGAGACCAAGACACCCCTTTTTGTCACTTTGTGCTTTATGAAAATCAAAGTATGCTTTTGTATTATATAGTGGATTTAAGTAGAACTGTACAACAATCAGCCTTAACATTACAACGCAAAACATTATGAGCACTGTTGTGTAGGGTCTCTTGTGCCATCTAGCAGCAAATCCACTGGTTTCTTTGGAGTGAGACCTTCATGGATCAGGATTTGTTTTTCCGGTGCATCCTGTGGGTGCTCAATCAGATTGGGATGTAGAGAATTTGGAGGCTAGGTCAGCAGCCATAGGCTCTTTGCATGCTGGTCCCAATGCATGGTGGACTGTGGTGCACTGGGTGTTCTCGTGCCTTTCTCTCGTGGCCAGCATTGACTTTATTAGTGATTTGTGCTGCCATTTTTCTATAGGATTGGACCAGACAGACTAGCCTTTCCTTGAGTGCCTATGATTCTGTCACCTGTTTTCTGGTATATGATTGATAATTAATGTTAATATGTTGATGTTATGTGGTGTTAATGCTATGGCTTATGTGTATTGTGTTCTGAGAAAAGATTAAAATTTTTGGGCAATTAGAAATTAGATCTATGATTTATGGTTGATTAAATACATCTATGCACAGGTAAGTCACATGGAGGCAGGAGAAGAGCTGGAGGACAAACACATAAGCATACACAGTGTCACATAAGTACATATAATTGTGCATACTGTAACTCTGGGGATTGACTTGTTCTTTTTTCTCTCGTTGAGGTCCCTAATCTAGCACAGTTATTAGACTAATCATATTCCACAATGCCTGGCAGTGAAAAGAGTAAATTGTGCTTGTACAATATTTTACACATTACTAAATGCCTAAGTATGAGGAGGGCGGGTAGAGAAATGAAAACAGCATATTTTCCCTCACTTTGTTTATTTTCACTTACATTAGATTGTCATTAATAAGCCCGTGCTTAGATCACTTGGTTCTTCTACTTCTATTCAGCTAATTAGGATTTCCATAAATTTAAATGCATTATCTGTTAATGTGTAGACAGTGATGGGGTCATTACAGTCTTAATTACAGCCTAAACTCCACACCCATGGGTCTGTTGTGTTTAAAAGTTGAGAGATGAGCCATGCCTGCCAGGATGCATTGAAATGTTTCTGAAGAGGGGGGAAAAAAAGTCTCTCAGATCTCATAATTAGATAGTTTTGTGTTGTGACTAGAGTTCGATTACCAGCTAGATAGGCTCCAAGGGCTGTATTCAGATTTGCCAATATAAGCTGTTGACTAAAATAGATTCATCAATATTTATGCCTGAAAATTGCTCTGCTTTGGCAAGTGATTAAGGTGTTACTTGAGGTGTATGATATGGAGTTTTAATACCAGCTAAACTGTCTTTAAACACAAGCACTGTCCTTTAGGCCCCAAAAATCTGTGGGATAGCAAATGCAGGAAAAGAAACAGATTTTTTTTTCATTGCCATATAAAAGCAAAGCACCTTTTAAAAATAAATGAAAAAATATATATATAAATAAAGACTAATATAATGATTCTGAAATAAGAAGGTGGTAAGCATTATACTGCTGCTTAAATAATTCTAGTTATTACATTATATTACATTAATCACTACAAAAATGTCTTGTATAATAAGACTGTTTCCACCCTCATTTTTTGGCAGCACTTAAAATAACACTTGATCCAGTACATCCTATTATCTTATTAATCCTGTGTGTGTGTGTGTGTGTGTGTGTGTGTGTGTCTGTGTGTATACAGTGTGTGTGTATACAGTGTGTGTGTGTGTGTGTGTGTGTGTAGGACATTTTTAATGTGTTATTTTTGCTTTGTATTTATTTTGCTCAAGAAATGTATGCCAATGTTGTTAATTTATTGTTCTATAAACAAAGTGTGTCTATGGCAATGCTTCTTACAGGTCTGAAATATACTTGCGGTAGTAGCCAGTGGAACAAACCGGCATTACATGGCAGCACAAAAGTGGTCTACTACTGTACAGTTCATACAACAAATAATATATACATATGTTATGATGATATGAGTTCCCTTAAAAACAGAGCATTTTAACCATTTTTTTGCATAACTATGCTATAATAAACATTTATGGGGATTGTGCAAAAGAGTTTTTCAGCACTACCTAGGAATTGTGATGAATTAAATTTTATGTATTTTTACCCAGCTATACACACATGACTAAGCAAAAAAATAATAATTTAAATGCTTGTACGCCCGCTGATGACCTAAAAAATTAAACATAGAGTTTTAAGAATATGAAGTATGATATCAGAGGAAAAACATTACAAATGTAAAAATATTTTTTTTTTAAATATATAGAAAAACCTCTAGTTGTAAAAAAATTGCAATATTTACAGTCATGACCAAGACAATGTGCAAAATAATGTGCAAAATAGTGTGCCAAAGTTTGAGCATGCAATGTGCAACCTGATGTGCGCTATTTTTTTATAGTTGTTTTAGGTTGTTTGTTTGACCATAATAATAATAATAAAAACATTAATAATAATAATAATAATAATAATAATAATAATAATAATATGCGCATTTTGAGAGTTCTATATTTTTGTGACATCTTTTCCATATTCCTGTAGCAGTAAAAATTTACTCGTTTTAAAAGTAATGATAACTTTGGTTCTATATGACATATCACAAAACCTAAAACAGTGTGATGTCTGAAGCCCCTGCAGTTGACACACACCGGCAAGACTTTCATTTATTATTTGTTTACTTTCATTTTTAGTTTTTAATCCGTGCTGCTTGAGTTTTATTACTCTTCCTGAGTTTTATAGAGAAGAGCAGTTTACTGTGATAAACACAACTGTCAGTACACCCTTCCTATTCTTTTTACCATCCATGATTGATTAATTAGTAGCGGACATTACCCTGCTCTCGTGCTACCACTTATATATCTGTTTATTCTGCTAATACGAGAGCGATGTACTGTACTGTCCTACAATTTAATCGATCGCAGATGGCATTGTTCTCCCAGACAGATTTTTACAAAGGGTTGGCAAATATACAGTACATGGGAGGCCGTCAATATACAGTACCTGGGCTGCCCAGCCAAGTATACTCTGTGTGGGAAACCATATGCATGGTTAAAATTATAAGATGGACAAGGGCTTATTTGCTATATTTACAGCTTGCTTAGTTAAGTTAATTTCAAATTTCTTAAAAAAAAATAATATTGAGTTCTGTCCTTAAGGTAAGCAATGTTCTTTCCAGGGAAAGCGTCCATGTTCTTTCCAGGGAATGAACAGCAACAATTTCAATGTAATTAGCCTACATTTAAATTGCCATATTTAAGTATTTAATATAATAATATTTTTAGCGTATAATTATTATTTTTTTTTACAGGTTTTTATAGTGGTCTTTATAGGCCAAAACATACATTTCAGATAGTGGTAGTGGATTGAATACTGCTTCTCACTCGAGATGATTCATCTCAAAAGGTTTAATCCATAATGCTACGTACAGTACACATAAGCTAAAGACAGTCCAACTTTTTTTTTCTATATATATATAACTATACCCTACATTTCCAGCCTTAAGCCGGTTGGGGCATCTTATTTACTCCCATTAAAGATAATTTCAAAATAGCAGCCAAGAAATATTTATATCAGCTTTACTTACTACTGTATATCGGATTATCAGTGGGTCAAAAGTTTAAGTGCGCACGTTTTGCCCATTCCTCCTAGTGTAATTCAGTCAGGTTTGTAGACATTCTTCACGAAGCCATCTGAAGTTCCACCGATGCCTTTTCGAGTAAAACCCCCTATGCTGTGATGCTGCCACTCCATGATTCACAGCTGGGCTGGTGACAAAAGCCTCCGTCTTTTCCCCAGCAGTATAAGCCATGCTTAAATTTCTAGTTATTTTCGAGCTTTAAATGGATCTAAATTTATATAACATTTCTTTGCAGAGGTCTGATGTGTGTCCCTAAAAACATATTTGTTTTTCCATGTTAACAGTCTTGTTAAAGAAATTCTGTTTAGTATTTCAGAGGCTTCAAATTAAGATGTTTGTTTTTTAGTGATCGGTAGAAACCTATTTAAAATAATATATTTTACATTTAGACGGCTGTTAGATTGTATTTCTATTTCATTTGAATTTGAATTTGAGGTCTTGCTTGAGAAAGATTTTTCTTTTTTCCATGGAGTTTCTTTTTCACTTTTATTAGGAGTCTGTTTTATAAGTGTGATGGAGTTTAACGTGCCTCAGTTGTGCTGATTGCACTGTGCTGAATGACTTGCAGCAGAATGTTCCAGATTTGCCTGCTGAGTAACAAAAGCAGGACGTCTTCTCAAATCCTAAGAAAGAGAATCTCATTTACATTGTTCAGCCAAATAGCTTCTATAGCAAAGTGCCTCCATTTGGTGATTTTGCTCATTCTAGTCTTAAGAGAGAAAGGAACATCAGCTAAAGAATATCCCTTAGTGGCTCTTTTGAAACCAAAGTCTAATGTTCATTCTAGGGGAACATGTCCAAATGACTTTCATGTGGATTTCTTCTGACGTTTCTTCAGGGAGTGGTTTGAATAAGGATGGTTTAGTTGTAAATGAGTTACAGTGCATGTATATCTGTATATTATAGTATGTTTAAGATGGACATGCAAGGATTGATATCTTAATTAAAAGCCTTGTACCTCAAGTGGGACAGATACATGTCTTTAACAGATGTCAATGACGATAAATAATAAAATTACCACTTTACCTTTGCAAAAGAATTGCGACAGAGCAGTGTTTTGATTAGACTGTGTGTGCAGTCTAATCAAAACATAGTACACACACACACAATGAAGGAAACACTACTTTGTCGGGATTATTTTCAAAGGTAAAGTGCAGGTAATTTTTTTTTTCTAATTTTACATTTTTTTATATTATTTTTACAGCAGTGATTCCATTTGTGTGTGTGCACCCAAGTGTCATTAGAGAGGTTTCTTGTTAAAGAAGTTTTCCGACAGTGTTTTCCGACAGAGCAGTGTTTCTGTTATATCTTATGGGAGAAATTTGCTTTGATATACAAGTACTTTGATATGCAAGTCCGGAACGAATTATGCTCGCAATCCAAGGTTTGACTATATATATATATATATATATATATATATATATATATATATATTATTTTTTTTTTTTAAAATATTTGTATTTTTTTTTCTTTACAACAATTTTTCAGTCTAAACTGAGAATTCCACTTGCCACTAACACAAAATAAAAGCATCTGCAATGGCATGGGTTCAAGTCTTAATATATGCTAATTTACCATTTGGAATAAGTGACTAAATGTTTTGAGCTCAAGTGAGAATAATTTCTAAACACCTGCTTTAGGCTGAATTACAATTTAATACTTCATGAAATAATCTAAACATTGATGTACAGCCAGAATCATTACTGTGTATTTACTCACTGCCAACACTGATGCTGCTTCTTCCACCATAAATCCACTACAGTGAGAAACTCATTAACATTCAGTACAAACACATCCAGTGAAAGTTTAAGCTTCTCTCTCTAATTCACTTATTTATGCATCTTAGACCTAAAAGTATTTTACAGAAAATCTCCATCTGGACCCAGAAGCAAAACTCACATAATAACTCTGTAGTAGTGTGAGAATTACAGTAAGATTGGGGGAATGTGGTAAAGGTGTTTCCATACTTAGAGGACACTTTGCATTAGCAG
>JAOVVB010000032.1:2754593-2768824 GCA_028570985.1 Heterobranchus longifilis
CCCCAAATCATGTATGAAATGTAATGAACCTCTATTTTTTTATCTCAGCTCAGCTGTTAACTGAAGTAGTGCATCCGCGTGCATAAACCTAAGAGCATGAAGAATCTTGAAATTTGCTGCGTGAAAAATTAGTCCAACATCATTTGCAAGTCTCTCAAACTTCGTTAGAGATAACAGGGTGAGGCTTGGTGCTTTGTGTCTCTCCAAAGGAAAGCACTTCAGCAATTTAACGGATAATTTTAAAAGCAGAAAAATGTTAATCTTTAAACACGACATCTCTAATCACGTCATCAATATTATATTTTGCTCAGGTGACAGGAATTCTGTAGTTGATTGTACTGTAGAATCCCGAGTCTGACGTGTTGTCAAAATGCTCGAGATTATACTTAGAGGTATGATAAGCATCTCCATAGCTGTCAAGTGTACTATAATTGTATTGCAGTGTTTGATGGAAATTCTCTATAAGAGTGAAAACGATATTAGTTAATAATATCAACTATTAAACTATTATCAAAGGGTAGAATAAATTCCTGTTAATTAAGATTTTTGTATAATTTTAAGCAATATAATATGAACATTTGGGGCCTAAGTTTATAAAATTTTAAAATACCACTGGAGTTAAGTACTAGACGATTTTAAAAAGATGACAGCTGTCTAATGTTATATTATTCAATAAATCATATGCTAGCTCAGCTAAGTGCAGTGACTAACTGACCTTCTCTCAAAGGTCTAATGAAAGCAACCACTTGCCCTTTAAAGATTTTATATAAAATATTTAAAAGAGCCCTTACAATTTATGTTTGTTTAATTGTGGGCAAAAGACAAGTGATACAATTAATTGCTAAGTATTATTTTAAACAAGAAAATATGACTGTATGGTATGTGTGAAACTTTAATATTTCAATTAGCAAAGGTTTTTTTTTCCTTAAAGGTACAGATGGCGCTTTCTCTATATTAAGTTTCAATAACTTGAATATTAATTTCTGCACATAGTGTGTCTGTGGGCTCGCCAGCTTTTCTGATAGCAAGTTTAACTTACATGTCTAAGCACACTGCAATATAGCAAACATAATGTGTGATATAAAGTGATACAATAATATTTGCGTCTTATGTGTATTGTTAATTAATGTGGGTGGTGTGAGAGCGAAATAAGAATAAGTATTCACACAAAACTGTGCCTATGCAATGCATGTTTTAGGTATGCAAGAAATGTGACAGATTTATATCAATCTGCTAATCCTAATCATATTTAGAGTTGGCTCATGATATACCTGAGCACTAAGGTGGGTCATGTGTTCACCGTGGTGTTTTTGTTCTTACAACAGGTCACTCCAGGACCTGTCGAAGCAGACAGAGCTGCCATACGGCACTGTGCTGGACTCTGCCGTGTACGACCAGCTGCGCAGTAAAGGCATGAACCCTTTTGAGCGAGATCCAATGTACTCACAGATGTGGAGGATGATCAACCAGTCAGGGGGAGCTGATAATAACGTGGAGGATTCAAAGGAGGGTATTCGCAAGGTGCGGTAGGACATCACACAATCAGGCACACCAAGATGATTATTTATACAGGTAGTTATTTATACTATTAAAACAGGTATAAGGGCCACAGTAGTGAGTAATCATGCTGATTTGTTCCTCTCAGCAATGGCAGTAAGCTTCCAGAATTCTGTATGTTAATATAACATCATCAGCTCAGATATTAAATATTCTACTTTCTGTTGAGTTGTGACTTCATCTTCATAATGCAACATTAAACTAATATATACAACTTAACATTTACAGTGTTTGGGAAAACTCAACAATATTCTTTAAAATAGTTCAAATGTCAAGGTAGTTTTTGTCAGAAAAACAATAATAATCAGATTTGTTATTTGTTCAAAACTGCATAACTGGGAACCAATACAGTTTGACCAGATACTGTACATAATTCATTTATTTCATTTGTTTTACTGAAAACAGTGTTTTTTTTTTTTTTTTTTTTAAGCACTATCATTTACAGTACAGATGTGCCCATAATATGAATGTAGTGGATGAGGCAGAATGCAAGTGCATAAAATCAGCATTTCTTTCATTAAGGAAACTCTAGCAATAATGGTCATAATGATTAGCATCATTAACAGCTCACAGGCAAATGGCAACAAAGAAAATAATACATATTCAGAAGTGAGAAAACAAATGTACATCAAGTCTAAATATGAGTGGCGTTCAAGTCAACATGGGACTTTTGCATAATAACAGAACACGGTTATGAGAATAAAATAATCCTTGATATACTAATGTAAATGATCCCAGCATTTCCCTAATGCTTGGACACCATCAAGGTAAAAAGTTTTCTCAGTATGCAAGAGCCATAAATGGACAGACTGGTTTAAATCCTGGCCTTCCAGGAGCTCCTTTAATGGCCCAAAAATGTGGAAATGGCTTGGAGCGAGGTCAGGACTGTACAGAGGATATGACGATTTCTCCCAGCTGAATTCCTGTACTGTGCAAGTGGTGTTCGTGAATGATTATGTGTACAGTTCCGGACAACCACAAGTTGCCCATCAATTATCAAGGATTAGGCATCCTTTTTGTAATGAGAAATTTCATTATAAATCCCAGATTGTCTTTGGACACACTTAATACAAAACCAGTACCCTAGTAAAAATTAGGGGAAGAGAACAGTTCAGAAATGCACAGTAACATTAATTGTCAGTGTAAACACAAAGCACCTGGAGGGAAATTAAACAAAACATAAGAACCTTGCTTGGGAAAGGAGGAATTCACGACAACCTACAGTTTACACAGTTTATTTATTATTCCATTATGTTGCAGTCTAATGCTTTGTTGTTGGCAATAGGGCATGAAATCTTACGTATATCACCTTTATCCAATTACATGAGGATCGGATACTATTAATTGCTTATTAAGGCTCTACTCACAGGTGTTTCGATACATATTGTATGGTAGCTCAATGTCTTTGTAGATCTATGAATGTATATGTCTCGTTTTTCCTACCACTGTTCTTCCCTCATTATCCGCAGAAGCTTTTAAGCTCTGTGTTTGACCTTGAAAATGACTGGAATAAGTGCCCTTTTATCCTTGGTGAAAGTATCCTTTGTGTCTTTGATGTTATATATTGCTGGTTGTGCAGTCAAAGAATATCCTACTGGACATCGATTGTAGTGCTAGAATATGCATGTCTAGCTGTATGTCTAGCTCGCTCACCACGGTTATGTAAAATCTCCATCGTATCCTCACAGGTGTGAAAATAGCCACTGAGATTGAAATAGAAATCACCGAGGCATGATGATTCAGTACAGACTTAGACTAGACTTTTTTTTATCACAGATACAATGCAAAGATAACATTGATAGTAAAACCCAGTGGTTGGTGTCCTGTTGTACATTGTGAGAATGAGCTTGAAAGACACCCTGGACACGATGCCACAATACACCATGCATATACCCCTTCAGACCTAGTGGCAGTATAGGGTAGCCTGGTGACTGGTATGTTTCAGGAAGGAAACCGAGGAACACAGAAAAAAAACAAAAACATCTCATTGTTTTTATTGAAAAAAAGCTCTGACAGCTGTGGTTGCCAAAATAATTCTGTAAAAATATGATAAAAAAATGTAATAACTTTAGCAAACATCTTGCGCCACTATGCCATCTTGTATAATATTCTATGCATTTAGTAATTGTAATCTATTTCAATTTATCTTATTCAAGATGAGTCCATTACTTCAATAAGCTTTTGCATCCATACTGCTCCAAATGGAAACTTATGCACTCATTCTCTGTCTCTCTTCTTTGGATTTGAACAAACACCGGTTATGAAATGAGCTTTACTTTTTCATTCATTACACAAACACTTATTTATCAGCCTGTTACCTCATTAGCTTGTTGTCACACTGAGATATGAGATACTGGTGTGTGACTATGGGAGGTAGTGCCATAATGGTGTGACTACTCACAGTGGAATTTGCGTTGCTTCCAGTATCACATGGATTCACAGCATTCAGGGTGGAATTCTGTGATGGAGCCAGGAATATTTTTATTGGTAAGAAGAGGCGTATATGTGAGAAAATATGGTAAAATTACCAAATAATTGATACAAATAATGCAGTGTATTTAGTGTACTCAGGCAAGTTGATCAGATCCCAGGACACTATTACTATGCCAATAGTAAAAGCAGTGTTTGTATAAAGATTGATACGGCATGATCTGTCATCAGCCAGTATTGCCATATTAATAGGATTAACTAGTATAAGAGAAAAGATACAAATGTTAGTTTCCTAAGTAATCTGATATCTCATATCTAACCAAACCAAAATTATTTTGTCATTATATCTAAACTTGATTTTATTGTTTACCTTTAGTTTTGATTACGGTGCACAGTGTGGTGGTGAATTCATGTGTGAAATTGTTTCCTCATGCTCCCAGAACCACACTATCACAATTTTAGTCCTGGAATATGGCCATGCCATCATGGGAGAAAAGAAATTCCATAGATGTACTGTAATAACCTAGTCATTTAATATATTCAGGTCATCAGCTTACTTCATTTTAATGCCACATAATGGTGCTGAGCCTAGACCTGACCAACATTTCAGGCACAATTAAAACGCTATTTTTCTATTATCGAACTTACTCTAGAAAATAACACTGCCTCCTGAGGCTTGTACAGTAGTTACTGTGCATGATAGGGAAGTGTGCTTCCCTATTTACCCTGACACACCCAGCACACTGGAATAGGGCAAGTCTGGACTCATCAGACCACACAAATTTTTCCATTGTCCAAAGTCTAATCTTTAGGCTCTCTAGCAAATTAAAGTGTTTCTTTTCCTGATTAGTCTCACTAACAAGTTTTCTTACAGCCCCACAGCTGTTTAATCCCAGTCCTGTGATTTCTTGCACCATTGTGCAGGGGAATATGTACTTACCTTCACTATTAAGCATAGCTGTGGTTCCTACTGTCAATTTTCTAAGTGTTTAAGTGCTCTCCATTCATTATTTTTTTCTGACCACATTTCTTCCATGAAGTTAAAGGTTCAGCCGAGTCCTTAGAGGTTTTGATAAAGTGTTGAAGGGTTCTTAATCCAGTTCCAGTAATTTAAAATCTCCATAGTTGTGTTTAATGCTTGACGCAAGCCAATATAATCCGACCCTTCTGAAGGGGTATTTTTTGGCCAGGCATATACATATACAATAAGTTCCCGAATACAAATGTTTGCTTTCGTAGATACGAACATGTGCTCGTGCATGTTCAGTTATAGAAGTTAGATCACATGTCCGGCATACATTGTCACGTAAGTGCAGCGTGCATCCCAGAATGTCCAAAAGCAAGCATAAAAGCAGCGGCGATGAAGCTGGTACTGCTAAGAAGCGCCAATCAATAACGATGGAGACAACAGTGAAAATAATTGAGAGAATGGAGCAAGGTGAAAAGACAATGCTCTGTCTTTTAACATGAATCATTCAACCATCAGTACAATTCTAAAAAACAAGGACAAATTCATGGAACATGTTAGTTTTATACTGTGTATTGTATACTGTATAATTGTGTTAGTATCTTAGTACCTAGACAATGTTTGTTGGACTTACTGTACGAATAAATTGAATGAGCTCTTAGAAACAAACTGGGGACTTACTGTATTATATATATGATGATAGACATTCTGCATATCAGTGATAATAAGACATAGTAAGCTAAAATTAGTAGATAAACATTGCACATGCTTTAAGTCAGTGAGAACATTAAGGGAATGTTGTAAGTACTCCATTGACTTAGTAAGGGAATAATAAATATTGTGCATACGTACCACAAGTGTTAGCGGAATATTGCACATGATCGAGGCAGTAATTAAATGAGCAAATATTGTACATTAAATGAGTAGGTATTGCACACTAAAAGAGTAGATATTGCACATTACCCCAATGAAACCAATATTAAATCAGTCTTGTTAGATTAAGGTGATATCTGACTTAGGAGTGGCACAACTGTTGGAAAGAAGCTGTATCTGAGACTGGTTTTGAATGTGTGGATTGTTTTCACAACCAAAATTGTATTGGCTGTGACCTCAATATCCACATGCTCAGAATGTACAGTAGTAAGCTGGCTAGTTACAAACAGAAAACAATAATCGCCCCAGGTATAACTCTGCTGGCTGTATCAATTCAGAGGTAGGTGCAAATACAGGCTTTTCTTTGTTCAGATAAAACTGAACAAAGTCACATTAAGATACAAAACACAGAAAATCGAGAACTAGAAACCAAAACGGGAACAAGAGCCGTAAAACAATGACCCCAGGAACTTGGACAATGGTCTCCCAGAACAAAAGACACTAACCAACAAAGCAAAGAAAACTAAGTGGGAAGACAAAACAGGTGGGCACAAAACACAGTAAAAGAGTAGAGTAGTTCAAAAATACATGCTACGGTACCCTCTGGCCACTTGGTTGACTTAACATAACCTCCTCCAATAAATACCTAACACCCTGGCCACCAAACCACCATCCAAAATAATTGCGTTTGGACATCAACAGGAAGGGACAAATAGAGGATGAGGAGGAAAAAAAGGCAGGCAGCTTTAAAGGTAATAAGCTAAGGCTTATCTCCTCTATTCTGATTGATTTAGCTGTGAATTGTTGCTAGGCATCCAAAGGAGCCCCCAGCGGTTATAGCTTTAAGTGGAAGGGTTGAATAGAGAGAAACAAAGCATGAGAGAAAAGGAAGAGAGAGTATTGTTGTCGTTCAAGTGAGATAAGAGATGTTTTTTTTTAATCAGAATCACTGAGTGTTAGTGGTTCATTGGGAGCTGATCAGCTTTGTAGAGAAATTGTCTTGACCATATTTCTGCCCCATACTCTTTTTTATTAAAGTTCATCAGGTCATAATTTGCTTCCATATTTTCAGTGCCTTTAGGCAAACTGTAGTCCATTAGCAAAGTGAAGCAGATCTTGTTCTAAAGTCTAACTCAAGTCTGCACCTCTGTGTGACTCCAGGAATTTAGAAGCACAGTACATGATGGAAAACCAGGCCACAAGAGCACAAGCCAGGATTGATTTTTTAAGATTTGTCCTTTCATGCTCTCAGACTCACAGTTTCAAGGAAATAAAGAAATGAAATTTGAGGCATCGACTCAGGTACCACACAAACGGTTTTGTTTTGCTTTGTTCCATTTCGCTGAATGTGAACAGGGTGCCATATCAGATAAGACAAATGCACCCTGCGCCCTGCTCTCCCGTGTCTGGCCTCATTATTTTTTTCTTTTCCCCTAGCAGCCTATACTTAGTCACACTTTTAATGAGCCACTCCAGATAAATTGTGCTGGTCTAAATAACAAATGGGGAAGCATTGCTGATGAGAGGAAGAGGCAGCAAGGAGCATGATCCCATCACGTAATGCTAAAAGTTGCAGAGCGGGAAAGATGTTTTGTGTCAGAAAACTAAACCCAAACTGTGACTAAATGATGAGTTTAATCTCATATTCAACAAGCTTCCAGGCTGCCAGCAAAATGACCAAAACCGGATCATTAAATTCCACGTCTGTGTTCTCGTGGAGGGAAAGGAATGAATTTCGTCTGTTTTTTATTCCTTCAACACTGAAGTTCAATTATGTAAATGAATTAAAGAAACACAAAGCTATAGAAGAATATGTCGAGCAGAGGGGTGCACTGTGAGTTTTGTGAGTGTGTGTGTGCTGTAAATCTGTGTGTTTTTCACAGTAAGCTTCAGCAATAGCCTCCTCATTCGCATTCTGTTTGCCCTCACACTGCTCCACTGCGTCTTTATCTCTGTCTGCGGGAGACACGATGGCCCACCGCCAAGCCCTAATGGACTTTTGGAAAACAGAGAAAATAATATATCACTGGGGCAGCGGGAAGGAGAGAGACAAAGAGACAGACAGCAAAGCCTTTAAAATGTGTCCTCTAGGTCTGCACTTATCCAAGAAAATGGCCAGATCTGATCTGAAAGAGAGAATCTACCTGGCCTCGCCCTGGCTGACTCGGCCTTCCTTTACTATTCTTTCTGTCTTTCCTACTGACTTTCATTTTTTTTGTCTCTCTCTCCCTCTCTCTTTCACACACACACACACACACACACACACACACACACACACACACACACACACACGTACATACAGTATACCCATAGAAACCTACATCTGTCTGCCTGGGTTATTTAAGGTAAAGCAATTTCTTGGATCCATTTAAAATAATTTGGCAGGCAATATTTAAAGTATGCAATGTGATTGATTTACTTAATTGATTTACTTAATTGGTTTATTTAATTATTTAAATAATAAATCTGCCTGACAGATCTTTGCCATACATTATGTTCTTATTATCACAACATGCTCAAATCAAACAGTACTTGCCTTACTGTATTGTTTTAACTCTGCCTCATATCACACATTATATACCATTATGTGTTTTGTATGTGCACTCTTAAACGTAGATAGTAATACTGTTGGTATTATTGCACAAATGCTGCCATAGTTATGTCTCTCTGAAGGCATTATCTTTTTAATATTTAAATTAGCCTCTCATGCATGGTGACTAGCCCTGGTGGTTAGCCCTGTTGCCTCTTGCTTTCAGGGTTTGGGGTAAAATCTCTCCTCAGTGAGAGTCTGTAAGTGTGGAGTTTGAGTGTTCGCCATTATTTGCATTGGTTTAACCAATGTTTTTAAAGAGCACCGTAAGTCTGTTACTGACGATGCCGGCCAAGGTGGCTCGGAGCCCACTGTAGTCATTTTCCATGAATATTCAACAAGTGGTACAACTGATCCATGAAGATCAATTGATGAATTGTTACCAACTTGCAGAACAGACTCATCTGTCAGTGGAAACTGTACACTGTATGTTTGGGCCATTAAAGGAGTCCGCGGGAGGCCAGCATTTTGGATGTGAAGCAGGCAGTCCAATCATGTTTCTGGGGTACTGAGAAAACTTTCTACCTTGCTTGTATCCAAGCACTAGTGAAATGCTAGAATAAGTGTATTAAAAAGTCCTTATCAAAAGTCCCTGTTTGACTTGAGCGCAAATTGTATTTATATAATAGCTACAAAACTATGGACTCATGTTGTTTAAGGCCAATATTGAATAAATGAATGTGAAAGTCTTCATTAATTAATAATTCATAAAGTCCATGAAATATTTGGGGATTTTTACATGGACAGCATGGGAGCAAAAAGGATCTTTAGGCCATCTTAAAAGCTTATCTTGAGCAGGTTAAACTATTAACAACCATTACCCATTTAACCTAAGAGTTATGAAAAACATTATTTAAAACGAGCTGTAAGAATAGCAGATAAAACTTTGGTCATGTTTTCTGGAGGCCTCATCATTAACAGAGGCATTGCTGTTATTTTATTAATTCAGCAACTTATTATTAAAAATATGAAATTAAAAGTGTGATAAAGAGACTAGATCCCCGGCAAAACTGATTTAATATCGGGCTTAATTAAACTGTGCTCACAGTTAATCGTTGATGCCAAATACTAATAAAATAAATGACCAAATACTAGGCTCTGGATCAAGGGCTATTTTTATACGCTGCTGAGGTGAAAATCTTATTGTTCGATTAAACCAAACTTTTAAATAGATAAATAGCTTTTACATTGCTTGGTATTACATTTGACAACAAGAAAAAAATAATGTTGCCTGCTTATTTTTTTCTATCCTTTTTTTTTTTTTTTTTACTTTTGGCTGAAGTTGCCAAGTCTGAATGCATCCAACTTCTACTAATGACAATAATGATATCACTAAACCAGTAGTGACATTGATTTAGAGCTGTAATTGTAGGCATGGTGATACAAGAGAATAACAGATATCTGCCAGCCAAATTTCTAAAATGAACTCCTGTCTAACACGGCTATAGTTTAATGGTATTTACTAAATGCTCTAAATTTAAATGTACATACTGAAGTGTATATACTGTATACTGATGCACAAGGTTTTTTGAACACATTGAACTTTATAAGAGTTTGATAGGCCACATGTTTAAAAATCTTATCATGGTCTCGATGAACAGAGAAATGTTGACAAGTTGCTTTATTTTATTGGAACAACATAAATATCATTAGTAAAGGCCAATTAGACATCACTTTGTTGTTATCGCTTTAGACTCCAAGTGCACCAGACTTTATTAAAGCAGTTTAGAATCTTAAAGTGAGTAGTTCATAAAGTTCAACAAAGATCTCAGTTTCTTTATTTTCATGCTATTTGGTATTATTTAATTTGGTCTATGCAATAATAGTGATTAAACTATAATAAAGCTTAAGGAACTTTCAACTGTGTGTGTGTGTGTGTGTGTGTGTGTGTGTGTGTGTGTGTGTGTGTGTGTGTGTGTGTGTGTGTGCGCTTGTCAGTGTAAGGATAAGCAAGGATTCAGGAATACATCCCTGTGAAGTGTGATTGTGTACATGTGTATCTAGCTAAGGGTGGATTTTTCTGCCTTAGCCCATCCTTGCATTCATGTGAGTCAGTGTACGTTGTTTCCTAGGGGAAACATGGTTGCTTTTTCCCAGAGGGCTGATAACACCTGTGATCTGTGCTTTGCTGTCATCACAGTGACACACAGGAGAGAAGGGCGGCAATGACTTTGAACTGCAGCACAACATTCTCTCCTCAGTAGTACGAGCCATAGAACGCTGATCCACATGAAATATGCAGTAACTGGGTCATAACATTATACTTTTGCTTTTTGTTTTTGTTCTTTGTGGGTTTTTTTGTTTGTTTGTTTGTTTGTTTTTGCAGTGTCAATCATTTTAACATACACTGAAAAAAAAAAGTCACCACCTGGATTTAAGTAAGCAAGTAGATAAGCGCCCTACATTGGAAAATTCCTGCAGTGATTAATATGGTTCAGCTGGCAACAATTAATTTAACTAATAGCTTCTTATTTTTTAAACAACCATGTTTTCTGCAGGATGATACTCTGTTTTAGAAAGGCAACCAGGCAAACAATCAAGGAGATTGCTGAAACTACTAAAATTGGGTTAAAAACTGTCCAATGCATTATTAATACCTGGAAGGATAGTGATGAACCATCATCTTCGGGAAAGAAATATGGTCAGAAAAACATCCTGAATGATGGAAATTCTGATGGGAAATTGGTTAAACACCGTGAAATCAAATCATGAAAAAATAATACAATAGTAAAACTCGTGGTATGTTTAATAATGAAAGTAAGAGCATTTCTACATAAAGAATGCAAAGTGAAATCATGATATCAGGACTAAACACCTGTGTAGCCTTATGAAAAACCACCTACTGTACAGAAAAGTCCAAAGAAACGGCTTCAGTTTGCTAGGGAGCATAAAGAATGAACTATGGAGGGTCATAAAAAGGTAATGTGGTCTGATGAGTCCACATTTACCCTGTTCCAAAGTGAATTTGCACATTAGGGTAAGAAGAGTGGCGGATGAAGTGATCATCCAAACCATGATTCCTTTCTGTAAACACAACTACTTTTTGTTTCATGAACTCCCAACCCTGCTACAGTTAATATTTTTGCAAAATATGAAACATATCCAAAATTATAATGGTCCCTGGAACACGACAACATAATAGTTTGCACATATGAGCAGGTGATGTTCTCCAGTTCTCACTGGCCGTCCCAGTGGAGGGTGGGACAGACATTGTTATGATTTGCTTGCTTACTTAATGAGTTATTTGGCTTCACCAATACGTCATTCCTCAACTCGTGGAACTAGTGTTGTGCTGGTGACTGATTTAGCAATCAACAGATAGTTTAATTAACAACTGTTAGAACACCTGTGAAGCAAATGATACATATAGTTAAATGTCACAGTGCTGTCATGCTCTACATCACCTGTCTTTTGTTCAATCAATCTATGTAATAAATTAATGAACTATACCATGTACTTATTACAGTTGGCCATGAATGGAGTTTTTTTTCTTAGAAAAAAAAATTGCTATGCAAAACTCAAAGCGGGATATTATGGTTGCATCCAATTGCATTACAGTACATCACTGGACTTAATAATTCTGCTCACGCAATCCAATATTGTAAGAGAAAATAGATTGAAGTTCAAGGTCAGCATTGGGCAGTGACTCAGTAGATGAGAACTGACTCACAGCAAACTCCTACACAACTCTATCATATGGCAGATAAGTCACATCTGAGTCACATCTGAGGTCTGAATACTGGTGTGCATGATTTTGGTATAATCTCCCCGCTATTTTCTCATAACTCAACTCTGAACAGGGCCCATAGTGTGTTACAGTTTTACATAGTAATGTATCCATTATGTTCACAAATCTTTTGAAGTGAAACATTCGTGTAACTCCTCTCGGACTTGTCCTACATTGTAGTTTAAATGGATCCAGTTTGACATTAAGAGGGCAAGAAAAATTGAGCCTCCAGAGATGGAGTGGGGTGAAGAGCCCTGTATGTGCTTTTCTCAGGGGGTCCAGAACATCTAGCCTGAAACAAATTGAGGGAGGAGCATAGGCTTGGCAAAATGCTGCCCATGTCAAATGAGATAACCTACAGCTCAGCTCCTGTAACGTATTTAACATTTCTTTAAAGAAGCAGGAAGGACAGTAAGTAGAAGAACCCACTGGGGTCACAGTGCTTTCCACCCTTAGTTTAAGCTTACAGCAATATGTCCATATTCTTTTTGTTTGCAGACGTCCTTTGTGCAGTAGCTTGAAAGAGAAACACTTCCAGATTATCTTCCTTCCCACTCACCAACTTTTGAGAAGGATTATTTATTACTCCAGTGTGTTGGCAGAAAAGATCAAAGAAATGAAGAGGCTTATATGTTGAATTATTTTCAAGGCCGAATTTGCCATTATAGTTATTTGTAGTCTTTCATTTATTAATGGCGAACACTTGAGGAAATAGAGGGCCAGATGTGCATACTTAAAGCAGCACAGGACATAATACAGTCTGAAGCAGGCGCAAAATGCATTCACAATGCATATGAAATTAACATTCAGTTTACTATGGCTGTAACTCATTACGCATACAACGCCTGAGAGTGCCTACTAAATTCACTCTACATGAGGAGCAAATTGCTGTTTAAAAGCTGCTGTGAAGTGGTGGAACCGTTTTTCCACTGAGCATTTAAAAACATTGCAGAAAAGAAATATAAAAAGAATTATTACTTATAAATACTTAATACTCCTTAATATTGCAAGTCATTATTATATTATATTTTAGTTGTGGTAGTTGTAAAAAAAAAAACAATGTGTTGTTACTGTATTAAATGTGGTAAACTGCAGCTTCTTTAACATTAACATTAATTAAAAATGGTACAAATAATTTTTTTTTGTCAGATGTAAGTAAATTGATTTGTGTGTTTGTGTTGTATGACCATGGTTGTTAGATACTTAAAAGCAGACCAAACAGACTTAATTTCAGAAAACTGCTAAAATGATCCCATAGTTTACTATATAAATGAGAAGAATTAAACAAATAATAATAAAAAAAATTCTCATTTTTGTGGGAAAGACATGCATCTGGTCACGTTGGTTATACAGCCCTGATACTCCTGGTCTTGAGAGATGGACAAACTGTAATCATGAACAAAACCAGTAGAAAGTAATTGCCCTGAGTCAGCCTTACCATTCATTTCTTTACCCATTTTTGCACCGACTTTCCACTTTTTTGCATAATCCGTCAAGTGGAATGCTAGGTGCTCTACTACACAGTACTTTAATACTTCGTTACTGTAGTACACAGCACAGATTTTTACATAACATGTAAATTATTTTTCACAGAATAAGGCCTGATTATGCCTAAACAATCCGCCAAGACCTTTGTCTGCCTGACCCAGAGGCAGATTTACAGATGAAAATTTATGGGGTTGCCACTGTCTTAAGTAAAAGAGAGAAATTTATTTTATACACTCTGACAGAACTGTTGCATATAGTTTCTAAGCTCCTGCTTCCACTACCAATTATAGAACTGTATTCTTTCCCCATGCTGCCTGTAAGATGGCTGACAGGTTTATCAAAACACAGCAGAAGAACTGTACGATGCCAGGGTTTTCTCTTTTAGTTTTATTAATATAAGGAACATCTGCACATCATAATAGAAACCAATGGGGAAAAAATCATTGCCATATTATGAAAAGAGTTTTACAAAACAATTATAATAATTTTTTAACATTTTTAAATACCAAATTAGCTATTCATTTACACTGAACAAAAATATAAACGCAACACTTTTATTTTTGCTCCCATTTTTCATGAGCTAAACTCAAAGATCTGTA
>JAOVVB010000032.1:2783313-2795469 GCA_028570985.1 Heterobranchus longifilis
CTAAGAGCATTTTATTAGGAACGCTATACTAATACTGGGAAGTTCCCCTGGACACAAGGCAGGTTGGGCCCATGTATTTATGGTGCTGGCACCAAATTCTAACCATAACATCTGTGTGCTCAGCAGAAATCAAGATTTATCAGATCAGGTTTCACTTTTCAAGTCTTTTACTGTCTAGTGTTGGTGAGCTTGTACCCACTGCAGGCCAGCTTTCTTTTCTTGGATGACAGAAGTGGACCTGCTGTTGTTATCTGACTGACTGTAGACTTTCTGTCAGCTCAAACCAGTCTGCCCATTCTCCATTGACCTTTCTCATCAACAAGGATTCTCTGTCTACAAAAATGACTTGATGTTTTTTCTTACTTGCATCATTCTGTGTAAACCCTGGAGATTGTTGTGTGTGAAAATCCCAGGATATCAGCAGTTATGAAAATGCTCAGACCAGCCTATCTGGCACCATCAACCATGCTACAGCCAAAATCGCAGGGCTCACATTTTTCCCTTCAATCTGAGGGTTGATTTTAACATTACTCAAAGCTGCTAGCCTATATCTGAATGATTTTATCTACTGATATTGATTGGCTGATATTGCATGATAAATATTGATAATTGCATGTATAAGTAAGTGCACAGGTGTTCCTTATAAAATGCTCAGTGACTGTAATTTGGTGAGTCACACTGTACACAAAGAAAATATGGACATTAATAGAATAGATCACACTGTCAAAATGTAAAAACTGGCAGCATCTCTCTCTTCCTCTCTTGCATGCAGTAAATTACACACAAAAATTCACTGGAGCGCATATCCACACTCAAGGAAGTGTGATGTTAAATTCATTTTTAGCAAAGACATGACATTTATGTGCATTCCCTGCAAAATACTGAAAACTGATTATTTAAGATATACTGAAAAATAGTTGAGTTTTACATATAAAATTCTATAAACGTTGGTTGTTGTTTTTTTTCATTTACACACTTACGGTGTTGATTTCCAGTCTAACCCTGAATGTGACATTTTTATCAGCATATTTTTATTGTTTAATTTAGATGGTGGACCAGTATTGATTGAGGTTATTAAGCCTGCAAGAGGAGAGAATAGGAATATTGGAGTTGAGTGTAGCTCAAACATATTTATTTTCATGAAGATACAAGCAAGATTTGCTCTTATTTTAGCCAGTCAGCCATTTTTGCTCTTATTTTAGCCAGTCAGTACATTTGCAAAAAGATTTAGGGGGATGTAGGATGAATAATAGAACACATCAAGATGTTTTTTGGAATTTTTGTCTATCTGACAAAATTTTGGTCCGTTTGTGCATGTAAAAACTACGAAATTTAAATGGGGTTTTCAGTGGTGTATTTGGCCGAGCTTGAGGTGACATATAGGCTTTTTTTTCATCGCAGTTGGCCAACGGGAATAGAAGAAATGTTACTTTGAAATTTTAAATACATCATAAAAATTAACCTTGAAACTCATTAGTTCATCTCAAAATTCAACAGATAACGCTGTACATTTTTTAATACGTGCTTATGAGTGTGCAATTGAAATCTACTTAATAAATGCGATCTTACACCTTTATTGCGCACATTTTACAATAACATCAAAATTTTTTATTTTTTTTTTACATTTTTTAAAACAGGCTTATGAGTGTTCCATGCGAACAAAGTTGCGAGCACATCTTGTTTACAATAAGTACATAAAGTTTAGGTTTTTCAATTTGGTAAGTGCGTTTAAATATTTATGATTAAATATTTTAATTATATGTATAAATTATTATGAAGAGTAATGGGAGCTAATAAAACAAAGCCATATTCAAATTAGTTCATGATTATAATAACGGCAAAAGGAAAACTTTCTTTTTTTTTTATTGCCCAGTGTCAAACTGTCAGAATAAAGGTTTAACAATTTACAGTAGCGTAGCACTTACTTTTTTACATTTGTTGCTTTATGCATTATTTCTGTGTGGATGGATTATTACTTTGCACTGAATAGCTGCAGGCCCATGAACATAAACATGCTCTATTTATGAAATAAAACTATATAGTTAAAGAGAAATATTTTTTAAGTCTTGTGTGTTGACCAAATATGTTATTCCAGTAGAAAAGAATACTGAAGATTTTCACGTTTTAAACTGGCCACAGCCTTCTTAAGTTTAGGAATGGCTGGCATTACAGATTAAACAATGTTAACTATCTAGTCAATGGTAGCTCAGTTAGTCATTTTTTAAAGGTTACATATTTTACAATTTCTATTCCCATAGGTTACTGAGGTCCATACCACCTGGTAGGATGGTATTTTCTTATATGAGGTCACATTAGGGGATAAATATGTATTTAAAACATCTCTCCATTTTTTGTTTGTACAGACTCATCTGGATGATTTTGCATAAAAGGGCCTCTTTAAAGTTTAAAAAATATGACAAGAAAAATCATATAAGAAAATATTTGACAGAAATATGTTCAAAAATATATAGCAGCTATTTTGCATTCATGTATTAATGATTTATCATAGTATGCTTTCGATCTACTTCAGGTGTTTCACAAGATGCATACTCCTAACAAGTGCCCATTACTAATATGTGCAGGTCAGAGGCAGACCATCTGCCATGTGCTGGCTGCACAGCTTCGTCTACACAGCCTCTGGCACCACTTTTACGACTCCCATTTACACCAAAAAAGAGAGCACTATTGGCAAAAATAGTGCCGTATTGTGCTTTCATATATATAGTCATTAGTTACACTTCTACAGTGTTTTACCAGAGGATAATACAGGTTTATATTATATATTGTTACTGATAGGTATGTACCAGAAAAATGTTTTTTGCCATCTATTAATTTAAACGTTTAAATACACTGATGATTAATTCAGTTACAGTTTCTTGATGCTCATTCCTAATACGGCATTTTATTGGATCTGTTCATTCTTTGTGGTACACTGTGAGAACTCAATTCATAGATTTTTGAAACTTTATTAAGAAATCCCTTTTTGACTTCATGACCATGGATCCATGCAGCAATTTCTGTTTTTTAAATGTATATTTTATAATATTGACCAAAATGCTAAAGTATAGTCATTAGAGCTACTTCAAGTTGCTAATCACTAATGTTTGGCACTGAACACTGGCAGTTTCATTAACAGGACAGATGTGGAGCTGCTCATAAGCCTTTGGCAGACACTCACACGAGCAGGGTTTAACTACTCAGTGTGAAAGCCTCTGAACAAATTGTGCATGTGAACACATGACATTTCAAGGCCATTGTCATGCTGTTCCACAGAGCTAACATTGTTCCTTTCCTATCACCATGCAGCTAGCAGTGCTGTTGTTTGGCAAATACACTGTGTTAACACTACATGCTCCTTATACATGGGAGTCTTTTTGGTTATCTGGCATGTGTGTGGGTGTGTGTGCGTGCACGTGTATTCGGAGGGGAGCATTACACCAAGATACAGCTGTCTTTTTGTATTAGCAGGGACAGCTCTGGCACCTCTGCAGTGTTCTAATTTGTTTTGTCAGCTGCGAAAAATATCTGCCTTCTGTTTTTTTCTCCTATTTCTTCTTTTTTTCTGTTTTGCTCTCCCTCTGTTTCTCAATCATATCAAACAGTTTGTCCCCTGCAGTCAGAGTCATCTAATAACATGTGATCATTTCTGCTGCAGCTGGTTGCCATGGCAACAGCTAGGGCAGTCCACAGTCTAATCCGAGCACGAGGGCCCAGGAGGGAGGATAGCCAAGTGCGGAGACTGCATGACACATAGACCTTAAGATGACAGACACAAATGCGTGCCCTATGCCCGTAAAGAAGAGAGGAAAGAGTTTTAGTGGAGAAATTCATCCAAATGATGTGCTGAAAAAACTGAGAGTCTGCTTTTAAACTGAGAAACACAGACTATTGGATAATGATAACATTGACATGTTTAACTCAAAGCAAAAGTTAGTGAGTAACTTAACAATTAAAGGTAGATCTGCACTGTATTACCAATTTGTGAGAGAAGGTTCAGCTGTAAGGGCCATGGCACATTTAAACAATGTAGAAAAACTAACGTCAGCTGAGATTAACTGAAGATTGCCTGATATTACCTTAAGATTTCTGTCAAAAAGTTGAGCAGACTACAGCTGGCAATCTGCATGGGCTACCCCTAGAAATAGAATAACAGGAAATGTAGTTGGATTGCATAAACAAAATAAGAAAATCTAAAGCATCATGCACACAAGCCTGTCACAAATTGCATAGAAGTAATTTACCAGGGGGATGGGGAGAGGGTTCTAAAAAACCAAAACCCAGATATTTCAACCTCCCCCAAATATCATGTCATAATGATTCATTAAATTAATAACTGTTATAAAACATCAAAGTGGTTGGCTTTCTCAGTTCAATGTAATTGGTCAGCAAATAAAAACATCCCCTGCCCCATCCCTGTATGAGACTTGGTTGCATACAACTCATCCTCTGTGTCTTCTCAAGCATGCAAAAGTAACTGCAGGCATGAGGAAGAGCAAGCACATACACACACAATGAAAAGAGGAAGAGTAAAAGACCAGCCAAGCTGGTCAACAGGAAGAAGATAAAAATCTCTTCCCAACAGGTGGTATGCCATTCACAGAGGGGAGGGATGTTGGTATGACTTCAGACCACACACACACACACACACGAAATAATAAAATTGCTACAAAATATGTACATATTTTGGAGGTTTAGGATATTTCCACTTAAGAAAAAAAAACTAAGGTGTATATGCAACCAAAGTCAATGTGTGAACAGTCCGTGCATTAAACCCAGGAGGCTGCTTTATGTTTTATGTGTCACTAGGAATTTGAAGACAAAACAATATTGAAACAATATTGAAAATTATGACTTAATGCTATAGCCTCACAATTGTGTTTATATTCAGTATTTTTTTTTAAAGTTAGCAATCAGCATTTCTTTTTACATTTAAATTATGTACAGGTTGCACACTCATAAGTAAACTTCAGTGTGTCACAGCACTTTTAATTGGTGTTGTCCTAATGTAATTCTGTGGGTGCCTGAGATCTGAGTTCTTTATCTGAAATTATCTGCTATAACACAATTTATTTTTATAACATACCTGATGTTAGCACTCTACAGTAAATTTGGAATTTAGAAAATCAGATTTGGTTTATATATAAAAATATATAGAGGGAAACAATAGCTATTTTTTTATAGCAGAAACCAGAGCTGACTCTCCTATCACTGGTGGCAGACTGACAACATCCAGCTCAGAAAACTCTGAGATTATTTTTATTTAAGATATTATTTCTTAATGTTTCCCTTTTTCCCCTTTACTTTCTTTCCTAAAACTTTGCATTAGCAAGAACATCTTCCAAACATTAGTCAAGCCAACATAGTCTCTGTGCTTCACAAACTTACAAAAGCTTAAGACCCAGTCCATCTTTAATTCTGGAAAAATGAATAAATATATTAAAGGCCCACTGCTGCAAATTGATAGCGTGTTGTTTCTCTGTTGGATCTTTAGGCGAAGACATGAGGGGAGGGAGAAAGAGACACAGTGGGTCTGTGAAGTTAATGATTTTACAAAACAGCTGGGTGCTCAAAAGAAATGGTGAAGAATCCCAGTAAAGCTATTGGAAAGCAAATTCATTTATCGACATGTGCTTAAGCCATATAGTATGGCTTACTGAGTTTTAAATACAATATATGTTAATTCTGCCTTAAACTCTGGCCTCTGAAATGTAATTATATATGACAGATCTTGCCTTTAATCTCCCAACTTCCTGAGGTATTCATTTCAAAGGAATAACATTAGAAGAAAAAGATTCTATTTTTGTCACATATACATTACAGCACAATGATTTTTTTCCCCTCACATATCCCAGTTTGTCAGGTAAAGGGCCTTGGTCTATGCAGCTTAGGAGTGCTGGATCTTGAACCCTGACCCTCTGACCAGTAACCCAAGGAGCCGCCACTGTCCCAGTCTAAAATTCTTCCAGGTTTTCCCAACCATATCAGAATGTCCAAATTTTAATGCATTTGGCACATGGGTCATAATTTGCCTGAGAGCATATACTAAAACATGTCAAGGTCATTATCAAACATTCATATACATATGCTAAAAATATTACTACACAACATTGGGGCAAATCAGCTTATCTTTTTAGCTTGTTCATTTAGTTCAACCAAACTATTATATTTATGTTTAAAATATATTATAATTTAGTACAAGACCATACCACAAAAAAGTCAATGTAATATTTTGTTGAATCACCTTCAGCTTAGATTTCATTCACCGTAGTTCATTCACAGCAGCCTTATGGACCGTCATAACAATAATTTTCATGCAGATTTGCATTCGTTTTTTTTTTTTCTCTTATATGTCTTGTACTGATGACAAGAGGGTTAAGCCACTCCATCAAGTCTTCTCCAGCACAACCCAAAGAATTTCATTGGAGTTAAAGTCAGAACTCTGTGGTGGCTAATTCATATGTGAAAATGGTCCATCAATGCAACAGAACCACTCAAACTAAGTGAAATCTCACTCCTATAAGAAACGATGCCCAATGAATTGTGGCATAGTCGTTTTGGAATATGGCTGTGCCATCAGGAAAGGAAAAAAAATAATTCCACTGATGGGTTAACCTTATCATGCACCCCGGATCATAGCACTGCCTCCAGAGGTACAGGGGGCACTATGCATAATGAGTTCATCGCTTCATGGGCTTTCCTTCTCACCCTGACAAGCTCATAGCTCTGGAATAGGGTCAATATGAACTTATCAGACCGCATGACCTTCTCCATTGCATCAGTTTCAGTAATTTTAGCATTCCATTTGTTTTCTTTGTTTGAAAAATTTGACCCTTCTGAAACACAGTGACATTTTTTCCATGACTACAGGAGACATCTTCCAACTTGAGAAAACTGAGAAACTACTTATTTAGGGTTAAAAGAAATTATTGCCCACTGAAACATATTACCCGCTGCACTAATGACTTAACCTTAAAGCCCTTTTAAATATTTGCCAATTTAAATCTAAAACCCTTTTTTTTTACATGGGCAGTGTATCTCATGTCTTGCACTTGATAATATTCCCTTTGTCAACTTTGTGTTGACAAGCAAAATTGCTATTTTTGTTTCGCATGCTGTTTAGTTTGCTTTGGTTTCACAGTAAACATAATTCGTCAAAGCAGTAAGTGAAAAAAGGGACCATGTTGGGCTGAAAATGTATTCCTAAATGAAATATAATGCATTTGTTTACTGCTCAGAAATATAGTGATGGACAGAGGTAAACAAACCTTTGGCAAGTGTGTATGGGAATCCCAGAAATCAGCCAAGCACAAAGAACACAGAGCGAGTACCCAATCATTCAGTTATATTTGCTTATATAAATGTTTTGTGTATTGCATTCAGCATTTGTTTTTCTCCTTTCATTCATCAATCCAAATATCCAGAAATCATGGTAGTGTTACGGTTTTGTTCTATGCCCCAGTTAGCTCCTTATGGGTCAGTTTAGCAGCATGCATCCACAAAAAAAAAGCTAGTAGCTTATAGTACCTGCAAAAAGCTACAACCTAGTATTAATGTCTAGGTCACTTTCTCAAGATCAGGTTGCTTTTTTTCTTTAATGAAGCCATGCTTAAGTTCACTTAGAACCAGACCCAGACCGGCTCATTGAGTTGCTCTTGGATCTGTCATTTTAGTCTGCACTCAAGTAAGAGTGCTGTGTTCTCATTTGCTTATATAAATAAATAAATAAAACTAACCAATAAGAAAAATGCACCAGATCAATTCACACATACCATGTGCTGCACAAATGAAAGCACCCTAAAGCTTGCTTTAGTTTTTATTTACTCTCATATAACATTTATGTGAATGCACTTTAATATACTGTATAATTAGATATGAATTTTAACCAGAATATGACTTTTGGTAATCTCCATGGTTTCAATTTTCAGTTATCCAGTTATATAGTTGTTTTTAGATAGCATTTAAACATACATATGAAGGAAGGAGTACCAAGAAAAGAAAAGAATTTAAGGTACTGTATCATGAAACTATCAGATGCATAACAGTAGGTGGGTTAACATGTTCATTATAAATGGTAGAGGTAGCGATGACTTCATGTGTGTTCACAAGGAAATGTTTTTTTTTTTTTTTTAGAAAAAAAAGTGTTAATTTTTTAACCACCCTGTGTGTGGAGACTAGGGACACCCGTTGTGTTCCTTAGGTTCCTGTGTGTCCATGCCGATCTTCTCTCATACATTCATGCATACAAATAAAGGCTAATTACAGTATGTGTTAATAACTCCCTCTATGCATAATATTCACCTTGCTAAATAATAACAGTTAATAAGTAAAAGACCACACATCTAAAAAAAAATGACAGCCTTTTCTCCTGTGCATTTGTGCCATTTATTTTTGTCCTCTAAAATATGTCATTTATGTTAGTCTGGTTCTAAAGTATCACGCCGTTCATGGTAAACATTTTAGAAAGGGAACTTAGATTACTTTGAGTGTTCAAAGTAAAAAACTATTAAAAAAAAAAAAAAGTCAAGCACTACTGATCTGACTGATAAACTACAGCTGCCTGATTTTTTAATGAGCACTAATTGAAAACTAATGCAAATCAGTTTCAAAATACCTTTCAACTACATTGCTCATCACTGTACTGGACAGGTTAAAACAATAGCTTGATGATAATATAAAAAGAATATTTTTAATATTATTAAAAAATAATAGCTTTTTTAACAATGTTTATTATTAAAACTCTTCTGACTGGAACCCTACTTTATCAGTTGCTAGGACTACTGCATTGATTAAAAGAATAATTTACTTCACCTGGCTTGCTGTATATAATGAAGTTAAATGGTTGCTAAGAGACTTGCTGTTAAGTGTTATAATTGTCAGTGTTGACGAGGTTGCTTTAAAATTATAAGACCAGTATGATATTTAGTGAGGGGTTTTCTTCAGCTTACCTATGTACTATGCAAAAGTCTTGAGCCACTTCATATTAAATTCAATTAAATTATGTTGATTAAAAATGGGATTAATTTTTCTTTACTGTGAAAGACTGCAAAGTACCTAAAGTTACAATTTTAAAATTGGTTGTTTATGTAACTCCTCTTTGTCCTCTTTATTCTGTTCCAACCACTCAGTATTCAGCATCACCAGTATACTAATCACCGGCCTGATCATTTGTCATTATCTGCACCTGTTTCTCACTGGTTCATGCCTTAATTTAGATGTTTTTTATGCTTGAATGATTCATAGGTCACTATGTGGCTTAACCAACAAAAACATCCCTCTGAATTTCATCAGGGACCAGACTGAAAATGAAAGCCATAAAAGCCCTTCAGGAAAGTTGGTGCAAGACTTTTGCACAGGACTGTATATGTATAAATGAACATTATGCACCTCCTTGCATGTGTACATTTGAGTATGCATATGTCTGAGAGGTCTATCCTGTCCTCTCTTCTGTAGGTCCAAGGAACAGTAATGTGAACAATCCATCAGTTAGAAAGACTGTGATAAAGCTCTGCTTTCTGTATTCATCATCACAATTGTCAGTGCAGTGGCATTAGTGCAAACCACTCATCTACATTAAAACATGCTCATTATTCATGACTGGTGGACAGGGAATTAAGACTGTCTTTTGTCTGGATTTATGTGGAGATACTGCCCTCTAGTGTTGGCAAATTGA
This sequence comes from Heterobranchus longifilis, assembly GCA_028570985.1. Classification (NCBI taxonomy): domain Eukaryota; kingdom Metazoa; phylum Chordata; class Actinopteri; order Siluriformes; family Clariidae; genus Heterobranchus; species Heterobranchus longifilis. The sequence goes on from JAOVVB010000032.1 coordinate 2,792,984, forward strand.
AAAGAAATTTGTGCACTGCAGCAACAGATGCCACTGGGCAGAACATAAAAAAGTGGATAATGGTGTAGTGCACAGACCTCTGCTGTGCAGTTTAAATGAGACTGTAATCCTGTAGAAGATTAAATTTGGCTAACAGTTATTGAGTCAGTGACAATGGAATGCCAGATACGTTTTACTTCTTTATTGGGTAAATTGGTACTTAAAGGTATTCTGCAGTGTTTTTCAACCTATTCTGTACTGTAGTATCTGTAGTGAGTGAGAGTTTTTTTTTTAAATGTTGCTATTATTCAAGCAATTGGACTTAGTGCTTAGCACTGTAAGCTTGTACTTCCCCTATTAGATGTTCAAATCTCACCTCAGTCCACATGTAAGAGTTGTTTTTCCCATGCTTGGTGGGTTTGGTCCTATGTACATTTATGAATGACAAGAGGAAGAGAGAAAAACAAAGGCTGGTGATCACATGTCTATTCCATTCTGTGTTTAGGATTTTGGAGCTGCAGCAAAACGGGGACATGGATATCCTAAAGCTCAAGTGGTGGCCCAGAGAAAGCCCATGTGACCTGTACTCTGCCATGGGCACCAAGAAAAGTGCCAGCGCCCTAGACATCCACAGTTTTGCTGGTGTGTTCTTTGTGCTTGCAGCCGGTGTGGTTCTGTCCTGCCTTATTGCCACTGTTGAGACCTGGTGGACACGGAGGAAGGGATCCAGAGTCCCCTCTAAGGAGGTAAGAATCACATGGGAACTTCATGAAAATGGCTAGGGGTAGGCACAAATGACGAGTGTAATGCTAATATCAGTTGTCAAATGTAAATTTAAAACCTATTCTTTTTAAAATACCATTCCAGATACCGTAGTTCAAAGGCCACATGGTGGTGTAGTGGTTAGCACTGTCGCCTTGCACCTTCAGGGTCCGGGTTCGATTCCTGTCTCTGTGTGCATAGAGTTTGCATGTTCTCCCCGTGCTTGGTGGGTTTTCTTCCGGGTACTCCGGTTTCCTCCCACAGTCCAAAGACATGTAAGTTAGGTTAATTTGCGTTCCCAAATTGGCCGTGTGTGTGTGTGTGCCCTGCGATGGATTGGCACCCTGTCCAGGGTGTACCCTGCCTTGTGCCCTAAGTCTCCTGGGGTAGGATCCAGGCCCCCCATGACCCTGAATACAGGATTAAGCGTTATAGATGATGAGTGAGTGAGTGAAGTAGTTCAAATTCAGTTTTAGTTGCTTAGAGGCATCATGGGATCATGCATACTGGTGCATTTTCTAATGTATTTTGTAAGGAGACTAGATTACACTATATGGCCAAGGGTTTATGGACACCTGACCATCACATTCATGCATAAACCAAACTGTTACCAGGTTGGTTTATGAGGTTGGAATCAAGCAATTGTCTATAATGTCTTGCTATGCTATACTGTAGCGTTGCAATTTCCCTTTACTGTAACTAAAGGGCCCAAATATATTATTATGATTAGTATGATGACAGGGTCTGCCAAGGTTGAAATAAAGCCCAACTCAGGTGGCCTGCACATAGCTTTTGGGATGAGTTAAATGCTCCCAGGCCCCTTTTCCTGACATCAGTGATGTGATATCCTCACTAATGCCTGTTTGACTGAATTAGCACAAACCACCACAAACAATCCAAAATGTATCAAAAGACAGTAAAGCGGGACTAAATCTGGACTGAACGTAGGTGTGATGGTCATATGTCCACAAAGTGTTGGTCATATAGTATATTAAATACAAAGCTCTTTAAATAGTCACTCTGATGACAAAGCTCTCAAAACAGAGGCCTGCTGGCAAACAGAATGCTATGTTCTTTGAGACAAAGACATGAATACAGATTCTTTAAAGAAAATACAATTTTATTTCAGATTCCTGCCATGATGGAGATTTCTCCCTAAAATAAATCAAACAGGTGTTGCAAATTGTAGCAGAGTCTACCAAAAACAAACTTAAAAAAGTGGTATGAAGTAGAAGCTGGAAGAATAGTCTTAATATCTCACTCTGGTTTTATTGATATTTGCTCAATGCACTAAAAGTCCTGATGCCTTTTTGCTTTTTATTAATGTTTTTTTTTCTTTGAAAAATGGCAAAACCCAAATACTACAAATGTCTGCTTTTTGGAACAGGTTTAGAAATTAAGATGTAATTGTACTACTCTAAATGCACTTGACCACTTTAAACAGTCACTCTAGTTTGCTTTATTGCCCAATTAGAAAATCAAATGCATGCCAATTAGTTTAAATTGAAGCAACATAAGAGGTACAAAGGGCTTTAGCTTTTGAAAGCCCACATAACCTGAACAGCTTTTGGGTGAACGAATGATTTAACCCTAATTGCCTCATGTCAAATTGTACATATACTCAGCAAAAAAAGAAACGTCCCTTTTTCAGGACTGTGTATTTCAACAATTAATGTTGTAAAAATCCAAATAACTTTACAGATCTTCATTGTAAAGGGTTTAAACAATGTTTTCCATGCATGTTC
>JAOVVB010000032.1:2807554-2820260 GCA_028570985.1 Heterobranchus longifilis
TGTGTGTGTGTGTGTGTGTGTGTGTGTGTGTGTGTGTGTGTGTGTGTGTGTGTGTGTGTGTGTGTGTGTGTTTTTATCAGCTTAGCGATATGTGGACGTTTCCTGGGCGACAGGAATAAAGAATGTAGCACGCAGACTCGCTCGCGCTGAAGCCCCAGTGTGTGTCTTCTGTCCAAAGAGTCCCCCTGGCGTGTCCAATGGAACATAGAGTCCTCTTTGTCCCCGAGACACTTTAATAATCGGCAGCAACCATATCCAACCTGTTGTTTGCTTTAGGAACTCTTCCAAGACACGCAGGCTGACTGGACGCGGCTCCGGCTCAGTGCGCTCAGGCGCCACGGCTTCATGAATACATCCAGCACAAAGGTTCAACGTCGGAAATGCGCCGTTTATTCCAGCTCAAGTCCTCTTCTCATTCAACAGTACAGACATACACGGAAACATCTTTCCAGATTTGTGTCGAGAGTGTGTTATCAGATATCAGATCATGGAAACAAGAAATATGGCTGGTTGTTTTTGTTGACAAAATAACCTAATAGTTGGGGGGGGGGGTTATCACAAATTCACCCTTCTGTAGTGTTATGCTTTAGCAGAAAAAAGATTTTTTAATAAAATGTAAGTTAAAATGAAGGAATGTTAGAAATCCTTTCCATTAGAAATCCCCATCCTTTGTGATTTTAAATGCACAAAATATTTACATTATTTCATTATTTAATGATTAAGTAATTATTATTATTATTATTATTATTATTATTATTGTTGTTTTTGCTGTTGTTATTATTATTATTATTATTATTCGATTGTAGCAAACATTACATTTAATTTAGTATTAGCAGTAGTAGTAGTAGTGGTAGTGCGCTTTATGTTTCATCTCTCAGACGCCTTGTAGCTACCAGGGCGTTTCTTAGGTCTTTTCAAAAGAACTTGTTCCAAAGAAAATGAAACATGAGATTACAGCATTCATCGGTCATAAGGGACGTGTAGGATCACCTCAGACAATAATAATAATAATAATTATTATTATTATTATTATTATTATTATAGGTGCGTTTTTTCTTAAATTCCATGATAATATGTGTGTGTGTGTGTGTGTGTGTGTGTGTGTGTGTGTGTGTGTGTATAGCCCATTAAATATTTTAATATGTCCGTATGTATATATATTAATCGGACATATTAAAATATTTAATGGCATTGTGTTTAAGTCACGGTTAGGGTATTCCATAAGCTTTGCTGCAATACTTAATCCCCTTAAGAAATTTTTAGATAAACTTCTATTATCTACTTAGGTAAGATTTAAAGAAATCGTTCAGGCTCGATTTGTTAAAGAAAACGGCTTTAAAGGTGCGATGGTTTGAAGGAGTATTTGGTAGTACGTGAGACAGTCTCTTTTGAGATCTTTTGAGAATTTTGTGCCATCAGCCCTTTCTTCCCTTTAATGGTGCATGCATGCACATGCCAGCTGCAGTGTGGAACACACGCCTGTGTGTGTTTTGCACCCTGCTCGCGCTCTCCACATTCCTACACCTTTCTGCGCGCGTCCTGTGGGACGACCCATTGTGATAATAACACTCCAGTTAAACAGGCAGCGGTACTATTAAAAAAAGTTTGGACATAATAACCTGTCTCGAGTTCTCTGCGGCTTTCTCATTGGTTGCCCACACGCGCCTGCCCCGAGTGCTCTTATTGGTCAAAGCGCCACGCGACCGACTTGAGAAGGGGGGCTCCCAGTCGCGTGCCGCTTTTAAAACCGGCGCGTTGCATAGAGACACCCAGTAAAGAAATCCTCCTGTGGAAGGAGTACGCGCAACAGGTGCAGGAAGGAGACTAGAGCCCCCGTCACCTAACACACGCACATATACATACCCTTACTTCAGACAGTTTTGGGAACTTACGTCGCGACGTGTTAGTACAAACACGCAAAAATGGACGTAATTGGCAGCTCTTGTGAAAACGCGAGGACGGCAGTGGAGTCGGACGCAGCGCGTGGGGAGCGCTTTCCGCTCACTTTGGCGCTAGTGGAAGGCGGAGACGCACGCGCCTGGCTCGCTCCTGCACACGCGGAATACCTGCCGCACAGCTCGGGCTCCTCGAGCGCGGAGGGCGTGTCTGGTTCGCACTTAAACAAGGGCGCAAGGGTGGGGGGCGCCGTACGTGTGCGTGAGCTGTGTCGCCTCAAGGGAGCGACGCGGGCGGATGAGGGCAGGCAGCGCGCTCCGACAAGCAAGCCCGCCAACGTGGTGCAGAAGCAGAGACGCATAGCGGCGAACGCACGAGAGCGCCGGCGCATGCACGGTTTGAACCACGCCTTCGACGAGCTGCGCAGCGTCATCCCCTCCTTCGACAACGAGAAGAAGCTTTCCAAGTACGAGACACTCCAGATGGCACAGATCTACATCAACGCGCTGTCCGACCTGCTGCGCGCTCCCGGTTCAGAAGATGACGCGCACAATGGTGACGTGCTGCCGCCCGCTTTCGGAGGTGAGAGATCACCAACCTCATTTCCTGTCCAGCTCACCGGTGTGCCGTTCCCTTATGAGGAAGACGCGTTTAAGTCTGCTTCAGAGTGCAGCAAAGACTCCCCGCGGTCGAGTCGGAGCGATGGAGAGTTCTCACCACACTCGCACTTCAGCGACTCTGACGAGACCCACGCAGAGCTGCACAGCGAGGACGAGCTATGTGAACTGAGCCGCCACCGCGCCTTTTAGTAACCGAGATGTCCGGCATTTCTTCGTGTCAATCGTATTCGATTTTTGCAATAGGTTACCATTTGAATTGGTTGTCTTGACATCGATTTTATGACTATTTAAAATGTACGCTGTTGTTGTTGCTGTCGTTGTTTTCAGTAACTTTTACGCCAATAGAATCTATTTGCCTTGTCGTGACACTGGCGAGATTTCCCACGCCACGTCACCTGCCGCGCGCAGCAGTGCCATGGGCCCGGATGTCATGCAAAACTGTCTTCCGAAAAAGTGACCCAGTTTATGCATTTACAATAATTTAATAGGATACGATTTGGGTTGTTATTATTGTTTTGTTGGTTTGTTTGTTGTAACTCGAAGAATTTGCAACTTCTGAACTTCACTTGCACTTTAAATACGGGCCATAGGCTTGAGAAACACGCTTTGTAATAGGACGAGTTTTTTCTGTTGTTTTTATGTAGCCTAGTCATGCCAATTTGTCAATGATATTTAATATAGCCATTAGATGTTTTGTACATTTGTTAAGTTTGAATATTCGATTTGGACACGAGGTTATTATTTGTATTCAACTTTTGCTTTGAGACGGTGTCTATTAAAGTGTCTTTTATTAATTTATTTCCGTTTGCCTTATCTTTTTTAATGTTGAGATTTAGCTAATTTGCCACATGCTTTATGTTTTATTTGATTTTGGAATAAAAAAAATAACTACAAACGCTTGTTGTATTATTTACTTATGTTTCCGTTAATGATAATGACGTATTCAGCATACACTGTGAAAAAAGCTTGGATTGATCAGTAGCTATTTCCTTATTAATGTCAGATATCAGACAAGCAGTGTTTCTCCCATTTAAATAGTTTTAATATTTTTAATTGTTACAACTGCTGAATTAGTGATGTATTTAATGATTATGAAACAAATGTAGATTTTAAATCTACAAGACTACAATAGGTGAAATCGTACTATAGTTCCAACAGTTTATGAGCTGCGATAGTTAGGCATCTATTGGTATATCGCCGGCTTCTTCGAATAACTACAAGATTATCATGAAAAACACTGTGCTTTGTAGGATAGCCTGCGAAGATGCATGATAAATGGTTTTAGAATATAGACTAATAAATGAATAAATAAATAAATAAATACACCAGACGAAAAGTGAGAGGAAATCCTAAACACGTCCAGTTTTTGTAAGATATGTAATTTTCTCTTACTTACTGTTCAAACTGAAAGAACATGCTCGTTAGCGAGTGTTTTGAAAAGTAAACATCTGTAATTATTATAAATATTAACAACAGCATTATTATTATTATTATTGTTGTTGTTGTGGGTGTTGCTGTTGTCGCCGCCGTCATCGGTGTTACTATAAAGTAATAATAATAATAATAATAATAATAATAACAACAACAACAACAACAACAGAACATGTTAACACTTTTAAAATAAAAACATTTACCAAAATATGCACGTTTGCATTCGATATTTTATTATTTTTTTCTGTTAGCAAACATGTATTCAAGTTTTGTAACTTGCATAACTTGCGTATAAGATGCACGAATAAACAATAAATTTCCACCAGTGTTATAGCTAACAGTGCTCAGATTAATTGGTTTGCTCGTATATCATTGGGGTCCTCGCCGTCCATATGGTGCTACTGTATGTTACCACATAATAAATATTCACATTCAGTCCCTAACCAACTTATTTATCTCTGCAGTTATTTGGCTTTGAAGTTACCGACAGATTCTCAGCAGGGCCTGAATACAGTCTCAGGCCCGTGTTGTAAGTTATAGTGAGTTGCGAGCGCTGCTTGTGTACTGGTGTATATTTATTGGCGCGCGCTCGGTTGGCAGGCCCGTGCGCGGGGTGTTGAATGTCTTTAGAGTAGCACGCGCTGTCAGCTGGTGAGCGCGCCACGTCCTTACACACCGCGAGCTGCCGTGTCCCTCAGGACCTGACTCCAGGGACACACACACGCTCACGCGCCCGCCAATACTCACTGGGTGCCCCCCCCAAACCAGAGGACGCACGCCAACATGCTTTCTCTCTCTCTCCCTCACACACACACTCACACACACACACAACATTAATATTAACACAATTTTCCTTATTTATTTGGGGTTTTTTTTATACTTCCATACGATATTCCAAAGTGTTTTCCCTCACGCTTTGACGCTTGCAAAAAAACAAAACAAAAAAACATTTCACTGGAAAAACTAACAAATTATTACCGACCCCGCTCTCTCAGTATCGGGCTTTTTTTACATTCCCACCCCCTGTTTTGCCCAATCAGATTAGCATGTGTATAATAACAGAGAATATCATCTGCACCCTTGCTGTGATCAATTATTTACAACTTTTATTTTTATACTTTTATCTTCCCTTGAACGACCAAAGCCATCTGCATTGTTCCTGTTACATGCGACGCTTAAACGACAAATACTCTCAAATTTCAGAACCCTCCAGTTCTGAGGCTTTTGTTACCTGCGGCAATTTGTTAGTAAAAGCTGATCCTTATCAGTGCCCAGCAGTTTTTATACCCCCTATATTATATATGTTGTGTGTACTTAGAAACGTTTAAAGAACTCATGAAGGTTCTAGTGTTTAACTGAGAGAGTCGTTTGAACAGGAACACTTGATAACCCTTAATTTCATATAAACATTACAGAGCCATATAAAAGTGTCATATTTGTTGCATTGCAAGAAAATTTATTCGTAAATCTTATAATTTTTTTTTACCTTACATTCATTGACATTTTTAAAAACATGCTCCTTTTTCCAACCTGTTAATTGAACAACAAGTCCTTGTTAAGCAAACAGCAATAGGTTACTAATATCCTTAGTAATTCAAGTAATTGCCCCCAGCCCCCACTGGCCGCTCCAAACTCTAATGAATATGCCCAGCATCGACACTGTCGCTTCATTTTAATTGTGCAGTGTTCGTGGTAACAGCTGGGAGACTGTATAAGTTGAGGTTTCACATCTCATGAAATATTGAGCATGCATGAGGATAAACACGCCCTTCCCTCATGGCGCGCGCTCGCGTTTGTATGTGTGTGAAACGCGAGAACGCAAGAGGTGGCACATTCTAACAGACTATAAAACCATCAACAGTTGTTCATTTCTGTTGTTCAGCTTGTTACTTACCATTCACGTGCTTTAAACGGCTCTTCATCTTGGACGGAAAAACATCACACATACAGATATCAGATATGTCATATAGTGATGTCCATAAAACAATGGAATTAATCGATTAATTTTTTTTTCGTTGCAATCACCAAATTTCTTCTTTTTCAGAGCGCAGAAGAAACTGTTACTTATCTTATCTTGTGCATACGGTTATTTGGCAACTAGCTGCTAGACATTAGACAGTTGTCAGTTAGATTTATAACAATTCCCACTAAATGTAATGTACTGTAAGAAATAATGCTCGAGGGACTTGTACAGCCAGTTCTAAACGAAAACAAAATTCTGCTATACTGTATAGTAAATAATTGATAAGACATGGCTGGTCTGATGATAGAGTAAGTCTTAAATAGCTAATAACAAAATAACAAACTATTTAATCTCTTGTAATTGTAACTCAATGTAAAAATGTAAATATAGAATTTATTTAAATTCATGGGGATCCATTGGGTTTACTCAACAATATTCTAGCACCAGACCTGCTATTCAAATAAACTAAGTAAGAAATCAATTTAGGATTTAATTAATCCTAAGCAAATAGATAGATAGATAGATAGATAGATAGATAGATAGATAGATAGATAGATAGATAGATAGATAGATTTTTCACACTGTAATGTTTCTAATTATTTCAGTCTGCTTCATTCCTTTATTTATCAGATCATCATCAAGAATGCATAAATTGATATACATTTTAATAGCATTCTAATCTCATTTTTAATAGAGCAGTTGTGGAGAGAGTACATGTTTGTTTCTGTTCTTTACACCACTGAAAAGCAAAGTTGCTGCATTTCATAGGAGATAAGGAGCGTAGGAGTCTGAAAAAAAGGGCTTGGACTCTCTTGGGACATCAGAACAAAAGCTAAAACTAGGCCGTACTCTCCATCTGCTGCAAGTCTGTGCAACAAGCAGACAGAGAGAGAAAAAGAGTAAAAGATGGAGAGAGGGCGAGAGAGAGAGAGAGAGAGCGAGAGAGCGAGAGAGAGCATGGCAAGGAGAGATAAGATGCACTGAAGATGGAAGTCACACCACAGGAAAAGCAAGAAGTTCATCTTCACATATCCTCTGACACATCTAAACCGTAATCTTAAGCAACAAGTCCAGTGTATCATTCCCAGCCCAAACAGGTTTCATTGGGCATCTGTTGCTCTTCCAGCAACAAAAGGACCATTCGGATCTCAATTTGAAGAAGCTGCATAAAACTTTAATTTTATGTGGCACGAAAGCACACTATATGCACCTGTGGATGAATTACAGAGTTTTAAAAAAGCTGGTGCCTTTTTAGGAAGATCATTATCTGAGCAAGCAGGGAAAATAATAGAAAATGTCACATGAGATGATGGCATGAATAATGCATAAGCTTTTCACAGCAGTCTGTATCCCTTGACGATGCATATCAGTGTAGAATAGTGAGCAGTGTAACAGTGTAGCATATCAGTGTAGAAGTCTTCTTATATGAGATCTGGGGCTGTGTTTGCTACAAAACAAATAGTTTTTTTATCTACATAATCTTCATCAAAAATACAATTGAGGATATTTGATTATATATTTTAAATAAAAAAATATACAATAATTCAAAAAAGTTATATAGCTTTTTTTCTGCTTATAGCAAGCAGCAACAGAAAGAATTGTGAAATTATTCATTAATTGTATTTAAAATCTATTAAATTACAACTTGTTCCAAAATAAAGCCTTTGACTTTGGTGTAAATATTAGCCTGCAGCATAAGGAAAAAGGAAGTATGAACTGTTTTATGAACTGTTGTATTAGACAGTATTGTCCACTTGTCTTTCTTCACAGTGCCAAAGGAAAACTGAAAGAACACTGCAAAGCTCTCTCATCTTTGTTCCTCCCCAGGCTGACCTTTTGTGTCTGCAAAATGTTCAAAGCGAATGTACCTAGACCAACATGAGACTTCTTGGGTAACCATCCCATTCAGGAACTCACAATGGTGAGGCCAATTATAATGTCGTTCAATGGCCTCTGAGTCTCAGTTACATTCATTGCAAGGATATGGATGTGTGTGTATATGTATAGGAAACACCTCAACTGTAGGGGTATTTACCCTTTACAGTGACTTCCTCACAGCTTGGATTACGCCCAGCACACTGTGCCACTTCTGAGGTGTGAGGGCTGAGTGCAGGCAGTGATCGTAGCTCACTGTCAGAGCTGGCTACACAACATTTACACCTTAGAACATAAAAGTGACTCTTTTGTTTAGAAAAAGAATGTTGATATCAGAATTGATGGGCATATTAAAGCGTATGTCTCAAATAATTGGGGTTTGGAGGTTAAAACATTTATAATGTTTTGACTTCTGCTCTACTTTTTGTTATGCATGTAAATATGCTCAATTTCTAGTCATTAATTATAGGTTCAAAGTGAATATATTGGTAGGTTGGAAATGTAGGCCAACAGAAAACATGCAAATACATAAAAGGTATTTTAATTTGCAAAATACACAGCTGCACTGTGAATAATGCTATCAGTAAAATTAGCTGAGATTCTTTTTAATGTTCCGTGCTCAAGATTACTGGGAATGCTACCACTTGGAAACTATAATGATGGCTTAGGACTACAGTTGTTAAAAACAATTTTGCACTCAAGTCTTCACCATTCAACAGATTACAACAAAATAGTTTTCATGTAAACCTAAAATGAATCCTTGAAATAACTTTGCTGCCTATAAGCTCATAAACTCCTGGTTACACCAATGCACTTTCTACTATATATTAAATTGTTTATATATAATCATACTGTCTAGCATTACCCAGACTAGAATGGTTTTCCTTTTGAATTTGGTTCCTGTCATTCAGTGTAAAAAAAAAAGAAAAATAAAGAAAACAGAAAAATCTGTTATATTGCTTTAACAATTTATGTTTTCCCAGCTTTACTTTATTTACAGTATGGTTTCTTCTTCATGCAATTTCAGGGAGTTTTTCCTTGCCATTGTCACCGCTGGCATAAATAGGAGGAATTTTTAAACCTTTAAACTTTACATCCAGAATTGATATAGTTCTTTAAAGCTGCATTGAGACAATCCATTTTAAAAGGGCCATGAAACTAAAATTGATTTGAATTGAACTTGGGTGTGTTTAAACAATATATGTGGGGCCCAGATGGTAGAAAGCAACAAACATTATATAACTCTTCTATTACACCTCACCTAACTGAATTGATATGTCAGAAAACATTTAGAAGAATATGGATGATATGGATGCTCAATGATTCTGAGTCCTCTCTGGTCCTGCTGCTTGGAGCCTTGAACTCATTTAACTCCAACAGCAATGGAGAGAGCTGTCCGTCCCACCCACTCACCTGTGAAGGCCCCACATCTATTAAAGGACTCTTGCCCCCATTGTACAGTGACTGAGCAGATAATATTTCACCTGCTAGCCCCACTCTAGGGATGGATACTGTATATTGTTAGGATTTTTTTCTACTCTCTCTCTCTCTCTCTCTTTCTCTCTCTCTCTCTCATTTTTTTCTGTTCTCCTTTCACGGCTACTGAAAGCCTCGCCAGTTCCCCTGAGACCCCCACTCTCAGGTATCCTGTAGGCGGAGTAAAGGGGAGCGGGTCAGGCTGGGAGAGACAAGGGTATCACTTTCAGGCCAATGCAAGACAAGCGATTCTCCCCCCAAACCCACCCCTCACTCGCACAATTAGGGGTACACGTCTGAGTCCACTTTCTCATCTCTGTTCCCTTGTTTTGCCTCAGACAGGTATCTCCAATAATGCGGAGCAGCAGAAGAGCAATTTTACAAATCGAAAAACCACAACAGACGCACCACTTGGAAGCTGCAATCTGATCTGTGATCAGTTTAGAGGTTTTCCTTACAGCAGTAAAGGTTGAGATTTGCATATAGAAAGCTTGTCACCGATCGCTTCAAAATGGGACCAAAAGGAAGCTTCTGAGTCACTCCTGTTCTCTCATGGGCAATTTTGTCTCACCAAATATTATATGTCAGAGTTGAACAACTCATAGCTGTTGAGTAACAAGCAGCATTGAGAACTATTGTGTATGTCTTTGTAAATGTGACTCATGATTAACCGAAAGACCAATGTTCAACTGAAGATAATTATATCTCAGAAACTCAAAGGAATTAATGCTGTGGGGGGAAAAAAATCCTAATGATGATAACTCAGCGATGAGAATTTGTTATCACCGTAATATTAGTCGGCTGAGGAGACCCAGAAATAGAAAGGTGAACATCGGGGCCTGGAGGTGTTCTTAAAATAAATACCATTCTCTCTGATCTGGTGTACACCATAACACCCACACAAAGCAACTTTCTTTCTGCATTATCTTAGCTCATGGACAGCAGGAAATATGAGTAATTAATTAACAAGACTGACTTCTGAGCCAACTTATATTCAACAATTAACCCCTTACAATACCACACTCAATTATACATTTTATTGTGCATCACATTTTATTGTTTTTATTTTCTAATCAAAAACTTCTTTCATTCATTCATCTTATATACCACTTATCCCTTACAGGGAGACAGAGAGCCTTCAATCTATCCCAGGAGACTTTGGGCATAAAGTAAGGTATACCCTGAAAGGAGCCACTCCATTGCAGAGCACACACACAACAGGCCAATTAACCTAATCTACATGTCTTTGGACTGTGGGAGGAAACTGGAGTACCCAAAGGAAACCCACCAAAAACTGGGAGAACACATAAACTCCACACACACCTGAGGCAGGTATTGCACCCTCATCCCTGAAGGTGCAAGACCACAGTGCTAATCACTACACCACCAAGCCGCCTTGCAGAAACTTGGTAAAGCTAAATAAAATAAGTCAAGGTACCGGGACATCTGATAGTTAAATTTTAAAAGACTTGGTTGAGAAAGTTGGAGTGTATCGTAATTATGTGCTTATGTACCATGTATAGCATGTTAACTTTTATATTCTAGGTTGTCATATCATTTATCTCATCCACATCCTCAGTTTTCCAGATTAGTTCCTTTCACTGCTTTCTCTCTCTGTCTCTCGCTTTCAGTTATCAAAGAGAAAAAGAACATTTAAAAGAGAATTTAAAACAGACCTTGCTACTTATCAAAAATCAAAAGGCAGTTTGGGATAGAAAATATAGTGAAAAGATATATATATTAATATTAATAAAATATAAACGTTCTCTAATCCTTTGTATTCCCACCACTTTGATTTAGCCAGATTTTTTGCCATTCTTGACCCATTCTTGTGAACAAATTGATCATTAAGTATTTTATCATTTAAGTAAACTTTTTTTTGTGAATGTAATATTTTTATTATACAGTTTCTATTAATTTGAATATGCTTACAAAACATTCTCAGTGAAAAAAGGTTGCTTAGTTGCTCTGTGTTCCCTCTTGTCTCCTGATGCAAAGACATTCACTTGAGGAATCCCTCTCTTGCTCCTTGTCCCCCACCCCAATCTAAAAGTGTGCACTTTGGGGATGAGCATGTGATGCAAACACTCTTCACTCTGCCAGAGAGACAGGAGCAAAAAAACAAAATGGCACAGCTAACAAAAGGGCCTGTATCCAGGCCGGGTCCGGCCATTGTCCCACACGGGGCCCGCCGTCGAACGTGAGACGATCAGGCTTCCCCCCTCCCACTAGGCTAGAGGAACCTAATAGGAAATCAAAGTTCTCAGGGAGAATGGGCCGAGCTCAGAGTTCCTCTCCCTTGGGTCCCGCTGAAAGAGGAGTGAAGAAAGAGCTCTTGCGGGCCCGCAGAAGGTTAATGTAGTGGATAGTCTTTCTGCTGCCTACCTCTGTGAGTCCCTAAGTCTCCTTCTGTCTGTTGGGATGGACACCCTCCCACTATGGCATGAAAAATCTAATTTATGGCTACCTGTGCTCCTAAGCAAACAAAGGACGCCAAGTGTTGCATGTGTCATTCAAGTACTGAATGAATGCTCATACTAAAATGATTCTTTCCTTAGTAAATCTCATACTACCTCCCATTACATTTCGGCTGTGAGATAACTACATATGCATTGATGCAAATATGTGAATAGTTTGTGTGTGGCGTGTATATTCTTCATGGGGGGTGATAAGTAAAACATTAAGAAGCAGGCTGAGTGGAACATGATAATGAATCAGATAATGTGGTAGATGTGGATATGTTAACAATCTTAAACATCAGTGAAGCCCTAGGGCTTACAGTAGTACTAAATGTGGATCACCAGAGGGGAGCGTTTTTACAGTCTCTGGGCCCCGGGTCTGTTTTTGGGTTAGCTGCTGGAGAACAAGAGCTTTTTACAGTTCAGATTCTTAGAAGGTGTTAGATGACTGCAGTGTCACAACCAACAAAACCATTTGAAAACAAAGTGGACCCGTGAATGCGGTACTGCAATGCGATCCTGGGTCTTTTATGTAGCTGGAGAAAATGTCCCCTCAGAAGCAAGGAGAGAGAGACACCATTTAATTCTGCAGATTTGGGCCCTTTTAAGTACATGCTTCAAAGGTGAACATTTTATCAGTGGAGGAGCTCTGTTACCTCACAGACTGAGGTAGTCTCATTACTACTGCTCTCCTTCTGTCTGTAGCAAATATGAAACATTTTACTTATCATTTGACAATTTAGAGTGTTGAGTGAATGTTCCTAAACAAATGTAATGTACATTTTATTGTTCATTCTGAAAGACAAAAAAAATAAGAAGATTTATGAAAGGGAATATTTGAACTTGTACAACTATGGCCATATGTACAGTATATTTAGTTTAAAAGTAAATCTTTTAACTCTGTATTAAACAGAAGTGTGTGTGTGTGTGTGTGTGTGTGTGTGTGTGTGTGTGTGTGTGTGTGTGTGTGTGTGTGTGTGTGTGTG
>JAOVVB010000032.1:2827782-2841017 GCA_028570985.1 Heterobranchus longifilis
TTTGGATTTTTACAACATTATTGTTGAAATACACAGTCCTGAAAAAGGGGCGTTTCTTTTTTTGCTGAGTATATAATATATTATCATATTTATCATTTTATCATATTATGATTTGATATTATTAATATAAGCAGTTGCTTGACTCCTATTATTACCTTAAGAATTGCTCCATGCAGACAGCTGAATTCACCTTGTATGTAATTTGAGTTAGTCACTGTAACTTGTTTCGGATTGGATTGACATTATAAACTTAATTCGTTTTGTATGTGAACCACTAATAAAAATAAACAGTCCTGTGTTTATTTCACGTTACGTAATTCAGCAATGACCAGTATTAAATAATTTCACGTGGCGCAGAAGTCCTTTGGTTAATATAGTATATGTTTTTACAGCGCATGTCTAAAATTAAAAAAAGTTTTCATTTTGTTTGTTTCAAAGCAGGGCTACACGATTTGATCAAAACATACATTGTGATTATTTTAACACATTGCGATTGTGATTTTAAACTGATGTAACTACTCGGTGTTCTAGCATATTTTTCTAGGCTAACAGCAAATAATTGGACAGATGATCTCAGTATGAGGATCTTTGTCAATATTTATCCATCAACTCAATATTATAAGAACTCTACATAAATTCCCAACTATGTTACCTATGGTACCTGTAATAAATTGCAACCTTTTGAGATTAAATAACTGCACAGGCCGTATTGCAGTTTTATATTCGTTTGATCAATTATGCTGCACTATTTTCAAAGTGAGTAAAATTAACTTTCCATTCAGGGTCCCTACAACACAAGCATCGGCAAGGAAGGCCATGGTATGTGAAAAGCAGACAAATCTTGAGATGGAAGATAAACTGACCAAGCTTTTGGAAATGTTTCCTCAGAGGAGCAGAAGTGAATTGCAGGAGGTAACTGCATTTTTGTTGCTAACTCAATTTTTTTGAAGAAAGAAGTTTTGTAGAACTTTGGATTATGGTATTACACTTGAAACCACCTAATTCAGTTATGTGACTGAAGGTTTACACAAAGAACACATAGAAGGTGTGCATTATTTTTGTAAAATAGCACTGTTCGTTCTGGCTGTTGCTATGATGTAATTCATAATGCATCTGTTTAGGTGGGTCCACTCTCACAAATGGTTGGAAAGTGTTCTAGTTAAGTAAGGATTTTTAATAATTTATAGTTAGATTTAATATTGTGCAATCCGAGACCCAAGTTAGTTCTTGTTCTCGCTTATGTTAAAGCCATGATTAAATTCATTTGTCCACCAACCTATTGCTCACAAAAGCACCATGAGTTACAAAGATTCCTTCCATGTCCTAACAATAAATGATCACAATCAATTGTTTGACTCAAAACCCAACACTTTTAAAATGACTGTGTATTAGCTTGTGGCACTTCTGCCATTCAGGCCCTATGCTATAGAAACAATAACAATAATTTTAGAATAAGCTCATTATTAGTAAATAATAAGTCGCTAATGTTATAGCCAAAACTTTTTTCTGAGCTGTGCTGTTGCATGATTAATGATTGATGGACACTTTCTGGCTAGATTTGGTGATGTTTGTAGTCATATTTTGAAAATGTATACTTTGTCGAGCACCAAAAAAATTAATAAATAAAATTCAGTGACATGACTATTAATGTTTGTGAAACCTTGTGTGGGCTTAAACAGGTGATTGAGAGTACCAGCACACTGGAGGGAGCCATAGCATATTGTTTGGTGGCCTACAAAGAAAAGGGTATGGGCTTTATATATTACTTGGACCAGAATTTATATCAACCAGGTCTATACAGATCTATTTCTACAGATATAATTATGATACTGTAAAGGTGTAATTATGCCTTGTATTACTGATATGACAGATTCATCTAAGACAAAAGGCAGAGCAGCACACAGTGATGATGCTGAGATGCAGCCAAAGAAGCGCAGGAAAACTGAGGTAAGCCTTGTTTAAATTGTTTGTCCAAAAATTAATAGTTTTTAAACAAATGATTGTGATTTGCTGATATGTTTGTACATTCATCTAGGAGTCAGATATTGAACCAGGGTCTGAAGAGGAGACCCAAAAGCCAAGCAGAGAAAAGAGGGAGATCTTGGTGCACAAACTCAAAAAGAAGTTTCCAAAAATGGAAAAAGTGGTGGGTTAAGATTGTGCTTCAGAAGGCAGTGGAAAAGTCTTCTGCAGGAGCTGTGTATGATGAGTGGTGTTTTACAGGTACTGAGAGACATTCTAAGAGAGCATGAGTGGGATTTTGAAAACGCCTTGGGATCATTGCTCTTGTTTTCATCAGAATCAGGTAAGGTTAAAAAGACTTTGCAAAATTTTGGCTTGCAAGGGTTATAGTACAAAAACTTACAAGTCTGATTCAATGCATAATGACTGTCTTGATGCAGTGCACATTTTGAGAATTGAGAGCTTTAGATATTACTATGTCATATTGTTACAGCCTTAGAATGTAAGTTCTTTAGTTACAATTCTGAACTTATCATGGTTTATGAGCATTTTAAGTGTGAAAATCTTTATTTTTTTTAACCTTGTAGACTCTATCCCTGAAGAGAATGAAAAGGTGATGCCAAAACCTTCAAAGAGCAGCCAAGTAAGCAGTGGTGATGGGAAGGAAAAGCCAGCCTCCTCTAGTCTGGCAAGATGGTTAACACCAGTATCAAGTAAATCTCCTTCAAGAGCAAAGTCCCCATCTAATAGTTCAAACTCAAGAGAAGGCAAAACAAGTAGCCGTAAGCCTGAGAAATTAAAAGCAGAAAAGTTAAAACCGGAACACACACAAGACTCGGATGACTCAGAACCCGACAGTGAGGTTGAGGATGATTCAGATGAATTTGACGTGGAAGGTGAGGATCATAGCTTTGATTCCAGGGTCCAGGAGCAGATATTGAACTTTTTCCAGGAGGCTTCAGTGGATGAACTAAGTTTGATATCTGGATGCTCATTGAAAAAAGCCCAGAAGATTATTTCACTGAGACCATTTAACACATGGAAAGATGTGGTAAGGGTTTTTATACTGTAAGAGCCACTTCTACGAGAAGCTATGAGATTGAGGGCAAATATGTTTAGAACTTTAAGTAAATGCTCAACTATATGCAAGTGACTGTCAATCATTGCTTGTGTAACCTTTTTTTTTTTCCCTTTCTCTTCACCTCCCAGAATGAGCAATTCTATAAGGATAATGGCTTGTCTATGGATTTGGTACATGGCTGTAAGAATGTGCTAAAGGAAAGGCAAGTAGTGAAGCAACTCATGAACAAGTGTGAGAGCATAGCCAAGAAAATGACCAAAGACATTACCGGGGTTATAGGCTTGGGCTCCATGAAACAGCCGACCACCCTCAACAGCAAGTGAGCTTGTGTTCACTATTTACCCCTTGTAAAATAAAATTTTTAATTTTGTATTCTCTATGAATAAAGTTGTCAGGAGTTCCTAATTAATACTAAAATGTGATTTGCAGGATTTATGCAAGAAGCATGCATAGAATTCAGGATTTAAACCTGTGCACTGTATTTATAGTTAAGCTTCGATAGTGAGGTGTAAATACTTGTTTGCACTTTGGTTTTTAAACCCCATACATGACTACAGACTTAATCACTATTTGCAAAGTTGCATGCATAGGGTGTGTAATTTTAACTGGTATCCTTGTGAATTCTTAATTTCAAGCTTGACCATAATGGTAAATGCTATTAAAAAGTAATAAATAAATAAATAAATCTAAGAAGAAAAAACAGCTACATGATGTGGTGCAGCTTAGTTTCTAACAATAATAGATTTACTGCAGAAACTTTATTGACCAGTGCAATATGAAATCTTTAAGCTGTTTGAATAATTGTCAATTTCTTTTGTGACTGTGCAGGTTGAAATTACAGCCATACCAGCTGATAGGCTTGAAGTGGCTTATTCTCTTACACCAGCACAATCTTAGTGGAATCCTGGCTGATGAAATGGTAAATTAGATTGTGTGTGCTTTATAATTTCAAGAATGCAAGAATGAATGTTATTCAAGTCTATGAAATGTTTAGTTGGCAAATTGATAAAGTGTGAAGTTGTTCTGACCAATGGAATGAAGGTTGCATCCTTTTTACTTCAGTTTACTGTATTGTACAAGTCTACAAGCTTTATTATTTTTATTCTCTTGTCATATGCCTCAGGTGTTTAGGGAATGTTTTTTTCCTTTGTGCCTTCAGGGTCTAGGAAAGACAATTCAGGCAATTTCCTTTTTGGCATATCTTTATCAGAAGGGCATTAAGGGCCCTCATCTCATCACTGTACCCTCATCAACTCTCGGTAAGATTGTTAATATGCAAATGATTTGTGGATATTTCTACTTTGAATACTCCACCGCACTGGCTATGTAATGTAACACCATGCAGAAATGTAGTGTATAAAGTACCAGTTTTTCCTGTATAATGTAGAGGAGTAAAAATAACTACATAAAATTCCTGGAGAAATGCTGATGAAATGGCTGGTTTCTAACCATATAATTCCAAAGGTACGAGTGTGTGTGTACTATGTGCCGTTGTGGGGATGTGACTCAATCTACTCGATGCAGCTGTCCATCCCCGTACCCAAAACCTGTCCAAGAAATGTTTTTGGGGGTTTTTCCCCCCTCTCGAGCCACCAAAGTAAAGTTTTTGTTTTTTTTGAGTGAGCTCGGCACATGTACCTAATGGATCCTCATAACTTAAAAATGCTGCATTTTAATTAGCAGGGTGTTCTCAGTCCAGTTGCACTCAAGAGACACAGGTGAACATTTTGATACAAGCTTTGTAACGATGCCTGCAAAATCCAGGGCATTAGGGCTGCCCAGTCCAAAATCAGAAAAAAACTGGAATTTCGGGAACTCTTTGGATCAATAGCAATAGCAAGTCAATAGCATGTTACCTGGGGAGGAGGGATCATGTGCCTTTATGGCCTGAACCCCCCCTGCCTGTGCAACCCGCAGTTTTTTATTTATTTATTTTGTGCTTCCAAAAGTACAATAATAGTAGGTCCTGCATTGCATCTCTACTAAAAAAGTATCCTATAATAAAGCAATTCAAGAAAAATAGATGTGAAGTATGTACTTAAATTTATTTTCATACTGTACTTAAGTTATCATGCATGATACAGTGCCATGACTTATCATATTGTCCATCCTTTCATGAATTATATATGAACATTATAAAGGAAAAAAATCTAGCACAAAATAGTAGGCAGCATTGGTGCCTCTAATAAGCCTAAAAAGTCTCTAGCCAGTGTGGTTCACAGATCCATGATGGCACAAATTCCTGAAAAAGTTCATGCTATGATCGAAAGTTGTTGGAACACAGTGTGTGCTATGTACAAGTGTGATATATGTATGGTGGCACACTGGTCAGACTGTCCATGGCGACACAAGAAGGCAGGTTATGGTTTGTTATAGCCAGTGTGTGCGTTTGTGGTAGTGCCTCTGGTGAGTTTATGTAGCTTGCACAGTTAATTGGGGTGGCAAAAAAAAACAAAAAAACATTGTAGGTTTAAAAAAAAAAAAAAAAAAAAAAAGAGGTACACTTCAAATTTTATTTGGGTTTTCTTTGTTGTGATTTATCTGCAGTGCCCCTTTCAGTCACATGGCGGGGCTATGTGTTAAAAATCTGAGTAATAAAGTGATGTTTAAGTGAGAAACTGATCCCTAACATTTATGCACATAAACCTTTTCTTATGAGTCAACAATGTTTCTTGTGTAATGGGTTGTGTTTGGGGTAACTGTTACAGCTTTCGGCCTTATGTGATATTTCAAAAGGTTTTTATGCCTATAAACATTCTCTCTGCAGATAACTGGGTAAGAGAACTAGAGCTGTGGTGTCCCAGTCTGAAGGTCATTGTTTATTACGGTGAGTAAATTACTATAATTCTCTATTCTTATGCCTTAGGAATTAGGAATGTTTGATTGCTATTAAAATTAGACACTCCTTATACAGTATATTGGTATATTGTGTTTCACAATGGTGTTTAATATCAGTGGTAACATTTCACAATTTTATTTATTTTTTTTAATATATTTTTTGTAATGCAGGCTCTGTAGAGGACCGCAAATACCTCCGCCATGAAATTCTCAACAACCAAGTAGAATTCAATGTTATCGTGTCTACGTAAGTTGAGACATTAAATTGTGATCATATTTTGATTAGATACCTGTTTAATTGTTCAAAGCCAAATTGTCTTGTGTCAAACAATGTTTTGTTTTTTCTTTTTTGTGCCTCTGCAGATATAACTTAACAATAGGCAATGAAAATGACCGCAGTCTTTTCCGCAAATTGAAGTTGCAGTATGCGGTGTTTGATGAGGGCCACATGTTAAAGAACATGAACTCGCTCCGCTACCGCCATCTTATGGCCATAAATGTTAGTGCAGCTAGATATTGCATAATGAATTGATGAGACTTGTTTAAAACATTTTTCTTCATAAGTGTGTGGGTTTTTTTTTGTTTTTTTGTTTATCTTTGATCGAAATGGTTTAATATATTATGTGGAGATGTATCATTCTGTTCTTTAATTTTATGTATTCTCTCCAGGCTGAACAGAGATTGTTGCTCACTGGAACACCTTTACAAAACAACTTGCTGGAACTCATATCCCTGCTCAACTTTATTATGCCCTCCATGTTCTCCAGCAGCACTTCACAGATTTCCAAAATGTTCTCCACGGTAGGGCAAGTGGGAGAGGTGGGAGGTTGTGGGTTTTCCCCCAAAGTTTAAAGGTTTAGCAATCACGCACAAAAAAAAAATAGAGAATCAGTCATCTGACTAGTGGTATTTGTGGGGTATGATGTTTTCTCCATGTGAATGGCATAAAAAGTATATAATCGTTAATGGGAACAGAGTGGGTATTTTAAATCAACCCAGCACATTGTTTGTTGAAACAATGAGGATCTGAAAACTGCTGAGTCATTTAGTTGATTTTTAAAGGAGGAACAGCTAATGCATTAAACACAAATTTGTGTTATTATTTTTGGGGGGGCTTTTCATAAGGGTGTTAATCTGCTTTATTGTATGAATAATTAAGTAGTTGTCATGTAAATCATGGACACTAACATAATGCCATTGCCTGTTAGAAATCATCAGAAGAGGAAAGTAGTTTCCATAAAGAGAGAATCGCGCAAGCCAAGCTCATCATGAAGCCCTTTATTCTGAGACGAGTTAAGAGTGAGGTAACCGCTCAAAACTGAGTTTAATTACTGAGAATAATAAACTGTTGTTGCCGATCCTTAAAGTATTTTGTCATTTAGTGATGTTATTCTGCAGGTACTGAAACAACTACCGCCTAAGGTAGAGAAGATTGAAATGTGTCCCATGAGTGAAGCTCAGCAGCAGCTCTATGACCGTCTCTTTAGTAGACTGAAGAACACCGTTAATAAAGAGAGTATGTGTTCAAATTAAGTGTGTATGTTTTACATAAATGTTAAAACACAAAGTACTGATTTATGTGTTATAAAGTGTATTTAATGTATCAGTTCACTGTTCCAGAGAATACAAATTCTGTGTGTTTTCAGAGCGGGAGCTCAGTAATGTGATGATGCAGCTAAGAAAGATGGCCAATCATCCTCTGTTGCACCGGCAGTACTATACCACAGAGAAGCTTGCAGCCATGAGCCGAGCCATGCTGAAGGTCAGCACCTGGTTACTGCGTTAAAATAAATAGCACAATACTATGCTGATTGTGAAGCATGTTTGTTTTTTATTTGATGAATTTAAGTTATCCATTTCAAACAAATATTTCATTTTGTTCATTTTTGTATCTTGCTGTCTAAATTAATCGTAGCATAATTCTCAGCTTTTTTCAGGCTGGAGAAATAAGTTATTTTATTCCTCACATCGCTTTAAATTTTTTTAATCCTGATGTTTTCTAGGAACCAACACATTTTGATGCGGACCCTGCACTGATCCAAGAAGACATGGAGGTGATGTCCGACTTTGAGCTGCATAACCTTTGCAAAGAATACAGCTCCATCTCCAGGTTTCAGCTAGAAAAAGAGCTCCTTCTAGATTCTGGAAAGTTTTCTTTGCTTACCAAGTTATTAGGCACACTCAAACAGAAGGTAATAACGCATGATGAAATTTAAATGCGAGTTCTCTTCCTGATTTGCAGACTACTTCAGTTGAACTGTTGAATCTAATTCTTTTATGTTTTGCTCAGGGGGACCGAGTAGTGCTCTTTAGCCAGTTCACCATGATGCTGGACATTGTGGAGATTTTACTCAAACACCTTGGTCACCAGTATGTTCGGCTGGACGGCTCCACACCTATGGCAGAAAGGTTAGCATGCATGTTGCTCGGCATGCTTTAATATGGTGGTTTTATTCTTTTTATTTGCAATGTAATTTTTGACTTGTGGGCGCTTTTTTTTTTTTTTTTTTTTTTTTTTTCCAGAATTGGACTCATAGACAAATACAACACAGACCCTGAAATATTTGTGTTCCTTCTGTCAACTCGTGCGGGCGGCCAGGGGATCAACCTTGCCTCTGCTAATGTAGTGATTCTTCATGATATTGACTGCAATCCTTTCAATGATAAGCAAGCAGAGGACCGCTGCCATCGAATGGGGCAGAGCAGGTTCGTGAAGTATCGACATGAATATAAGAACTTGCTTCTGATAATGTTTTAGACACGCATGCTTGCTTGAGGTTGATCGAGATGCACAAGAAACATTTTATTTATTTATTTTTATTTACACAAACTTTAAAAATTAGCATGTGAAGGATTTTTCATGGTTGACGCACAAATATATCCGGAATGTTAAGATCACTTTTTATTGATGATGCAATGTTGTGTGTTAACAGGAGTGTGCAGGTTGTAAAACTGATTAGTAAAGATTCAATCGAGGCCTGCATGCTTCGTGTCGGCCAGGAGAAACTCAAACTTGAACAAGACATGACTACTGATGAGGGTGAGCACATGTCTTGGACAGTACTCTAAACAACCTTTAACACTTGTAATGTGTAGCAAAATATATATATATTTTTTTCCCTTTTAGGTGAAGAGTGCTCCATGTCCGAGGATGTGGCTGAACTGCTGAAAGCATCACTGGGCCTGTGATGTAAAAACAGTACAAACACTGCCTACATTTTTCTCACCAGTATCCATTATTGTGCACTTGCTAGTCATATGTAGGCAGTAACGGTTATCTGCGTAATTTCATTTTTGACTGAAAACTAGCCACTTTATACTTCACTGCTGGTGTTTATTTGGGTCCTGTTCCGTCATATCCTCATTTTGTCTCGGGTTGAAAGTCTAGCACTACCTTCATCTTAACCGTGGTTGAATTTACATTTGTGCCAGAACCTTTTTGATCTGTGATGTTTTCCTAACTTTAATGTAATTTTTTTTTAATGTGTCTGTATTATGTTGTATATGTGCTTGTCAAATAAAGACAGTTTTTTTCTATATCTATTTAGCTACTTTTTTTTAATTAAGAACCAAGTCTAAACATGTGTAGTAGGATAACTGTTGCACTATACGGTGTGCGTACATATAGTGTCAATAGTCTCAATGTGCAAATTGTACAACTGAAATTCTACATTTGTACATAAGCATATTTTCTGGCATACTTGCTCAGTCAAGATGGACTATATGGATCAATAAGGATAGGAATGGATGTGTGTGTGTATGTATGTATATATGTGTATATATATAATGTATATATGTATGTATATATATATATATACACATACACAAGAAATTTATTCAAAATTCATTCTTGAATGTAAATTTGCTAACTAATACAAACCTTGGTTACTTAAATGATATAAAAATGCAGTAGTCTATGCAATATTTGTCATACTTTGTCATGTTTAATCTGGTAATTTCCCATTTAGCAGAGCTAGTTCACAAGATCAGGGAGTAAGAACTTCACCGAAAAGGTTTGAAGTGAACTTTTGTCAAACCAAATGGTTTGTTACAGACATTATTTAAATAATATGGTAAAATGAAATCAAGCCAATTAACCCATAATTTACGACATGTAAAACCATTCAACATGTAAGGGCACAGGCTGGTTTGCACATAACTAACATGTATGCGATAGAAAAGGTTTTCAGAAATGAAAGTTGGATTATAAATTGGATAGTTTGGGATATCACCTTCTTTAAATTCTGCAACACTTTAGAGCCAGTATGTCAGCCAAAACAATAAAAAAATAAATAAATAGCTATTTCTTGTGTCGATGATTAACTGGGTCCACTGTTGACCGTTTGCTCAATTTCCATTTCAAGCCATCTTTTCAGCAATTCTCCAGATTTTGAACTTTTCCAGGTCCTGTTATGAAATTTCAGTAAATACAGTACTGGACAAAAAGCCGCCTTTTATTTCTTCATATTTTGCTATCAAATAGCCAGACTTTCTTGTATTTTTTTAATGTAGTATTGAATAGTTTCCCATCTTCCACACAGTGGCCTATGACTAATCCAAGCATAAAAATAATCTTAAACTTGAGTCATGAGCCAGTGAGAAACAGGTGTAGATGAACCAGCTGGTGATTAGTATACTGGTGATGCTGAGGTTCTTAATTAAACGACTATGTTTTTAAATTGTATCTTTATGACAACTTCCTTTCACAGTAAAATCTTTGTTTCCACTTTTCTTAAATTTCAGAAATGAGAGGTGGCTCATTTTTGGTTGGGTATGACATGCAGAATTTTCATAGGAACATGTAGGAATTATAGTTTAATTCTTTCTTTATGAAAATTAAATGACAAATGAGACTAAGTTGGAGATGACGACACCATGTTCACCACTCATATGACCAGTAATTTCCTTAGAAGTGTAATTACATTTATCGTTCCTTTCCTTATCACGGTGGTGTAGTGGTTGCACTGTCGCCTTGCACCTCCAGGGTCTGGCTTCGATTCCCGGCCAGGCTCAATTCTCGTCTCTGTGTGCATGGAGTTTGCATGTTCTTCCTGTGCTTGATGGGTTTCCTTCCGCAGTCCAAAGATATGCAGATTAGACCAATTGGCGTTCCCAAATTGCCCATAGTGTGTGTGCCCTGCGATGGATATTGCCGTCCTGAAGACAGGATAAAGCGGTATAGAAGATGAGCGAGTTCCTTATTTATTTATTATTAATATTTATTAGTTATTTAGCTGTTTTTCTCGTTACAGAAGTGATACTGATATGAAAAAGACGTATTGGTGGGTGATGTATCCATTTTGTTAATCTACCTTGTAGGTAATGGACAAATTGTTAATGTCTAACACATTTTCAAATTTGCTGGTTTGCTGGATATTTTTTTATTAGACGTTCTTCAACCTAGAATTAACAGTTGGGTAAAAATATTGTAAGAGTTCCACCTGGTATCCTTATATCCCTGCAACGTACACTGAGATGCCATACCAATCTTTAGTCATGAGGTAAGAGTAAAATTCTGAGAAAGTTTGTGGGAGGGGGTCCTGTGACACATAGAGAAGGGAAATATTCGTTTCTTTGCCATGTTCACCTATTCTACAAATAAAACACCAATGTCCAGAATTCCCATTTTGAATACTTGGTTGCAAATCCTGATATCAGTTCCTGCTTGTCCTTGGAGCATTTTCTCCTCAGGCTTGAAGGCTTGCCTTATTGGATTGCGGGAAGGTGACTGACTTTGCCATTGCAGAATATTCCACTACATTACCTAAAAAAAAGTATTGTTCAGGTCATTGGTCTTGTTCACTGTTAAGGACTGTCTAATGAGTTTTGAAGTTACTGAATTTGTGCAGACGGTATATCTCTGTACACTTCAGAACTCATCCTGATAAAGTCACAAATAAATGCAAGGGAACTAGTTTCACTGGCAGCCATACATGTCCATGCGAAAAAATGAGGTTGGCTTGTGCAAAGCATGGCTTATGAGCAAATCCTTCCTTCTCCATACTGCTGTCTTCACATCATTCTGGTCCAAGTTTATCTTACTAGCATGTTATTGCAGGGCTGTACATGTTTTTAGCAAACACTAATCAAATCTTCCCCCTTTTAGGTTTAACCATTGCAGTTAAATGCTTGGTGGTTAACTTTGACGACATATAAAAATGCTGTAATGAATACACAGTTTACCTGATTTAGATGTAAACACACTCAGAAGCTGTACATTTTTAACTCTTTAATTCCAACTCCCATATACTGTGGTACAGAGCTACAATAACAAAAATTGTCAATGTCAATAAAAGGTATAAAGTAAATTAACCTTGAATTCATATTAATCAAGAAATTGCTGGAAAAAAACGTTAGGTTTTCCTGCCCTCATTATTCTATATAGAAAGTACTGACACTAATAAACATGCAAACTGATATTTTCCACATTCATATTTTATAGTCATTTGAAATTACATTTAATGTACTGATAAACGAAAAAGCTAAGATTGTTAGATCAAAACATTCATTTCTATAAATGCCTGATCGAGGCACTCATGCTTTTGGAGAGTATCGTCCACACCTATGGCCATCCAGGTGAGCATCACATCGGGCGATGTAGGTAAAATAAAAAACTCCAGATGTTAATCCACAGCTACGTGGGTGAGTTCCCTGTTCAGGATAGACAACACACCTTCCTATCAGGTCATCATATCTTACGTCACTGTCCCACACCTCAAAAATTAACGCATGACCAAATTCTATTGAACCAAAATCGTAACCAGTGCTCCATTTTGGGTTGTCATCATCCATCACTATGTCTGTCTCTCTATACATGTTATTGTACCACACTTTGACAAACCCATCCGTTTGAGTCCAATAATCTGATCTTAGACCTGTTGCCCGCTGCACAACCACACGCAAGCTGCCATGACCTGCTCTCAGAGGGCAGCAGTTGTGATCCAAGTTTGGTGCTGGTTTGCAATAGTGGTTCTGATTATGTTTCAAAGGTAGCATGTTCTTTTCAATGTAATCAGTTACAGCCCTCTGCAGACTGGCACTTAATTCTGGGTCAGATACCAGGTGATGAAGAGGATAAATGACATATGATATTATCTCAGGGTTCTCACGCAAGCTGTTCATCCAGCTCGCATAAACATCGGCTGGGCTCTGAGGAAACAGAAGGTCTGGGAAGTAACTTTCACCTCCCAAGACTTCCAACTTTTGTGTCAAGAAGCCCTGATAGAAGCCCATGCTCGAGCTATCCCTGAGAATAGTGGAGCATTTATAAGAAAACAATGCATTTGCAGGCAGAAATCCTAGAGCCATTTTTAACTCAATGTTTAGACAGTTCTTTATTTCAGACTCCAAAAAA
>JAOVVB010000032.1:2848827-2865992 GCA_028570985.1 Heterobranchus longifilis
TTCCTTTGCTCTCAAACTAAATGCAATGTAATAATAGGCCTTATTTAATAATAACATTAACAGTGCAGCATGCATCTAACTCTGGGTAAAAAGCTTATAATAAAATCACCAAAATAAGTCTTCATGTTAAGAATAAATACGCAAACAGTACGGTATCTGAGCGTACGGATTGGAAATTCGTGGGTACAGTTTGTTAATCCGTGGCCACGATTTGTTAAACTGAGGGAACAGTTTAAGTATTTGTGAGTGCGGTTTATAAACTAAGGGGACAAATTGCAAAACCGTCGCCACGGATTAATTTTTTTATTTTTTTTTTTTGTCCTACAGGTTTTTTTTTTTTTTTTGCACATAATATAACAGACTACATTGTTACATTAAGTATATTTGTTTTCATAGCATTGAATATGTACATTGTAGGACAACATTTGCAGATTGTGAAATAACACGTATATTAAAAAAATCAAATGTGTGCATTGTATCTATGGAAGATTGTAGGAAATTTCAAAACATATGTTGTATATCTGTACATTTGTAAAAGTCACATTTCCAAAAATTTAGGACCCACCTTCTGTCATTCATAAACAACTACCACTCCAAGTTTTTAGAGCATTGTGCAGTTCTAACTTTTGGTTTGTTTTTCATTCTTTAGATGCCCTACAACAACAGCTGAAAGCTGAAAAAAAGGAGGCCTCAGAGTTTGTCTTTGCTTCAACAGTTCAGAAATGGCTTCGTTATGCCCCAGAACGGCTGGGGGGAATTGCTCGTGGTGGAAAACCATAAGTTCAGACTTACTGTATGTCTTATCTGTTTTGCTGAGTAAATACATTTCAACTGTACTAATAATGTTTCAGTCATCTGTTGTGTTTCTGTCTTGATTGTTTCTATTTGCATTTGACTGAATTTTGCTGAGGCAGGTTGCAATTTTTATATGCTGTTATGGTTTTCCAGTCTCTTCTCTTGGCAGTTAGATTCTGTTTTATAAATTCAGAATAAACAATCTCTTCTAATAGTTAAAGTCATTTTGTCATCCAGTTTATAATAATTTGTATGTAAGTTGTAGTGTGTTTTATTATATAGTTGTTTTATTCTAATTGTGATGTTACTTCCTGTTTAAATGGGTATGGAGCATAAATAAATAAATACGTTTACATGTAAACTGAAGGATGTTGAGTTACTGACTTTTTGTTTAAAAAAAAAAAGCTTTTCAGCCCTACATGGTCTCTGATTTAAAGAAATAAATCAAAACGGACATGATTTACTGTCATAGAATCTTGCTGTACATAAAGCAAGACTAAACTATAATTGCTTCAATGTTGATTCAATGTAAAATAAGTGATTTAATTTAAGTTGAACAAACATTGATTTTATGCCCATCTTGATCTATTTTTCATCATTGAAATAACATTATTTCAAGGTGCAAACCTGATGAAAAATCAATGCTAAATTTCAACATTGATTCAATGACAAGTTGGTTGATGCTTTAATGTTGATTCAATGATGATTCAATGTTGTTCTGCTATCTGGGACTTCATATCATATCTGTTCCAAAAGGTGTAATCTTTTGCTTACCTCCAAAATCAGCCACCTAAGGTGCCATGTTTCTTAGTTGTTTAATAAATCTAAATGAGAAAAGTAAAAAAAGAAAGAAAGCTGACATTCTAAACCAATATCTCATATCCATGTTTTTATTTCAAACCCAAATGTCCTCAGTGCATAGCAAAAGCAAAATAATTCGCCTCACTGTTCCAGTAGTTGGATTGTATATCCATGGAGCAACTTGGTGAAGGTGTAGTTATCTTCATTTGGGTGTCAATAGCTCAGCATGCATCATTTAAATTTTGTAGAGCTTCTTCTATATTAATCTTATATACAGACCTTTAATACAACTCAAGGGTCTATGTTTGTGAAGGTTCTCAATCTTTCCAAAAATATATTTGTAGGTTAACTAGTTATTCTGAAATTTCCTAGCTATGAATAATTGCATCAAATAAGTATGTATGGTGCTGTGTGCTGGACTGGCATCCCACCTGTGGTGCAATCCCATCTTGTGCCAGTGTTCCAGGGATAGGTTCCAGATCCACAGCCATCTTGTCCAGGATAAATATTAGTGAATAAATAGTGAATAGTGAATAATATTTTTAACAACCTAAGCAGTCCTAGAAGGCTATTGCCCAAAGTTCAAGCACATTTCACAGTATGGGTCTGCCATTTTGTGTGCTTGTCATAGATTTTTCAAAAGATATGTGACTTCTCTAATGTATGTTTATTCCAATTGATAAAGTTGTGCCTTCTTGAATTTAATACAA
Organism: Heterobranchus longifilis; assembly: GCA_028570985.1. Taxonomy (NCBI): domain Eukaryota; kingdom Metazoa; phylum Chordata; class Actinopteri; order Siluriformes; family Clariidae; genus Heterobranchus; species Heterobranchus longifilis. Next base: position 2,851,134 of record JAOVVB010000032.1, read on the forward strand.
TGATCAGGTCCTGAGGCATTGTCTGAGGTCCCAGGTTCAAACCCTACCACCACCAAGTTTTCACTATTGGGCCTTTGAGCAGGGCCTCTAAACATCATCTGTATAATAAGAGAAATATAAAAGCTGCTCTGGATGGGGATATCTGCCAAATGCTGTAAATGTAAAATATGATGTAGTTAGTATTGATTAAGTGACTAATTGTTATTATGTGCATTTTTTTCTTGTACTCAAATCTTTATTTATTTAGCATAAATAAATAATCCACTGAGACTTGTTTAGACAATTAGACATTCTAATATTATTCCACATAATGACATGTAATCAAATATGCCATAATTCAAAACCAGTCTGATTTAAGAAAAATTTATTATTTCACATTGTTTTAAAGCAAAAATAAAGATATAATTTAGATTTAAATTAGTGACTTTAGACCTATGATATGGCAGTAATTTCCAAAACAGTACTGCTGCAGTACTGTGTCCCTGTAGCTTATTGTATCATTAAGCAGTATAGCCAGAAAAGAAAGAAAACATGACCATGTCTTAACTGTAAATAAGTGGTTTAGAGAATGAGTGAGTGTGTGAGTAATTACTATTAATACCAGTAGTATTATAAATAGGTATTTATATAGTAAGATAAATAATCTTATCAATAGTTACCATGAGAGAAGGATAGTGCTGTTTGAAATTAAATGTTATATGTTGCTTCATTATATCTATAGTGAGCTTGTTTTTAGCTATAAAGAGCATGTTAAGATATAGTTAGGGAACTACAAAGGTTTACTTCTCTTTTACAGCTTACCTGAAACATATTACAGAGTATACCATTGCCTCATCTTTCCTCTATTCACCTTTTTAAAAGGTATTTATCTTTTTTTCTGGGTCCAGGGCAAAGTGACAAGTTTTCTTAATTAACGTAAAGCTCTAACGAGTCCTCTGAAAAATAAAATAAATGGAATTAGAAATAGTTAATTATAAATCACAAGCATTTCTGCATTCAAAAATGAGGATTGATTTATGAATGAAACTGACATAAACCATTGAAACATTCCATGTACTTTCCAATTTCCTCATTCTACAGGAAGTCTCCATAAATTACAAACATACTGTACATTCAAAACATACCAGGTCATTGATCAAGCATGGCGAAGGTAGTGCCATGGCTTGGGCTTGCATGGCTGCTTCTGGAACCGATTAATTAATCATTATTGATTATATAACTCGTGATGGTAGTTTCAGGATGAATTGAGAAGTCTACAGGTTTCATGCCAATTTACAAAGAAATGCATACATAATTACACCAAAAACACAATTAAGGGATTTTAGCAGGGGTTGAATCCAATATCTGTTCCAAAACTTGCAAACTTACATACAAAAAGATGGTTTTCTGCCACCAAAGGTGCCAGATTTCTTGGTTGTTTTATAAATATAGATATAAATATTTACAAAAAAAGAAAGATGAAATTCTGAACCAATATTCGTTGCAAAAGCTGGAGCTGTTCTGTTCCAGTAATTTTTGAAGGGACTGTATAGTCATGGAGCAACTGGGTGAAGGTGTGGTTATCTTCATTTGGTTGTCAATAATATATAATAAGATATATAAATATACATTACAATAGCCAGAGGAGAAAGAAAACATGATCACACCTTACCTGTAAAGCTATGTGATGTAATAAGCAAAGAATATGAATTTACACTACCTCTCAGAAGTTTGGGATCACTTTGTTTTTGTTTAGCGATTTATTTTCTCCAATCTACAACAATATTGAAACTGAAACAACGAAATAACACATATGGATTTATGTGATTATGTAACAACAACAACAACAACAACAGTCAGTTGTTATTTTAAGACACAGAGGTCAGTCTCTCTGGAATAGTTCTTGCAAGAACAGTATTGTCAAGTGCATTTCTAAAACCCATCAAGCCCCAAGCACTCTCATGAAGACCTCTGCTGCAGAGGAGAGGTTCATTTATTTACCAGCCTCAAAAATAACCAATTAACAGCACCTCGGATTAGAGCCGTTATGAAGGCTTTACAGATCATGAGTAACAGATACATTTCAACATGAACTGTTCAAATGAGATTATTGCATATTTTGGATGCCTTCAGCATTGCTTTACAATGCAAAAAGAAATAAAAATCAGGAACGATCATGGAGTTATCCCAAACTTTTGAGCGGTAGTGTAAATTAACTAATATAAAAAAGTCAATATACTGTAGGCATTCCCTGTAAACAGTGAAACTAGTAAAATGCTAAACAAGAAAATGTATGTGGTTATATTTGTGAAAATAATTATTGGTTATACGGTAGTCTAGTGGTTACCACTATGGCCGTCTACCTCCAGGGTTTAAGATTTGATCCTGCTTCAGGTCTGTATTAGTGGAGCCTGTTCTCCCTGTGCTTTGGTGCTTTCCTCTGTGTACTCCTTGTTCTCACAGTTCAAAGACTGATAGGCTAATTGGCCTTTCTAAATTGCCTGTAGTATGTGTGTGTGTGTGTGTGTGTGTGTGTGGGTGGGTGTATTGGCATGCTTGTGCCCTGCAATGGACTGGCATGCCATCCGGGGTATACCCCGATTCCCCTGGAATATCCTGTAGGATTCCAATAATTCTGAACAGGATAAGCGGTGTAAAGAATGAAAGAAGATTATAATGAGGTCTCTGATCACACGATCTCAGTGCCATGGAAGGGAGGTTGGGCCTAATTAGCACACTAAAAGTAATTTTTTTTTTATTATTATTATTTTTTATAGATAGATGTGCAAGGCCAAGATAACGGTATCCCTCGTCAGGTTTATAAATATTCTTCTTATTTATTGTGTACTTGCATAGTCTGAATTAATATTTAATACTAATGATAATTATTGCTCTGAAATTGCCTTAGCTTTCTTCTAGTCACCATTATTGTAATGGGCAGAACCGCGCATAAATACTCTGCACTTCAGAACGGGCAGATCCGCAGGCGGTTCCCAGACAACGCCGCCGTAAAGCAATCAGCCTGAACGTAAAGCAATCAGCCTGAACGTAAAGCAATCAGCCTGAACGAGCCTCACCTGTCGGGGTGTTTATGTAAGAGTCCTACCTCCACTCCCTGCGATTATTAAGGTAGCACCGGTAAGGTATCATGGCCAAAGAAAAGACAGAAAGACAAAGTAAGATGGACAGAGTGCGTTGTTTAGAGGAAAAGCCCCAGCCTTTGCCCGTCTAAGACGCCGGCGAGAGAGAGAGAAAGAGATCAAGAGAGTGGCACGTGTCAGTGTGCGCGCTCAGTTTAATAGTTGAAAAAACACAAACTCTCCGTCGCTTTCTAAAAAAAATCCTTTTTAGAGGGCCCCGAGTTTTATTTTTAGTTTCCAGAGTCCCGTCTGTTCTCGCGTAGACGGCAGAGCTATACTTTTGTGTTTCCTTTTTTTTTTGTTTCCCTTTTAAATTTCAAATGAATAATCCCACGCTATCTCCAAACGGAACTGTTTTTTTATTACTACCGTCCTAGGAGAGGAGAGTCCTCTCCTAAACTGCTAAACTGAACTAGATGTAGTTAATTATAAATCTATAGCATTTCTGCATTCAAAAGTGAGGACTGATTTATACTACGATATGACGGTGGAATTTCCCCTGTACTTTCCAACTTCCTCATTCTATAGGGTGTTCCTGAATTCCCCATAACAGGGGAGATTAACAATTAACAGTTCTATTAAAATATTAATGTATTATAAAATTGTTTATACTTAGTTTGTATATCTAGCTTTATTTTTTTTAGGTAGCCTAAGAATACCTTTGACAAAATAAAAACGTATTGAAATAATTCTCAAATCAAAAAGGAACTAATTCAAATGTATTGACCCAAGTTCATCATGAGAGACATGACATAACATAACAGGCGTGTTTGGTTACATTTTTCCTTTTGGGGTGGAGACTGTTGGGACACCATGTAGATCTTTTAAATAAACATATGCCCACGTCATACACATATACATTCCCATATATTCATAGGTGAAAAGACATGCTCTTAAACCATGGTCAATTTTTTAATTTATTTATTTTAAAGTGCATTATGATTTTTTTAATGGTTAATTTACACTGCCACTGTAAATCAGATTTTAAATAAAAAATAATTAAAAAAATTAAGATTGTAAGATCTGATTTTATTTTTAAAAAAAAAAAGCAATTAGAGATAAAGGTACAGTACAACAAAGAAATATTCTCCATAGTATAGAATATCAATGACTAAAGGCAGTTAAAGGTTTTAGTTATTAGATACTAGTGCATTAATGCTGTAAATCATTTTATGAATATTTATTCCACAGATAAACAGAAGTATTAGGCCACAAGAGTAGGATCATCATTCAGCCTCTCACACTGTTGATCTGTCTGGCTTTCTACAGTAGTCTGACATAGTGCTTCACTTTCAAGCTCCTCATATCCTCTTCTAAGAGACAGAATGTTCTTCCTCTTTTTCACCACTAACACTGCTACCACCACCACAAGAGCAATCAAGGCTAGAGCACCAAATGCAATGCCAACTGTTTTCCTGATTCCTTGTGACTGAGAGGAATCATCCTCAAACAATTGGGACATTTTTGCAATGTCCTCAGGCTTGGCAATCTTCCACATTTTTGTGTCTTTGATTCTCACCCAGGCCTGGTCTCCTTCTGTCATCACAGCTACAGTGTTTGTAGCTATCATACTGATAACTGGAGGTCTTGTGAATGGTGGAAGTTTTACGGGAGGTAACTCACCTCCAATGAAAATGCCTGACTGAACGCAGTACAGCACCTGACATCCATCGCTTACAGCAACAAGATGTTGGCTAAACTGTGGTGGGCAACGCGCTTGATTCCCTGCAAGCAAATTGGTAGCCTGGCAGCTGAAGAAACCTCCAAAGGGCACAGAGAATCTTGTAGCTGCCTCATAGTCAGTGCTTAGACAGATCATATTGCCGCTGGATAAAAAGCTTAGGGCAAAGAAATTTGGAGGACAGGATCTAGATTTCGTTAACGGATTTTGTACAAAAGGGCCAAATAGACCACCAAAGAGATATCCAGAGAATTCTGGGGTTTTTTCATTAGTGGAACACCAATAAGTGTCAACCTTTGCACGGCGAACATAATACACATTCCCACATACATCTTTACAACATCTAAAAAACACCCAGCATGAATGACATTGCTGGTGGCACTCATAATTATTATATGGTCTTTCCTGTATTTCAGAACGCAATAGTGTAGCAGTGTATGGCTGTTTACAGGTATATGATCCAGTGTCTGGGTTTTTCACATTAAGTTCCTCGCAGATTGTATTTCCATCTGAAGTCAGTGGAGTACACTGTTGGTAAACACCACCAAAACTAAGGTTTGTGCTTGGACCTTCGCAGGATGCATCATCCACATTTGCTTGAAAGTTAAAATTTTTGGAGTCTGGTTTAACACACCCAGGATAGGTATTAATTTTGTAGTAACGTTCTATGGCCTTGCGCACAGACCGAGCGAGTTTATTTACTGTTGGAAGTGGGAGATCTGGAAATGTTGATGGGTTAAGAAAAAAATGTATTGGCAATCCACTACGGTCAATAGAAATTAAATTGTTTAAAGTGCTCTCCTGCCATTTTTGTAGAGTGATTCCAGGATAAAACAATGCCCCACCGTGACTCAATGTTATGGAGTATGTAATATTACCCTGGTAGGCCTTAGTTTCAGATGTTTCTTGTGACTCCTTACTGCCAATATCAAATTTTACTTTGTTAAAAAAGTTGACACCAGCTGAGGCTGTGACAGAGGTCTGAGAGGACTGTGCATCAGAAACATAAGAAGATTTTAAATAGTCCTCCTCCACCAAAGTGGCACCAGCATCCACACTTGTGATGACATGTGTACCATAATCAAGCACCATCTTTTCAGACAGATAAGCTGCCTGGCGAGTCTGGTTGTTCTCAATGGCATCTGCAATTTCCTCTGCCTGCCGGGCAAAACGTGCATCCAGAGTGAAATCAGGATATGCCTTTACTGTGTACACATGGTTACGCACCTGTGGAAAGCAAAAATTAAGAGGAATATGGAGTTTAAATGTCTGGAACTGCTACATTTTATTAGTTTAAAGTAAATGTTTCATCTTTCTCTGTAACGTTTTAATTAACATTGACAATAGTCTCAGTCTCTACTTACGCAGCTGACAAAGGACTTTTGTCCAAAACTTTCTGTTTCACACACACAAACACACACATACAATGGACCTTACTTGGCCTTACCTGTACCCGAGCTGTTACTGAATTATCCTTCACTTGGTGGGTTTTTATGCGTTTGTGCTCAGCAGAGAATTTGCCATTGACCACTGTCTCAAAGGAAGCATCAGAATTGATTGACCACGAAGTGGAGCTTTTCTGTTCAAGCCAAGAGGTAATGATCTCAGAGTTCATCTCAACTGCGCTCACCTTCTGCGGAATGACAAATGTCTCATCTGGAATAAGGTAGATGCCATCCTCTGTGGTCTGACATTGTGAGTAGCTTAGGTTCATCACCCGACCCATATCCAGGTTGCGCAGGTTGTCCCAGCCTCCACCAGGGAGAACCTCAAGTGCTGGTGCACTAAGGTTTTTGCGGCACTCACGAAGCCCATTACCTGCACGAATAACTGGATGTAAATCTGCTGTACTGATAAATGCTAAGACAGCCAACAGGGAGAGGTATTCAGTGCCCATGATTATCAGGAGAGACTGCTGTGCGTCATTGCTAGTTCAGCATTATACACTCTTGTTCTCACGTGATGGGCGGGTCTTAGTTACCTTCTAAACAGCATTTCTCTGTTTCATTTCCTAAAAAAGTCATAAGACCTTTTAGCACATTCTCTTCATGAGATAGTTCTGCATATTAGTAACTAAAATTTTTGGAATGTCTGTCTAGGTGTTGTGTAACCTATCAAAGTGGGGTTACCATAGAAAGAGACAATTTCATGAAATTGTCCCGTTTGATTTGGCAAATTGTGTATTAAACCTAAAATGGAAAAATATAATAAATTGCAATTGCTTTTGACTAACAGGCTGTTTATGCTAGTGCTTGACAAGTCAATATTTAGACTAATAATCTATTCTATTCTCAAAGTATTTAATGCAGTTATTTGTTGCTGCATAACACTTGAGCCAGATTTGGAAAGTCTTGTTAACTACTTTGAAAGTAACTCTTGAAACTACTTTGATGGGTACATTAACAGATGTTAATAGCAGCCACAGCAGTACAGTAACATAAATGCTAAGTAATGTAAACTAATGCAAATATGTAGCACTTATTATTTTCAGTTGTTTGAAAGGCGAAATGTGTCAGCCCATCATCGTCTGCGAAACAGAAGTGGTCAGTTTGCAAGTCCCATGTGATCAGTATTGGGTGTTTTTGCTACAAATAGTAGACATTATTTAATCAAGTTTGGCAAAATTCTAATGAATTATAATTCTATACTACAGTAATATTGAATTCTTAAATCTGACTGGTCAGAAGGTGTTACTTAACTTTCTTTAACAACATTATTAACATATATTTTACAGAGACATATTCTAATAACAAATAGATATATCAATAAATTATATATTTAATAAAGAAAACATGTAATCTATATGATTAAGCTTTCTGTAATGGGACATTTATTTACCATTTATGGAAGGACTCTCTATTGCTAGCACTTTATAATAATAAGAAATTCAGCTGTCCCTTTATATTGTCATCCCTAGGAAATACTAAGCATTGAGTACTTTGGGTTTTGCAGTTTTCTGGTAACAGACCTACTTCTAAGTGTAAAGTGTAAAGTGACAATGACCATTGTTAAAAGCGCTATACAAATAAAATTGAATTGAATAGTCACAAGCAGCTTTGTCTAGGTCTGTGACCTGTTAAAAAGCTACCTATCTAATGTGTCATTCATCAGTTTTTGTAGTCATGTTTACATCTAAATTTTACAGTTAGAATTTAAGTTAGAGCATTTTTTTACAGCAGCAACCAGTTTGTAAAGTAAGTAAGCAAGAGTAGGAGCAAGGAGTAAGCAGATTCTAACTCTAGTTGTAATACTTGGTTGTAAAAATGACATTGAATATTACCACACACAAGACTGTAAATCATGTGGATTATGATTTATTTTCTCACATATACTGTAAATTACAGTAGAATGACCAGGCAGAGTACAGGCTTCACTCCACTGACAGCTTGTTGGAGCTGAGGCTTGAGGAAAACACTTGTAGCTCATCAAAAATAAAATGCTTCAGTACCAAAATAAGAATATAATTACTTACTCTAATATAATTAGAGTCTGTGCTAGATACTGTATGTTTTTGAATAATATCATTTTTCATGCCAGATTTTAAGAGGCTGCCCTAAAAATGTGCCACTAAGGTACTGTTATGAGCTTTTAGATATTATGAGGATTCAAAACATACAGTATATTTATGACGGCAAAATAATTATCTTTAAGAAGGTAAAATTGTGGTAATATTTAGGACAAAAGTAATTAATTTTAGCTTTGATATGAAAACTGACTAATTTTCATAGGTAAAAATTAAGAGTTTTTGTTGTTTACTAAAATATTTAACTCCACTACATACTTTTCATCACCTTTACAGAATAAATAAGTAATAAAATACTTAACCTGAAAGAATGTAAGCCAAAAAACATTATGTGTAAATATCAAAAAAGTAATCAAATCAGTTTCTAGCTTACTGTCTAGACATCAGATGCTATATACTTGGTTAACAGCAATGTCTGAGAAACTGTAGACAGATGAGCATCTCAGGCCCAAATGAGCAAATAGCTTCAGCTGAGAATGCATGAAAGTGATAATAATCTAAGCTACGTATACAAGTCAGAAACCACTGACATTGTGAAACTGACATTTCGGTATACAGGGGTAGCTCAGTAGCTAGTGGTTAAGGCATTGGACTACTAATCAGAAGGTCTCAGGTTCAAAGCTCAGCACCAAGTTGCCTTTAACCTTCAACTTCTTAGATGTACATTGAGATAAAAAAGTCACCCTGGGTAAATGTGTCGGCCGATATGCTTTCAATGCAAAGTTCTGCTAGACACGTTGCCAGATTGTTTAATGCTGTGCAGTATCAAAACTTTTCATTAAACATAAGTGTAAACTGTGAGTATACAGTAGCATGTGGTAGTGTCATGGAAGCACTGGAGAAGTAAACTAAAGTACCCATCAGCCCCAGCACATCACATGTCCATGACTACACTAACCTATGTGTCATTGTGTCTTACTAAGCCTCTGTATTTAACTTCCTTTTTGAATTGTGTACTTTTTAATTGTCCTATCCCGGGTCTTAATTTAATTTCTTCTTCTTGCATCCCTCTCACTCATCATCTATACAGGTACCATGTTATCCTGTATTCAGGGTCGCGGGGGGGCTTGGAGCCTATCCCAGGAGACTTGTGGCACAAGCCAGGGTACACCCTGGGCAGGGTGCCAATCAATCGCAGGGTACACACACATACACAAACTCATTCTCTACAGGCAATTTGGGAACGCCAATTAGCCTAATCTGCATGTCTTTGGACTGTGGGAGGAAACCCATCAAGCACGGGGAGAACATAAATTAACCAGGAATCAAACCTGGACCCTGGAAGTGGAAGGCAACAGTGCTAACCATTACACCACTGTGTAAGATTTAGCAATTTAGTTAGAAACTTGATGTTATTAATTTATTTCTTGTTTGAATTTTAGACTTTGACCTTGGGTGACTAGAAAGGTGCCTATATAGATGAAATGCATCATTATTATTATTATTATTATTATTATTATTAACTGCACAAGTGATATAGCTAGCAGACAAACCCAGCAAGGTACTGAAGCCCCAATGGCCCCCAATTTAATTTTTTAAATAAAAATCTTATGTTAACTTGTTAATAATGAACTACAGTTTCCTAACCAGACCGACAAGATCTACTGCTTTCAAACTGCTCATATAATCTCCAAAAATGTAAATAAAATATAGGGGGAAAACATGATTTGTTATATGGCTAATGTAATAAAACTGCAAATGTTTAAGCAAAGACATCCTCTAAACTAATCAATAATAATTTTTACAATTCCGAATTATTATTATTATTACTAAATACAGAAATTACTAAACACATTCAATCATTTTAAAGGATTACCACTGGAAATTTGGATTTTCTTTTCTTTAAATTTCCTTTTACAATTTTTTTGTGTGCAGACAAATTATTTATTATTCTTTTTTTTTTTGTAAGAAGATTGCCGATACAATTGTTTTACCGATGCTGGCAGTGTTTACGGTCCTAAAAATGCGGGTTTGCTTCCACCTAGAGTTTGTTCAAGGAACTGCATACAGAAACATAAATAAAAAATAAAAGCTCATGTTAATTAAAATAAATAAGTAAATAAATTATTAATTAATTAAGTAATAAAAGGTGTTTATTAATTTGAGAAATGTACATACTTGTCTGAAATTATCCTTTTCCGTTCGTATTTGTTCTGGTTTAAATTAAGATCCCCATTCATTTAGTCCCAATTTAATTAATTTCGGTATTTATTTATTACTGTATTTATGTATTGCCGCATCTCCTCAGAAACATGCTTTTCGCTGAGCTTCAGTAATCACAAACTCCAAAGAGGGCGTGTTGCCAGATATTTTAAGCCTTTCCGATGCTATGCTTAGATTAATGTCGCGAGTTGCCCGCTTTACGCGTTATCTTGCAACCAAAACAATTTACTTACAAACAGTGGGTACCTTATGTGTAAATGACCCCAAATTTATTTTAATTAGAATTACATTTCAGACAGCGCTACAAGGATTCGCAGCTTTAAATTTCATTTACATTCTAAGTAATTTAAACCTGCTTATTAATAAACGTTACCCTGATGTTTATTTAGCTAGCTTTGGGAGATTTTAGTTAGCTTGGGGAGATTTGCATGCCTAAGGGGTGTTTTTTTTGCAGAGGGTTCCTGAGCATACGTGGCAACCCTGAAGGCCAAACCATCGTCGACACTGAGGTGTGTAGGCTGGAGCTGTGTGTTTTTAAGGGACAGAGCTCACACACGTTGTTTAGACAGGCTTAAACATCAATGTGACGTTTATTTTACAGATAACCTACAGCAGACATGGACGGCGGGATCGCAGGATCGAAGGCTTTCCTTTTGTTCCTCAGTTTAATATTTTGGGTGAGCGCAGTCTCGTTATGTAAGCAAGTGCAAAGTGTAGCTCATACCAGGCTTTTAACATGTCTGGCGTTTTACCGGTTCATCTCAAGGGCGATTATAATCAGTATATAAACATAGAAGACGACTATCTCGAACAGGTTTCATTAAGACTTGCGCAAAATCGAAGCAGATGTGTAGTCGCGTGCTATTGTAACGTTTGTTTGTTAACGTTCCAACAACATTGTTACACTTCCTGTGAAATGTTAATAATGGTATTTTCTGTTTGTTTGTTTGATCTCACTTCAGTTTGATCTTTTTTTAGCTGAATGTGTGTTCGGTTTCGTTTCTATGTAAATTTAATGACGTCATAATGTCTGTGTGTTTTGAGCACGTGGTCAGCTTCTTTCAAGCAAAACTGACTCGTCTTACTCTTCTTGCACAACAGTCACGTTTTTTTCCATAAAGACTAACAAACATGTGACAGAATAGCTCTCCTAATTTAATACTAAAAATATGTTGCTCAAAAAGGATATGTTATTATCAAATGACAAATATAATCTAAGGATTACCTATGAAGATCCCCTCTACTTCATTTACAAAGCAGATCTCTTTAGGTCTTTAGTATTTTAACGCTGATATCTGAGGCACAAGATGAGGGTTACATTGAAGATCAGGGGAATAAAATTACTCTTAATTTTGATGATCGAGATCTGAGACTTCATGTAAGAGAAACTGTATGTAAGGATTGGATGAAACATCTGGATCCATATATTTCAAAATAGCAACGACTGAATTATTATCCTGGATCACATGCACTACAAGGCCAAAAATGACTTAGGATTAAAAAATTATTAGGCTGCATCAAGCAAAGAAAACAACTTAGAAGTTTCGAAATTACTGGAATTGGGTTAAAAACTATCCAATACATTATTACAGCCAGGGTCATTAGTGGATGTCACTTATATGATTGGAAGTTACATTGTTAAAATCAACAGGAGACATCACAGCTGTGTTTATTAGTGAAAATAAGATACTCTCAGGATTGCGACTAAACAGCTGTGTGGCCATAAAAATAACACTTGTTAGTAAGACTAATCAGACAAAAAGATTTCAATTTGCTCAGGGGCATTATGGAGCAGAGGGAAAAAAGGTCATGTGATCTTACACCTCTAAACTGACCCCATTCTAGAGTGAGGAGTGCATCAGGGTAATCAGGAAAGTGCGTGAAGCGATGCACATCATCATACTGCCCACTGTACAAACCTCTAGAGGCAGTGCTATGATCTGTGGTTGCTTCACTTGGTCAGGTATAGACCCAGCAATGTTATGAGGTAATGAAATAAATTCAGCTGAATACCTGAACATATTTAATGACCAGGTTATCACATCATTGAATAATTTCCTTCCTGATGGCACAGAAATATTCCAGGACTCTGTGAAGGAGTTGGTCTGAGAGCATGAGGAATGATTAAAAAAAAAAAATCAAATTGTGCAGAGTTATCACATTCAAAAGCTATAAAATGTAATAATACAATGTATGACGTTTTTGACCAGGCAGTGTATTTATCCACAAATGACACTCAAACATATTTGGTCCAGGGTATGTGTGTCATACAGCCATCAGCCATCTTACATTATGTCTTTATACTAATAGTACTACTGTTAGTCACACATTCTCTTTTTAACGTTATGTCTTCCCACAGGCTGCAGGAGCTGTTCTTACATATGTTGGCGTTTATGTTATAAGCAGCTACAAGAACTTTGACGAATTCAGGGTTGACAAATACAGCGTTATTCCTGCAGCCATCATTCTTGCTGTGGCCCTGGTTCTGTTCATCATAGGCATTATTGGCTGCTGTGCAACTCTGAGGGAGTCTAAAGTTGGCCTAGGCTTTGTGAGTATGGGAGTTTGCAGTAGCACATTGCTCACAGGACATTACTAAGAACTTCAGTTCTTTGAGTTTCAGTATTAATATAAAATGGAGAAGGAAATAATTTCAGTGGTTCCTGTATTCATGTTCTGTTTGGTTTGCTTGCAGTTTCTACTCTTCATTTTGCTGTTATTTGCTGCAGAGATCACTGCCATTGTGTATGGTTTCATCTACAAAGGCAGGGTGAGTTTTCATGTTTTGATGGCATGATGCAATTTCTTTAGTAGTTTGTAGTGTAGTTTGGCAGTTTGACATTTTGAGACCTTAGTATTATTAGGAGGTGGTATTTTGGGTTAGTTTTTAGCATTGTCGCCTCATACCGCTACTGATTGGGTTTAAATCTTCCTTCCAGTCTGTTTGCATGGTGTTTGCATGTTCTCTGTCATTCCCCTTGACTATTCCTGTTTTACCTCACAGTGCAAAGACTTGCAGTGAAGGTTGATTGCTCGTAGTGTATGATTGCGTGTGTGTGTGTCTATGTCTGTCTGTTCACACTTGTGCCCTGTGATGGGTTGGCACCATGTTTGGCGCCCTTAGTTTCCTAGGATAGGCCCCAGGCCCTCCGCAACTGTACACAGGATATGTGTTCTAGACAATGCATAGATGGTATTGTAAGGTTTGTAATACTAAGTCACAATTTCTCTGAATGATTTATTCCTGTGAATATACTGTCAGATGAGTGCAGATTTGGTCAAGTCAATGAATGAAGTCTTTGAGAAGTACGGCGAGGCTTCTGAAACCCGGGCGGTGGATATCTTGCAGTCTCGGGTAAACATTATAACCATTATAACTAGAATTCTAACTAGGTGCAATCCATAATTAAAAACAAAAAAAATTGCTGTACAATTTTTTCTTTGATTTCATATGTCTTTCTGTCCTCTCATCTTACAGCTGGAATGCTGTGGAGTGCAGAACTACTCTGATTGGCAAAGCTGGCCATGGTTTGGTTCTCATAACAATTCTGTGCCTCATTCATGCTGCAAAGCAAACCACACATGCACTGCAAAGTTTGACCAGCCAGAGCTACTGAACACACAGGTAAGCAGAACTTCAAACACTTGCTCGCTTATCCACTCACTCATTCTCTATACTGCTTATCCTGTCCCATGTTGGTCAAGCTTGGAGCATATCCCAGGGGCACTCGGGGCACTAGGCAGGGTACACCCTGTACGTGCTGCCAATCCATCGCAGGGCACACAAGCACGCCATATGGAGAATTTGCAAACCGGTTAGCCTAATCTGCATGTATTTGGGCTGTGTAAGAAAGCCTGAGCACCCGTAGTAAACCCACCAAGCACTGGGAGAACACGCACACACTTACTCGGGGAAGGAATCAAACCCTCAACCCTGGAATTGTGTGGTCACAGTGCTTACCACCTCAAAAAGACACTGTTATACAGGGGTTGGACAATGAAACACCTGGTTTTAGACCACAATAATTCATTAGTATGGTGTAGGGCCTCCTTTTGCGGCCAATACAGCATCAATTCTTCTTGGGAATGACAGATACAAGTCCTGCACAGTGGATACTGGCCAGTTCACTACGTGATGCTGGTGGAGGAAAAAGTTTCCTGACTCGCTCCTTCAAAACATCCCAAAGTGGCTGGGTGGCAGGCCGTGGGAGATGTTCAACTTCACTTTCATGTTCATCAAATCACTCTGTCACCAGTCTTGCCGTGTGTATTGGTGCATTATCATCCTGATACACTGCACCGCCTTCAGGATACAATGTTTGAACCATTGGGTGCACATGGTCCTCCAGAATGGTTCGGTAGTCCTTGGCAGT
>JAOVVB010000032.1:2866092-2890779 GCA_028570985.1 Heterobranchus longifilis
AGACTTACAGAAAACGTTTGACCTCTGTCATTGCCAACAAAGGGTATATAACAAAGTATTGAGATGAAATTTTGTTACTGACCAAATATTTATTTTTTACCATAATTTGCAAATATATATTTTTTAATCCTACAATGTGATTTTCTGGATTTTTAATTTTTTTTTGTCTCTCATAGTTGAAGTATACCTATGATGAAAATTACAGGCCTCTCTCAACTTATTAAGTGGAAGAACTTGCACAATTGGTGGCTGATTAAATACTTTTTTGCCCCACTGTAAGTATCTGAAAAGTATGCTGTACATTTGTATTCAGCCCCCTAGTCAATACTTTGTAGACCCACTCTTTGCTGCAATTATAGCTGCAAGTCTTTTGGGGTATGTATCTCCAGCTTTGCACATCTAGAGATTTTTGCCCATTTTTTGAAAAAATAATTAAGGTTCAGTCGGATTGTATGGAGAGCCTCTGCGAACAGCAATTTTTAGGTCTTGCCACAGATTCTCAACTGGACAGTCTGGACTTTGTTTGGGCCATTCTAACAGATGAATATACTGTGAAATAAACCATTCTCTTGTAGCTCAGGCTGTATGGTTTTGGTCATTGTCCTGTTGGAAGGTGGTTTATGATAGGATGTGTAATTAGCGGAGCAGGGCAGGCTTAGCAAGTGGCATTCGCTGACAGGTTGGACAGCACTGACAAAAATTGCACATCTCTGCGGTGAGCCCTGGCCAGTAAAATCGGTCCTTTATCTTCTCTGCGGTATTGTGCACCGCCGAAGGGTGTGGAATCTGGCAGGTGCATTAAGTGATGCATAATATGATGGTACAAAAGATTATTTTTTAATAAAGAAGTAGGAGGCTGGCCAGGGCTGCGGGTGACACTCCGGCTTCACTCTCTATTGATACAAGTGTGTCAGCAGTGTTTGAGTCACGGGTCCTCGTGTTGTAGTAGTGCTAAGCTGCCATCCTTTTTCACCTGTTGAGACAGGAAGATATAAGGGTTAGAGGGATCATTAGCCTCACCTTCAGTTTCAGCATCCCTGCCAAAAGTAGGGCATGATGGGCCTTCCTCCAGCTTGAGCATCGCATCCTGCACTCCTTCTGCGTGATGTTAGCTTATTCAGGTCTCAGGCTGGAACAGTCGCGACCTAGTAGTAGAGGCACAAGCAGCAGAATTAAGGCAGCTTTGAGTTTGTAGCGTATTTTAAGCAGCAAAGTATGCAGTTCTTAATGAAGCGCTATGCGCAATGAAAGCACAGGCTTTATAGCCGTCTTGCTGAATGTCGCGGCTCTGTGGGTCGATCGTCAGAGGGCGCAGTGTCATCAGAGGCGCACAGGTTTGTGCAGAGCGGATGAGACCAGCAGCACTGAGCAGGTGGCGTAATGTATGCAGAGACAGCAGAGTGTGTACTTTATGTCTGACCTGTATGGTGTGGCATGATGCTGTTTGTTCACTAATGTTCTCCAACAAACCTCTGAGGCCTTCACAGATCAACTGTATTTATAAATGAGATTAGATTACACACAGATAACCTCTATTTACTAATTAGGTGACTTCTGAAGGCAATAGGTTCCACTGGATTTTAGTAGGGGTATGAAAGTAAAGGAGGCTGAATACAAATGCATGCCACACTTTTCAGGTTTTTTTTTGTAAAAAAGTATTAACCATTTATTATGTTTCTTCCACTTCTATTTTGTGTTGTCTATCACATAAAATCCCAATAAAATACAGTTATGTTTATGCTTGTAATGTGACAAAATATGGAAAAGTTCAAGGGGTGGGTATGAATACTTCTGCAAGGCACTGTATACACACTTGTTATGCCACTTATGCTCTTTCCAGAATCTGTCAACTCTGTCAGTCATGTTTTTTTTTTTAATGATCTATAGCCACTTTCAAAAATGTTGAGAAATTTGCATGTTCTAGGTTTTTTTAACACCTTAAAATAGGGGTGTGACTATATACACACATGTTTGTGTACTGAATAAAAGCATACCATGGCCTAATATGGCCCCTATCCTTTTGCACCCCACATTGTGAAACTAGATTCTCTGTACATTTGTTTTCTAGTCACAGGAAAGCTTGAAAAATCTCTCCATTACAGGTTACTCACACAGACAGCATACCTCTCAGTTTAAAGCAGTTTAAAGAGAAAAAAATAGATCAGGTCTTCATTTATTTATTCCTCTCTGGCAGTCCATTGTGCAGTAATCTGACCCTTCTGATGATGAGGCTTTGGGAGAGAAGCCAGCTTTCTTGCTGGCCATACCATGGACACTGCATCCATGCAGCAGCCGATTCATCAGTGTCCTGCTCGACTTCTCTCTCTCAGTCCAATCTTGGACTGTCTTGGAAAAGACAGCTTTGGATTTCTGAGAAACTACTGGTTTAAAACAAGTTGCAAAATAGTATTGCAGATTAATGCTTACATCTGTATTATTAGACATAAGCCTTTGACATTGGGCTTTGGCAAGTAATTTCAGAACAGAGTTTCATTAATGAATTCTCTTTCTAAGACAATGGCTGATGAATAGGTTTTTGCAAAGATTTTATACATACAAAGAAGCATGCAAACTCAATGCACACAGCAACAGGAATCGGACCTGGATCCTGGAGGTGCAAGGCAACAGTGTACACCACCGTGTCGCTGAGCCCAGGAGAATTTTAACTATTACAGCAGCACTTTTTATTAAGTGCAAGTTTATGTTATCCAGATAAGATTTTGCACCAAAACTATACATATAATAAACTGTAAAGTTGGTGTGTCTGTACACTGAAGATATTTTAACAAAAATAATTTGGGGGACGTAAGATGAGTAATAGAACACATCAAAATGTTTTTTTGGAATTTTAGTCTGTCTGTTTCTTTGTAGACACATTACGTAAAACTACTGAACAAATTTTTTATGGGGTTTTCAGAGCTGTATTTGGCCAAGCTTGAGGTAATATATAGGTTTTTGTTTCATTACAATCAGCCTATGGGAGGAGAAGATATGCTACTTTAAAATTTAAATGGAAAACGCCTATATATCATTAAAAAAAAATCACTGTACATTTACATAATATGTGCTTATGAGTGTGCAGTTGAAATCTTCTTAATAAACGCGATCTCACATCTTCATTACACACACTTCAAGGTAACAGATGGGGATGTACTGTACATTTTTTTAAAACGCACTTATGAGTCATCTTGTTTGCTTCTCTGACTAATGTGATCCTTAAAGGGATGGTAATTCTGGAGAAATTGTTAAGATTTAACCTCAAAAGCCAAACAAATATACCCCTCTGCCATTAAAGTAACTGACATACATACATTTCTGGTGACTAATAACTGAGCTAGCTAAGCAATCTAGATAAATATATGTTTTGACGGTACATAGGTCTGAACTCGCTTTTTCAATAATACTATTACATTTCATACTTTGGAGCACCCAGGATCAGTCTAAAAAAAAATCCTATCTGTCTGTATGTCTGTCCAGCCAGATTACCTCACAGCGTTAAACGTTTTTTCTAGTGTTTTTGCCTCTTGGTGGATGTGACTAATCATGTCTCCCAACACAGAAACGACCATAATGCACCTACAAGCTGGCACAATCCTTAATACAGAGACACGACAGAGTAAATAATCATGGCTTACTCAAAAAAAATGACATAAACTATGGAAACTTGCGCCATAAATGAAAAAAAAAATGTAGAAGAGAAGTAGAAGTGAAGATTAAATCTACTTTAAAATAAGCTACTAATAAGCTATTCGCTTAATGTAAACTTAATTGTAAACTGTATTGGGTTTGACACACGGATGAGTCTGTAAACACGGACACGAGGCGAGGTCTTACGGAAAAAGGGGTAATTTTATAGAGAATAATGGGAAAGGAAAGGAGGGAGGAAGGGAAAGAAAGGATGTATGTGCAGGTCGGTGGGCAGTGCCCCACTGGTGTGCGAGCACAGTATGGTGAACGGTGGTGGCAGGCAGAGTGGCAGAGTGGGCCCCCGTGGCCAGCTCCCTCAGTCGGCTCCTCTCGTGATCGGCTGAACCAGCTCCTCCCAGCTCTCATGGTGCAGCGGCAGGAGGGTATTTCCCAGACGCTCGCCTGGGGGGCTTTCCCGACTGGGACCAGAAACCTTGTCATGAAAGACACTGTGGCCTTTTCTACTTTGGCAGCTGGGTCACGAAAGCCGGCTCTGTTTGAGAGTTTACATGTCGCAGTAGCTCCAGCAGTGAGCTTGCGGCTGTCCTCAGTTTGGCGATCAAAGGCCCTATTCCATACGCGCTTTTGAAGTCCCTGGCGCATATCAACATGCCTCGCTCATGCTCTGTAGTTTTCCGAGGTCCAAACAGACATAGGCCACCAGACAACCCGACATAACACACCAGCCGTTGCCTATTCCTGCTGCCTGGTCCCCTCGCACATCTGCAGAGGGGAGAGGCTACCCAGCTAGTGAGCTCTGGAGTAACCGAGGAGCAATAGGAGATTTAGGTGCATGCCACAAAACAAACACCTGCACCAGTAGATATTAATTAGAAAAGCTAAACTGAATATTTTTCATGGGATTAGTTAATATTTTCACTACTGAAATAACAGCACTGCAGTGAATAAGTGAATTTTAACGTGCTTGAGTCATTAGGAGAAAACTTAATCTTTATCCAATCTACTTTTTTGATTTCTCATTTGTGATTCACTGACTGATTACTGAACAGGAAGTGTATTTGGCTGGCGATGAAAGAAGTATAACTAGGTGTAAACAAGGTGTAAAAATACCAAACTTTAAAATATATATATATATATATATATATATATATATATATATATATATTTCTTTGTATTGCTAAGTTAGGCAGAGTTCGGCCGTACAGAAATGAAATACAGGCAGATATGGACGTGGGCTTCAACCTGAAATAATAATCACTAATTAAAATCAGCTGATCAGCTTATTTTATTCTTTTCTTTTCTGACAGCTCGATGGTGGAGCAAACTTCCTTAAGAGGTTGGAACAGCTAAGTAGCTGGCAGTTTTCAAACAACATATCTTAAGACTTAACATTTTATTAAGTACTTAAATTAACAACAACAGCATAAAGCTCCCAATAGTGTTATAGTCTGATAGTACTGATAGTACTGGTCAGTAAGCTAGTGAACCAGTATAAAAATGTATTTAATGATAGAGACTTCAAAGCATTTATGTACTGTAAGTCACTCTGGATAAGGGTGTCTGCCAAATACCATAAATATAAATATAATGTAAATTAGCTTACTTAACCAGCAAGCAATCTATTAGCCAATCCTCTAGTTAGTTTCCTATGAGAATATAATCAGTGACATGATTCTTAATTTCCAAAGGTCTCTGCTTCAGTTCTGCAATTCCTGCAATAATAACTGCTTGTTATGGCTTAGGCTAAATACCAGCTGTGAATCGCTATACCACTGGTAAACTATGAGCACAGACTGATCACATTAGTAATTAAGCTCTTACAAATATTCATTCCCAGGTGAGTGTATGCTCCCTACATTACAGCACTGTGTAGAGGGTTTATATATTGGCTTGTAAGCTATGCATGAGGCAATAGGCCCTGAAGAAAACATTAATTGCTATTCTGCCAGAAAGTCTGCCAAAACACAGCTCAAGTTGGTCAAAGTATTAATAATCTAAGAAAGTTAATTTGGATGCTTAAAAATGTTATGATTCCATACTGATTCACCCATATCACTGTTTTCACATATAGACAGGTTCCCAAAAGCAGCACATCAGCTCCAGAGAGCGATACTTGCAATGTTCCTGCACCAATATCAAAACTCTATATCAAAAAAATATATTTGGGCAAAATAGAAAGTAAGCTCTCAATTTCTGTGAGTAATGTAATTTAACATTGCCTGACCTTAACTGGTACAGGTATACCCAAACTCAAACTATGCACTCAGAATTAGCTATCACAAACATTACCAAACCAAACAAAACAATATCAACCATTTGTTTGTGTAAAACATCACAAATTCATGTTACTGTACTCATGAAACAGAACAACCTCTGTATAAGATTGCCTTTTCATATAACCTCTTTTGAAATTTTTGCTTTACAGATTTACTGTCTATCAGTAAAATTTTGCATTGATTTTAAATAATTCTGTTGACCATTAAAGCATTGAATGGTCTAGTGGCACTGTACTCCAGAGTGAACTGCTGGTATTCTATTTTTAACAACCCCTAATTCAATAAAAGGTGCAGAATATTTGTTAGTGCCTGATTTAATGAAGACTACAGTGCGGCTTAGATAGGTGCTTTTCAACTTATTCCTAGAGAACCACTGCCCTGCATATTTGAGTGTTTTCCCTGTTGTACCACACACACAGCAATTAAGTAAAATCTGCTATTTAGTTGATTGGTTAAGCTGAGAAAACACTCAAATGTGCAGAGCAGCAGCCCACCAGGATTGAGAACAATTGGCTTACACTACACTAAGAACTTTATCTTTCAAAGCCCCACCGTTATGGAAAAGGCCTCCAATTAGTGTTCAGGACTCTGACACAATATCTGTGTTTAAGTCTAGGTTGAAGCCTTTTATGATTCTTTTTACTTAGATAAAGGAGCAGATTTGGAGCGTCCATAGACATGAAGTCTTTTGATGAACTGCTATTTTTGGATGCTGTCTTCTCTGTCTCTCACAAGTAAACTCAGAACTGTTGACAGTGAAGTGGCTGCCTGATTGATATCCCAGGGTGCTCTCATGTCTCTTTCCTTCTGATTTTCTCTGTTAGTTATGCTGCCATACCTGGTCTTCTCAGAGTCCCTGCTTGCACTCTGCACAAATGTATTGTGAATTGACCTTATCTATTGTGTGACACTGAGCATGGCTAATTATCTCTCTCTCTCTCTCTCTCTTGCTATCTCTCTCTTCTGGATACATACAGATCCTGTCCCTTTCTGCCTGTCTGATCCATCTTAATGCTTTCTGGTTGGGGTTCTCATCACATGGAGACCACTAAGTGCTGCTAACAATGCTCCCCCTATAGTCTGCTTAAAAATATATGTTATTCCTGAGAATTGGCCCACAGAAACCACAAAGATGTTTGTAAACTACATTGATACAATCAGTTTTAATATGATGGCTTATGACTGCAGTCACTTTGATTTTAGGACTGAAATTAACACAGACAAGTCCAGTACCCAAGTCTTCATCAGTCAACTGTTGGTAACCAACTAAATAAACATAATGAATTTCTTCTTAACTAAACTGAATTTCCTGTTGCACAATTGCACTTTTGACCATATACCACAGAATTATTGAAGCGATTATTTTTATGTCACAAATTTATATCCACAAATGTTTATTTACTGTTTATAAGCTGCTTTGCAACAATGCCCATTGTTATCTGCTATACAGATAAAAGTTAATTTAATTACATTTTTCCTTCCTGACAAGGCATGGAGTCCAGCATTTCAGCTTGTTATATTTAATCAATGTCAGACAACAGGAGGGTTCTTTGAAGTAGATCTCTTTAACTCACAACACATTTTCATTACATGATAAACACAACTCAGCCCTGCTCTCTCCAGTCTGCCTTGTGTGTCATTATGACATCATGTACCTTCCCACAGGTCTCAGAATAATACATATAAATATCTTTTTCTTTTTTTTTTTCAAAGGAAGTCTGGACTGGAAAGTTGGCTTTTAAGGACATGGAAGCTGAGGAGAGAGAGATCTATAGGTGGTTGTGATGCAACCTACAGTACAGAACTCCTACTAGATGCTTAGTAGTACTGAGAGGAAACGTGTTCAGAAGAAAGAGTGTGTGGAAGTACCGGATAAAGCAGATGAGTTTAAGACAAGATAAGGATGCTTTAGATGTTTTAAGGAAGGCTTGTCTGAAAAATAGACTTTAAGAAACAGAAGATAAGGAAGAATTAGACCTACCTTTGGTGGTAATGTAACCAACCTACAAGGTTCCAACCACCATTAAACAACAAAGAAGATGAAGAAGAAGTGGAAGGCCTCCTCTAAGTAAAGTTGTCTTTGAACAATATTCTTCATATTGTAATGGATAACTGTGCTAATTGCTCTAATTGTCATGATCCTCACTGTCTTCAGACTTAATTCCCAGAAAGTATTGTGACATTTGGAAATATTTTATGGGAAAATGGCTAAAAGGTTGGCTGTCAGGAACAGAAATTTCTTAATAGATATTTTAGGAAAAAGACATGGAAGAGTGATATTAAGGGGTATATTATTACAGCCGTAAGAATCCAAAAGCTCACCAGAGAATATACAAATCGCTTGCAGTCAGTGATAAGGTCAAAGGGTCTGTCTACATGGCACCGGCACATTGGGCAAGAGATACTCCCCACCCTGGAGACCATTTTTGTGGTATTTACTTATGGGGTTGGGTTTCCAGCTCAACTGCTGATTGTATCTGAGGACTTGCGGGTGAAAGATCCAACAGTAGCAGCCCGGTATCGTCAGGGCTTGAACTATCAGCTACCTACCTTCTGATCAGCGGTCCAACACCTTAACCACAGAGCTACCCCTGCCCTGATAAGGGTGGGTAATCAAGTTAGAAATTATTTCACATTTTCTAGTAGTATATTGGAGTCATGGTGGCATAGTGGTGAGCACTGTCACCTCACACCTCCAGGGTAAGCAGGGTTAGGGTTTTGAATCTTCATGAAGTTTCACACTCTGTGTGTGTGTGTGTGTGTGTGTGTGTGTGTGAGAGAGAGAGAGAGAGAAAGAGAGAGAGAGAGAATTCTCCCTAAATTCTCCCCCATAACCCTACACAGGATTGGTGGACTATAACTGGATGGACGTTTAGTATGTCCTTCAGATTAATCAAGGAATATATAGGAAGGGCACTAATCAATTTGGGGCAGTTGAGCCTCAATCAGGCAGTTGAAGCTTTAGGTTGCTGATCGCAGGGTTGTGGGTTCGAGCCCCACCAGCACTGTGTTGCCACTGTTGGGACCTATGGGGACACCTATGGCCATATAAGTGCCTCAAGGTGAAGCAAGACCCACCAATGAAGAAGGATGATCCATGAGAACAGTGAACGGTGATAGGGCTGGTAGAGATCAGGATGCCTTCAAAAAAATACCTATCATTACAATTTAATTCATATTTTTATTTTTAATTCCATTTTGTGGTAAGAAAATGCAAATTCCTGGTATACTTTTTAAGAATCACAATCCTGATTATTCACACCTTTAACAAGTGTGAGTTTAGAGTTGCATATAGAGTAAATAATGTGTGTTCATTACATATAAATGCAGACTATTCATGGCATCTTTCCTGTGGCAGGAAAACTCATTTTCATACCAGTCTCTCAAGTACGCTTTGCTGCCAGAAGCAAATGCTGCTTTGTGAATTCACGACCAGTGCAGCAGCCAATCAGAGCGCTCACACCTCTTGCTTCTCAGTCACTATTGGTCGCTGGACTCGGCTGCTCGCGAGCCGCTTTTGGTTTCCTGTCGGCGCGAGCAGGTGTCCAAATCAGCGGGCGGAACGTGACGTCACACCGGGGGTTACCAGCAGCGAGTTTGGAGAAAGAGAAAAGACAAGCTGGGGAAAACTCAGTTTGGAAGAAAATGCGGGAAAAGAAACGGGCTGGAGAGGAGTTTTCCCAACACGAGGCAGCCTTATCACACAGGGGCAGATGTAATATGATGATTTGATAGGCGGAAAATTCCTGACGCAGAAGCAGAGCTGATAACGGGGAGCGCACTGACCGCGGTGTCTCAGACTACACTGGTGCTACACAAGGACTGATGAGAAATTGTGGGAAATATGAACGTGTTAAACCTGTGACTGTAATCCTTTTTTTTTCTTTTTTTTTTTTTCCTTTGCACACAGAAGCGTGAGAGCCATGAAGAATCCTAAAGTGTAGCACGGTAAGATCGCGCATCATCGCTCCCTTTGTACTTCTGTCACTGGATGCTGGGCCGAAACACGGATTTTACAGGGTTGTTATAATCACCAACTCTCAGCGGGACATTTTCATCTCGATTAATTAGTTGATTGTCCTGTTGACTTTGGTCACTTTTGGCTTTTCTTCAGTCATTCATGCTGGGCGTCATAATGTAACATACTGTACTGTACGCTAGGCGTTATATCGCTACCACGCACACAAAGGAGGAGAAGAAAGACATCAGCCTGTAATTGTGTGGCAGCGAACAAAGCGACGAGTTTCTCCTGGACGGTCGTTTTACTTCGTACCTAAAACATTAAGCTACACTTGGCTGCCAAAATGATTCCATAAGTAATTTGAACCCTTGAAATGATTTCTAGACAACGTAGCTATCCCAAGAGATGAGCAGAACCTCTTATCTACTTCTGTTTCTGCTGCATCAGGTCCATCACTGAAACAGCAGCAGTCAGCGCCACAGCAGCGTACATTATTTATCAGGTTGGAGGATTGGAATGCAGAACGTGTGTGTGTGTGTGTGTGTGTGTGGCCCGTACAATGCTTTACACGTAAAAAATATTGTTAAAAGGAAATTTTAAAAGCACAATCTTATTATCAGTATCAGCTTTTTTGTGCAGTCTTTATCACTTAGGAGTTCCCATGACTAAAGAGCTCGTGGTTCTGTAATAAATGTACAAGTTCCAGTCTGCTTCAGTAACTTTATCTTGGTTAGTCTCAGGGGAAGTTAGATCTCGAAGTTAATATCTCGAACACTGCTAACAAGACTGGAGGATATCCCTTCTGCATATATTAATTATTATTATTATTATTAATATTATTAATTACTGCTTATGTTTCCAGGGCCTTCATACAAGCTTTGCCCATGGCTGGAAGTTGGCTTCTCGGCATTGTCTAGCAACTAATACAATAGGAATGGGAATCATAGGGACCACCCGATACAATATTATCACGATATCTAGTTGCTGAATTGATTTGTGTTTCTATACTGCTAGTATCCCAATTTTATAAATATCCTGATTCAATATACAGTGGTAACTCGGCATGCGAACTATTAAATAAAATTTTGCAGGAAATTTGCCTCTGCATGTAAAGTATTTTCTGCATGTGAGCAACCCAGCGGGTCAAGCATACATCCAGTCGAGCGTAGCCGTTCAAAAGAAAGTTTTTTTTTTTTTTTTTTTAGAATATCTGAATTTACATTATTTACAATGAGTTTCGCAATACGAAATTTCAACTTAAGAACTCCCCTTTGTAACGGATTAAATTTGTATGCATAGGTACCACTGTCTATTTTTTTTATTATTGTCACAATTTGAAACCAATTTACCAAATAATTTCCTCACGTATATGACTATAAAATATATATTTTTAAAATCAATTCTGGAGTCAGTTTGGCAATTCATGAATCACTACAGTACATATAAGAATTGTGATATGTAACCGAATTAATTTTTTCCCCCATCTCTATAATACAGGTAAATCAGTGGAAATTTTATGACTTATTTCGCTGCAGTTGCACTCGCAGGCAGTAAAAGGGACTAAAACTGCCTACCTGCTCTTTCAGAAAAGAGATCATTTTTAAGGTTGCTTAACTTCACGTGGTTTTGTATTTAAAAAGTGACATCATGTGGAGCAGATTTTCTTTATGTTTAATTGCACTGACAGTGTAGCTGTCATATCTTTAGAGATTTTTCTTATTACAAAACAATAAACCAAGATTTACTTCCAACTTTTAGAGCAGGGGTCCTCGAGAGCTGCAGCCCTGAATGGATTCTTTATTTCTCCAGATTATCAGCCAATTACAGTGAAGTCTAACTTATTTCATGACTTAAACTAGCTGGAACAAACTTTTAAGTAAACTTCAAAAATGGGCAAAACCAATAATCCAATAACCAATAATTTTACTCTCTCTTCCTTTTTCAGCAGTGAATGCAGGAAAACTTTGACGGATAACTGCAAGCATGGAACAGAAAAAACAATGCAGAGCCCAAAATGGCAAGTAGAAACTCTTGGATACATAATGACTATCTTGATCACTTTGATATCAGGCATAAACCAGCTTCAGCTCAGCACCTAGTGTGAGCCTAATGCATGAGCAGTCCAGAGCTCCTGAAAGAGTTTAACTCAATTTGAGTGAGAGGTGGAGGGCCTTTCGGAATAAGAGCTCACAGCCTGGGAGAAACTCTGTGCTGTACATTTATATTAGGCCATATCGGGCTGTGGGGTGTTGCTATGGAAACACTTGTCCTGTACCATGACAGAATTGTATTCTACCTACTGCTTTATGCTTTGATATGGATATGTGCATTGAATGCTCTCATGTTTATGGGCATCACTCCGAGTAGAAATCAGTGCAGCAGATGCAAATTAAAGATGACTGTAATGATCCACAGTTTTGTCCTCATACTCTAATATCTTTATAAACACATTAAGCAGCTCCTTTCCCATCCGTCACAGCAGCATTAGAGCTAATTAGAGCATCACTCAAATTTGTACATTTAAGTTGTTCCAGGTAGTTAACAAAAAAAGTGAAAACTTTATTTAAAGTTGAGTGAACTAATTTGTGAACTTTAACATGTCCATGTATAGGAAATGAAAAAATGAAAGTACTTCTAAGTTTAAATAGTGATCATGTCTTAGTAACCAACATTTAATATTTATTCAAATAGTGTTGTCCTCTATATGTGCACTGTTCTTAGTTGAGATTCTCTGTCCTCAGCCTCCCTCAGGACTCACCGAACATCTCCTCAGTGAACAATGGCCAGGTGGAGCTCTTTTGCATTCAGATATGGCTTTGACGTGGGCAGTTACTTCCATGACCTTCGACCCCTGGGAACAGGTGTGTCCGGCCTGGTGTTGTCTGCTGTCGACAGACGGAGCGGGCAACGGGTGGCAATTAAGAAGCTGGTACTGTGCGACACTGTGAGCATTAAACATGCATTGCGTGAAGTAAAAATCACTTGTCGGCTCCAGCATGAGAACATTGTAAAAGTGTATGAAGCACTGGGCCCATGTGGCCAGTCCTTACCTCACAACCTTGCCCAACTCACAGAGATCTATATTGTGCAAGAGCTTATGGAGACAGATCTGGCCCGGATATTGGAGCAGGGTCCATTATCAGTGGCCCATGCGACTTTGCTTTTCTACCAGCTTCTGCGAGCCCTCAAGTTTATCCACTCAGCCAATGTGCTGCACCGTGATCTGAAGCCAGCCAACATCTTCATCAACACTGAGCAGATGCTGCTAAAGATAGGAGACTTTGGATTGGCACGTATTGTTGACCCACACTACTCACACAAGGTAGAAAGCAAATAATATTCTTCTGATTTTCCAGTGTTCTGCAAAACGTATGGGTGGTTCATAGAGTGGGTTAAAGTATATTTGTATGGTAAATTCATTGTGCGATCTAATTGGCTAATCAACAGCTCCATGGTGCACATGTCTTTATGCGAGTTCACTGGAAAAGAAACTTTTGCACACCCTGTCAGCAAAACATAAAGACTGCAAACAAATTCTCTACAATATATTTCGGTGCTAGTGACACAGCATTTCCCATGCATTTTCCATGCTGCCTCACCTAGGATGGCACGTTATGCAAACACTGGTTTATGGTTGGTTGGTTGTCAGTCAAATAGCCTCTTCTTTTTTGGGCAGACTGAGTGATGAAAGTTGGCATCATATATTTGAATCACTTAGAGAAAATGTCAGACCGTGTCCTACCTGAACCCATGAACTAATGTGCAGGGGTGGAGCTAAGGGGTGACCACAGTGGCTACTCCAGAATCAATGGTTTGTTGTTTAACATGAAACCTTGTAGAAAAAAAAGAAGTGGTTCATATTTTGGCTCCACCTTGATGCTTAACAGCCTGTCCTGGATCTACCACTGTTAATGGTTATTATGCCAGTCAACTCTAATTTTACTCTGGGGGTAAGATTTAGAAATATAGTCTTTCGATAAGCAAGTCTCACAGCATCCAGTTACCTCCCGTTGAGGGGTCGCCATGGCGGACCATCCGATCACCTCAACAACTTGGCAAAGGTTTTACCCCGGATGCCCTTCCTGGTGCAACCCTCCCATTTTATCCAGGCTTGGTACTGGCACTGTCTCACATCAGGCAGTTACCTGATTCATTTATTAAGTTTTAGATTTTAAGGTGTGATAACCAGACCTAAGGCAAGAAACTCTGTCTGCTCTCATTTTTGTGCAAGTATAACTTATTTTCACACTAGCGGACCACAGATCCCCAATGTGCACCCCTGCAATGATTCACTCTACAAGATAAAGTGGTTTAATACATATTGAATAGAAGTATGAGTTTAGCCACATGTTTCTACACTGCCCGTTTATACATATACAGAACGATGTTGAAAAAAAAAAATAATAATAATAATAATTAAAAAAAAGTTTTGCATACATGTACGAAGGTGTGTCTAAACTTGACTGGTTCCCTTAGATGATCTTGATTTGAGCTGCCATTATAGTATGAGTATCTAACATGTTTATGGTGGACTGACGCTTCAGGACTGAGGCTTTGAAAGCATCTCCCACCTCCACTGTCCTGCTGTAGTGTGTAATATCTTCAGGCTGTAGAAGACCAAAATAAATGGAGACTTGTGTGAAATGAGCCAAGTGAGATTCAGTTATACGGAAGGGGGGGAAAGGTGCTAGGCTTCAATTGGAAAGGAGCACACAGCAAGCTCTACATGAAACCAGGCTTTGTTCTAAACAGCTTGAATGAACAATAAAGCTTTTTGTGAGTAATAACTGAGTCAGTCTAAAGTAGGGTGATATGTCCGAACCCCTGCTGTTTTCCAATATTAGTCTGCTGGCAACCAAGGACACGTATTACATTCTTTATTTGTGAATGAGTGTCCCAGCACGCTCAGTTTCAGTTCAGTCTGTTGTTTCTGATCCAGTCGAAACGACAATCTGCTGACTTGAATGGGTGCATCTGCTGACTCGATGTGATCACAACTCTGACACTTGACTAATGGTGCCTCGTTACAGTATGAGCGAGGGTCTAATGAAAAAAAATTTTTGTTTTGTTTTCTTAGTGTTTCCATTTATTCGCATTCTGCCTCTCATTTTGGAAAGATTTCCTGTACATGGGTATTAATTGACCTAGTAAATTACTTTTGATGGTTAACAAGACTGTCCCTGTGTAGCGCCACAGGATGTGGAATTACGTCCTGTCGAATTAGCAAGTGCTAAAGTACCAATATTTGCAGTAGTGATATGTGCGCCACCTCTGTGAAGTGTATGATTTTAAATATAACTTGGAAATGCCACTGAGGACTAGGTTTTCCTTTTGTTGGTTGTTGAACCTACGTGTCTGCTGGTTAACTAGGAATAAAAATGAATAGACCAGAAATAATTTTGGCTTATGGTGCTACTGATTCGTCAGTTCCTGAGAAAGACACAGTATTTATTATCCAATATATAGTATCAATTATGCAATGAACCCTCTATTATGGTATATTGTGGTCTATTAAAGTCCTTTTGGAAAGAATTGTTGGGTTAGGGTGTGTATGTTTATGTTAAATCATAAAAATAGAAATAGATTAGTTGGTGGTATTTGTTGGTTCATTTTGTAATACTTGCTTTTTTACTCTGCAGTGGTTGCAGATGTAATTGATTTGTGAGTCGATCGAAGGGCTTTAGTTGTAAGTGGGGCACCGTTGTATTCAGTTTGTCCAGGCTATGTGAATGGCATCTCTGTTTCTCTGTTCCCATCACAACCTACCTCACTCAGAGGAATCTGCCTGGTACGATCTCGTCAATGATTCATCACCTCCTCTCAGGAGAAAGCTGGGAGTTGGAAAAGACAAGATGGTTTAAATGGGGGTCTGTTAGAGGCCACGCGGCTACATCAGCTGTTTCTCATTAAACTTTAAAGAGGCTGGGTCATTTATTCTCCTGGAAAGCACAGTGCTGCAGTGGAGGCATTCTGGCAGAAGCAGGGAAGTGTATTGTGCTTTCAGGTTATGAGAGTTCCTGTAAACAGTACAGTCTTCACTCATGACGTCGTGCTTTGCAGAGTTCTGTGCAGCCTTACTTGTCGAACAGTTGTTTACTTGAATCCAATAAATGTCAAATAAACGAAATTTAAAAAATGACAGAAAATATCCATAGTAATGCAATAATGTCTCTTTATGTGTCCTATATCCCAAAAGACAACAGGCTTGGCTCATTTTAGTGTAGGTACCTTAATTTAACCAAGGGGATAAAAATGGGGTGATGCAGATAGAGAAAAATAACTCCTTCCAAAATGTATTAATTCCATATGACTTGACAACATACAGTATTTTCTTGCATGTAAAACAGCAATTCCATTTTCGTTATTAATATCATGTGTTAGTTTTTTTTCATAGTTAAAATTCATGTTTTGGATCATCTGTGAAACGAATTATTTCTCGTAACTCTCAAACTATAGCAGCAGTGTTTCCTTGTTACAATCTTTCTTTATCTCAAGATAAAAAAGGAACTTGTCGTGTTACAGAATAACGAAAAGGCATTCCTCTTTCCCAGAAATGAGCCCTTATACCTTTCCACAAGTATTACGTTATCATCTACAAATGGAACATTTCACTGTATCAGTGTTGTTTTTTACTTGTTTATTGTCATTATGTGGAATGTCTGCTATACAAGGTCACCATTGTTTTTGGAAATGCAGACTCTCTTGTGGTACAGCAATGTGTCGACACAAGTTGCTTGAGCCCATATGTTTTCCCAGGAGGTTGTAGCGGTCTCGTGTGTGTGTGTGTGTGTGTGCGTGTGTGTGTGTGTGTGTGTGTGTTCAAACAGGGCTACCTCTCAGAGGGGATGGTGACAAAGTGGTATCGCTCCCCTCGTCTGCTGCTCTCTCCCAACAACTACACCAAGGCCATCGACATGTGGGCCGCAGGCTGCATCCTGGCTGAGATGCTAACAGGCCGAATGCTTTTCGCAGGTCAGATCTATGAAACGTTACATTAGATAAGCATCATCATCAAATTGATGCCCGTTCTGTCATAGATGTAGCAGACTGCGTTGAGAATTAACCATATTCAATATGATTTACAATGAGCCTTTTTTAGCAGTATTCTAAACACTTTTTATACACATACACATGGATAACTGAAGAAACTTAAATGCACAATCTAAAAATGATAGCCTCTTATATTATTAAAGCTCATCTCATGTTGCTCAGTAGGACATGGTAAGATGGAACAAATGAATAAATGCATAAACATATGTAAACTATATGCAGTACATACACCATACTTTTTTTTTTCTTTTTTTTTCTCAAGGAAAACCTGTACACTTGTGGCAGATGCACCAAGCATTAAATAATGTAGATACAGGGAAAGAGCTTCAGTTAATGCTCACATTAAACATCAGAATGGGAAAAGTGTACTCTCTGTGACTTTAACTCTAGCATCGTGGTCGTTGCCAGACAGTTTGGATGGAGTATTTCAGAACCTGCTGATCTCCTGGGATTTTCACACACAACGGTCTCTAGAGTTTGAACGGTGCGAAAAACATTAAGTGGCCAACAGTTCTGTGGGTGGAAAATGCAGATTGTTTTGAGCTGCCAGGAAGGATAGAGTAACTCGTATAAGCACTCATTACAGCCATGGTGAGCAGAAAAGCATTGAATCTTTCAGTAGATGAGCTACAACAAAGCAACTGGAATCAGAGGCTAGCATGTCTCGTAATTCTGAGATGCTTTTATTCCTACCATAATTGTAAAGAGTGACTGTCATTATAGAGTTAAATGCTAATTCAAAACAGTCTGGCCATTCTTCTCTGATCTCTCATCAATAAGGTGTTTCATCCCACAGACCTTCCACCCGCAGGATGTTTTTATCTCCGCCAATCTGTGTAACCTCTAGATACTTCTAGTGTGAAAACCCAGGAGATCAGGAGCTTCTGAAAGGCTTAAACCAGCCCCAACATTATACAAAGCTTTTGCCCTGCATATGCATATTACCACATGATTGGCTAATTGGTTAAATGCATGAATGTGCAGATATTCCTATTAAAGTGGACGGTGAGTGTATACTGTAGCTTTTACCAGACAGAAAGGGTTTTCTCTTTATTCAATTAAATAAAACTAAATGAGGCTAAATATGCATGTAGCTACCTGTCTAGGAGGTACAGTATTTATTTACAGCTAAACCTCCTCAAAGGAACTTAATATCCTGCAAATACTTTACAGTCAGGTCCATAAGGATTTGGACAGGCACATTATTTTCTTCACTGATTTGCCTCTGTACACTACCACAATGGATTTTAAATGAAGCAATCAAGATGTGATTGAAGTGTGGACTTGAGTGTAGATTGCATTCAACCATTCATGAATTATAGCAATTTTTATACACAGTCCCTCCTGACTATATTTGAAACTTTTCTCTTTTATTAATTTAATATGGAATGTTTTTATAAAGGTATGACTACTGAACATGGCCAAAATTATGTGGACACCTGACCACCTTACCCATATGTACCCATTCCAAAGCCCATGGGAATCAACACAGAGTCTTTGTTGTTACTAATAACCTCTATTATTCTTGGAATACTATTCTTGAAATAATATATGTTTATATATGTATATATATATATATATGTTTACTATTCTTGGAATAATAGTGGCCTTTAGTGAGTTCGCACTGATTAGGCCTTAAATGGTTTGCACTCATGGCATGCACCACTCTCAAGATGGCAAGCCATGTTTTTATGGACCTGTCTTTGGACATAGGAGTATTGTCAAGTTGGAACAGCTAGTTCAAGTGAATGAAAATCTTCGTGCTATAGCATAGAGAAACATTTTATAAACCAGTGGCAATGTGATGCTCAGGTGTCCACATATAGTGGCCATATAATGTATGTTTAGCATAATGTCCTTTTGTGCTGTTCTATTTTTAAATGTAAGACAACCTTGTCTAACATCTGAATACTTTACTGCAGGGGCACATGAGCTGGAGCAGATGCAGCTAATTCTGGACACTGTGCCAGTGATCAGAGAGGAGGACCGGCAGGAGCTGCTGAGGGTCATGCCCTCCTATGTCAACCACAACTGGGAGGTCAGGAGATCACTGCGAGAGCTGCTTCCGGAGGTGGATGATGAAGGTGAGAATGAAATAGGGCTAAAATTAACAAGTAAAGTAAAGCTTTTTTAATTTTTTTATTTTTTTTTAAGCAATTCAGATAATTCACACCATCTTTAAACCAATGTGTGAGAGTCTGCTGTTTCATTCCTCCTTTCAGCCATAGACTTTCTGGAGCAGATTTTAACCTTTAACCCAGTGGACCGCCTGACGGCAGAAGCAGCTCTGTGTCACTCATTCCTCAGTCAATATTCCTGCCCTCAGGATGAGCCTGTGTCACTCCAGCCTTTCCGTATAGAGGACGAGCTAGAGGACAGTTTAGTGAGCGAACATGGCCACTGGGACAGGTACAGGATGCACTCCTTATTCTCAGAAATATGATTTTGCTTAAAAGGTTCCTGATTTAGGCTTTTGCAGACCTAGGATAGGTGAATTAATTGAGGCTTGTTCTTGATGCAGTTTATAGTTTACTGCCTTAAGTGCACGACTGCATGAGTGTTTTACTGAACTGAATTTCAGTAAATTTGGCAATATACTTTTTTAAAGCACAATATTCTAACACACTTATGATTTCAATATGTGCACTGAACATGATTCCACCTTTGTGTTCCATTGTTTTCCAAAGATAGAAACGGTTAAAAAGTTAGTGTTTTTCAATATGTAAACTTTGAGTTTGTTTTCTAATCAAATCATTTACATCTCCTAGAGCAAACAAGCACATTTTAATAAATCAGTGAATCAGAGAGCCAATTTTGTATTCAAATATTCACTTAAGATAAAATAAGATTATTAGAGGGTGTGTAGTTACAGTAATTATTACACAGTAAAATGAAGCCAAGATCATAGCAGAGGGAAATGGAAGAAAATATCCTTAGAGCTCTATGACATAATGGGCTGGTTAAATATAGCTGCTTATAAATTATTCTCTTAATTAACTCTCACAATATCATGCTGTCCTTTCTGCAGCCAGATGGCCTGATGTAAGGTGAAGGCCATTGACATTATTTACTGCTTAGGTAATAAGCAGGTGGAGGTTAATCA
The DNA here is from genome assembly GCA_028570985.1 of Heterobranchus longifilis. NCBI lineage: Eukaryota > Metazoa > Chordata > Actinopteri > Siluriformes > Clariidae > Heterobranchus > Heterobranchus longifilis. Next base: position 2,886,131 of record JAOVVB010000032.1, read on the forward strand.
GGCTGATTCTACATTGTTTGTCAAGGAAACATGTCCAAAGAGCTTACATAGGGTGTAACTTAGAAGGACAAAGACCCAATGTGGAACTTTTGTGGTTTCGGAGGCAACTGAGTTGTGCAGAGCATATAATTAATCAAACTCATGTCTAGAATTACTAAATAAAAATCATAGGATCATTGATATTACCTGATGCAAAACACTGCTTTTAAGTACAAATAATAATAAAATATGTACAAATCTTATAGGCTTTTATTATTATTATTATTATTATTATTTTTATGTTCATGGATTACAGCTTATGAAAAAAAAATCTAATATCAAAATTTTAATATTTTCTAAGATCAATAAAAAAAATTACAGAAAATGTGTACATTATGAAAAGTATGTCAATTTATGCACTCAGTACTTTGTCGTGCCTCCTTCAGCATAAATTACTGCAGTCTTGACATGACATGAGGGCGATCAGACTGTGGCACTGCTGAGGCATTATTGAAGACCAGGTTGCTTTGATACCAGCCTTCAGCTTGTCTGCATTATTGGATCAAGTGTTTCTCATCTTCCTCTCTTGCAGCCCATTTCCTGAATCTATCTGTGTGTGTGGTTGCTCTGGATGCACTGACTGCGGTCATTCATGTTGCTAGCGCACCTTTTCCGACCACTTTTTTAATCCAGTCAACGATGCAATTAATCTGGATTATATGAGTTAACTTAAATTACAAAAAGAAATAACTTTTCCATGATATTCTAATTTGAAATTAACTGTAGTCACAAAAGTGTTTTCTTCTGATATACTTTTGATAACTCTCTCTCTCTCTTTTTTTTTTTTTTTTTAGCAGTTTTTGTCTTTGTTTTAAGGTTGTATGGGAAAGGTTTTGGATATAAAAAAAATCTGAATCCTAAATCCAAATACCAAACATTTTACACTAGAAGAAATATAGATTTTATGTAATTAAATGTACTATAGTTATGGTTTCACATTGGTCATCCATTTAATCAGTAATGGTTAAACTCGGGACATGGCAGCAGTGTGAAGAAGAGGGCTATGGAGGGGAAAAAAAACAGAAAGAGAAGTGCATCTAAAATGTTTGTTCTACGCTAATAATGTCAATCAAAAATAATTCACCCCTTCAAAAATGTCCCTAAGATCACGGCAAAGATCACTCCATTTGCCACAATGGGGTTTGTAGCATCTGAAAAAACGCTTTTGGACCACTTTGAAAAATCTGCCATTTTGCATTCAATTTTTGAAATGTTTTTGGCTGCTCCTGTCGAGGGGTCGCCACGGCGGACCATCAATCCACACAACAACTTTGCACAGGTTTTTATTTTTGGTCAGGCGCACATGAAATTTGACACCCCACAGATATTACACCTCTTCTCTCAAACACTCCAAGAAACCAAAGCACTAGAACATAAAGTTCCTTTGATAAAAGGAAAAGAAGAGCAGCATGCTGTTTAAAGCTGTTGGCTTTGAAGTTTAGGCTGGATACATCTATACGCCCAGTTTAACAATTTAGGTAACATTCTAGTTATTTAGACAACGCAAAGTGTGGTATTGTGGTGTATGGGCCTCCACGCCTGTGTTTCAACCTCAGGCTAAGGCAGTGTGGAGTATTGTATATATGTATACTATATGGAGTGTTGTACTGCATGTTTAGAACTGTAAATAAATCATACTCAATGCATTTGAATTAAATGGCAAGCCCTCAGTCAATCTATGTTAAAGCATTTTCCATGCCAAAGCTGCTATCCTAGGATGTTAGCTATTAATGAAGATATCCATGTTGGTTATCTAAATAGTTTCTTGAAATAGTAATTTCACTTATCATTGTGGTTAGTGATTATTTTTGGTTTTGTTATTTTAACTCTACAACATTTAAATTTACTTTGTGGTTATGGAATTAGAGGGACAGATGACTATTATTGACTAAAGAGTTAACAATTATGAAGGCATCTAGTCCCAGAGAAATCCACAAAATTATAAAATTATATTTAGAGACTTGATTTTAAAAAATCTGACCCGTTAGAGAGTTTAAAACAAAGAAAAAGCATTACACAAAATACACTCCTTAAAAAAACCTTAATGTGTTTACTGTCATATAGAGTTCAATTATACTGCACAACACTATTATTATTAGTGGCAAAATTATTTTGTTTACTTCCAAGTAAACTACTTTACTTACTTTTAAATAATTTTCTTGTATCCAAAGCAGGTCTGTAGGATTAACCCAGTTTCATGTGCAATTACAATTGTGGTTTCCAACGTTTATGAAATCAAGACAAACGATTATTCCATTCCATTTCACCATGTTCTCGCTTGGTCTAAAACCAGTGCATTGATTTCCTTTACAGTGGTGTGCTTTCACCCTTCACTTAAAGGACACACACACACACGCACACACTTACCTAGCATTTCTCTCATGTTATTTGTTTACAGTCAAATTACATTTAAGAAAATCGCATGATGTCATGAATATATTCATGAAATGAAGTAATCATGTTAAATAATCATGATTATTGCCATAATTTGGCAGCCCTAATCCAGAGGTGTAGCCGTATTTAGCTGTACTAAAACACATAATCTAATGAATTTTATTGAGTGTGTATGAGCAGTGTTGTTTTACATGTGACCTCCTCACTTTAAAACTCATATTCTATTTAAATTATGATTTTATAGAATTTAAATGATTCAGAAACCGCACACACACACACACACACACACACACACACACACACACACACACACACCAGAGCTTTATGTCTGTTCCAAAAAGTTCATTTTAAAAGAGCATTTCTTTTATTTAATGAACTTTATTAAACTTTACCATCCTCTGACTTACTCACACTGTTCAAAGCAAGATCATAAAAAATGTGTTGTTTAATCCTAGTTTATTTCATTTTATCTTTATCTCTCAAACTTACAAATTTTTACTTTCCTCCTAACAGTTTGAGTTTTTTGTTTGTTTGTTTGTTTTAGTTGCTTTTCTGTCATTTTAAAAGTTACTTTATTATTCTGCTCATACAACGGTTCAGTAATCTGATTGGAGGAGAGGCGTTATTCCACGAGTGCTGATAACAGACTGATAATTGTGACGTGTAACTTATATGTATGACTGGGCGTGTCCAGTGTGTGTGTGTGTGTGTGTGTGTGTAAAAAACGAAAAAAGTAGAGTTTAAGGAAAAGAGAGTTTAACACTACTCTCACCTCCTGTTAATTACACTGACTGTCGCTCGCTAACTGTTGCTCACCAGCTCCCCCTGTCGTGGTTAGTTAGTTCCGCCAGGCGCTGAAGGATACGTGTGGGCGGAGCAAAATACCTCGTTAAATAAAGAAACAAATCATAATCTGTTGTTCATAAATGGTGTTCTTGGAACTGTTGTATAAAAGCGATATCACTATTTATGACACTAGGACAGTAGTAGGGGGGACAGTAGTGATTGCTGTTGTATTTATTCTCATTTTATGACGGTGGTAGGACCTCTGGTCGACATTCACACACACACACTAAAATCCTTCCTTCACCTTTATCTTTTTGTATATATGCCACTTTTGCACTTCTGGACAGATAAAGGCTCATGGCTTGTGACCATAAAGTGAAATCTAATATCTAACCAGGTCTATTCCAGTCTAATCATACAATATACAATATATGATTTTTATCCATGAATTATACAAGTTGTTTTTGAATTTGATTTCAGACCGTTTAAAGTGTAAACTTTATTAATTTTGCAAATACAATTTTTCATCTATTTTCTTCTACAGAAGCCATGGTTTTATGATTTACATGAAGTGTGGGCGGGATTTCCCAGACAGGTAACGGAGAAATGTGTTTCATGACCTCTTTAGACTTTTTAGAAAAGTTGTGAAAAAGGGGGTATATTTGGACATTGTCTCAGGGGCGTGGCATACTCACACACCCATATCAATCATAGTGACACCAGCCAATCATGAGCGTCCATGAGTTAACGCCAGGGGAGATGAGCAGATAGAGCTTTGCCTTTGTGTGTGTGTGTGTGTGTGTGTGTGTGTGTGTGTGTGTGTGTGTGTGTGTGTGTGTATGTCATGCTGCCCCTGAAGGTGTTTGAGTAGCAGTTTGGTGACGTGCTGTCATGTGTCTTGAAGGAAGTGCATGATAGCCCTCGTCCTCAGTGGGAAGTAGCTAGAGAAGGGAAAGGCCTAGGGCAGGGCTATGAGTAAATAAAAAAAAAAAAAATCAGACATAAAGGTAAAAATTTTACCTAAAACCTGTTTTAGTTTTCTGTAGAACCTGCCACACAGAGTTGCGCAATCAGAAATAACTTCCTTTACGTAGAGCTCTGAGTCTCAGTTGGAATAAATATTAAACTAATGTCTAACCTGTTTAACACCAAATAGGACGTGTGTGTGGGTATGTCCTTTATATGATATATTTATTTATGCATGAGGCCTTACAGGTGTTTGATTGTCTGTGTGTGTGTGTGTGTGTGTGTGTGTGTGTGTGTGTGTGTGTGTGTGTGTGTGTGTGTACAGACACTGCTGGACTCGCAGTACTGGTATTACATGATGGAGATGAGTTTTTACAGCTCTCTGTTATTCAGCGTGGCCGTGGATGTGAAGCGTAAGGTCAGAGGTAATTCTAAAATATCTTATTACACACACACACACACAC
>JAOVVB010000032.1:2890879-2916867 GCA_028570985.1 Heterobranchus longifilis
AGCAGCCATGAAAATGCTCCAGTTTGACTTTCTTTATTATAAATAATAACAACGAGAAGTATGCCTTTAATGATCACCATCACATGTCTACCATCACCTTATGTAGATACCAGGTCTTCACACACACAGTCACGAGTAACAAAATGTCTTCAAGATGTCCAAGCTCAATCCAGTCATTTAGACTTACTACTTTTAGATTAACTAATAATCATCATCATCTCTCCATGTGTGCAGTCTCTCGTCAGATCTGTGCTGGAAGCAGCAGGAGCAGTGCGATTACATACAGAGTGTATCGGAAATGACGGAGACCGAAGAGGATGAAGTCCAGAGAGATCCCCGTGCAAATTCCTCCTCCCTCATTGAGGAAGCCCTGGTGGACCCCGGTAAGCATTCTCACAGCAGCTCGGCCGAGCGCTTTCTCGAGCACTCTCACTCATCTTTAGACAGACTCTGCAGCCACTATATGGAGCTGGACTGCGGACACTCCTGTGACTACAAAGTGGGTTCTCCTTCATATTTGGATAAAATAGCATGGAGGGATGGGAAGCCCCAACACTATTCTGAGCCAAAGCTGATTCTGGACTTGTCTCATTGGAAGCGCAACACTCTCCCATCTCCTGAAAAAGGGGAGCCTGAGCAGATCGATGCAGAAGAACCTGGTGATCTGTTCCAGGAGATTTCACGCTGGGCAGCGAGCACACAACTGGGCCTCCATTCTCCCGGATCACCTCAGGAGCCTCCGACCTCACCAGGGTCTCCACCGTTACCAATTTCTCCTACTCTGCTTCCTTATTCATTCACACAAACGCAGGCACCTTCTCTACTCTACACTTCAGATCTTCTTCAGCATGGCAGAAGAAGTCCAGCTTCTTACTTTTCCTCTCCTACCCATCTGTTGCCTTCTTCTCCCTCTTCACCTACTCTAGGTTTATTAACTCCTTTTCAAACAAACAGTGAAGTCTCACCAGTAGCTAGCGGAGAGGAATATTCTCACTTTGACCTGGATGTGTTCATATCACAGGTAAAAAGTGAGAACAGTGTTACTTCTAAGCAGGGTAGCATTAGCAGTAACTCTAGGATCTCAGAGCACAAACCTTCCAGGACACAAAGATCAATGCCAGATGTGGTTGAATCACAAAGTTTTCCCAAAGAACAGTGGTAGAATGAGTGGATAGTTGAGATGACCACCCTAGAACTGAATCAAATTCAAATTTTATGTCACATACAGTCATACACAGTACGATATGCAGTGAAATGCTTATGACTGAATATCCGACACATTAGTGCTGTGCTTGCCATGTTGCGTAGTTTCATTGATGTTTGACTAATAACATACAAAATATTTTGTGTCTGTTTGAATTTCTAATGGCTCCTAAAATGTGGTTATACCTCAGAGGAAAAATTGAGAAAAACTGGCTCCCTCATTGTTTTCCCTTGGACGAAGCAGACACAGAATCAGTGCAAGGGCATACTACAGAAACCTCAAAGAATTTTAATGTGAGGCCTAAAAGCATCAACCTACTGTAACACCCCATAAGTAATAATAAGAAACACTGAACAGAGTGTTAGTGCACATTTCGGAGCCTTTTATGCAGAAATTCATGATTCCAAAGGGTGCACAAACTTTTCTGGATAACAGAAATATTGCTGAATGTAGTTTTACGGTTCTTCCAACATTATTTAAATAGACTGTTTTTAAATGACAATTCATGCACTCTGCACATGAGCTGCTTTTTATACCACTGTATTATCCACCTTTGCAATAGTAGACAGTAATGGTTTGCTTGATTACTGTTTCCAAAGCTTTCACCTAATAAACCTTTTCCTTGTAATATACAAAATTGCTTGTTTTACTGTTTCTTATTTTAGTTCTAGACTCCTTTCTCTAATTATTTCTAGTCAAGCAGTCCATAAATTGGCTTCATTAAAATGTTGAAGGCCTTGTGGGTAGAGCTGCTGCCTCAGGGTGGGTTGCCAGAGTGCAAGTTATTACCCGTGTGTGAGTTTTGTCCTCGCAAAAAAATAAAATAAATAAATACATGTTTACTCTAGATTACCCCTAGGTGTTAATGTGTATGAATCCGCGTAAGAACAGTGTCCTGGGATGGACTTGTGTGTACAGTATTCCCGACTCGTGTCTATTGTTCCCAGTTCTGGTTCTGATTCTGATTCACCAGGACCCTGACCAGGTGAAGATGAATGAGATAAAATGATTGTGTACATAAACTTATAAAGATGTGGCACAGGATAAATGAAACAAGTGTGCACAGTGGTGTTATTCTTTGTCATTTTAATTCCCATAATTTAATTAGTTCAAAATGCAGACAACTCACAAAAATTCCAAAACGAAACAAACAGTAATACAGTACATATGCAGATAAGGGTAGTATTTAGGTCTATGGCCCTGTTTTAAGGGGGTACCAGACAGTTTAGAGCATGGCTGCACAGGGAAAACACGTAGCAGGCATCAGCAGGGGAGCAGGCTACAGTCGCTCTAGGTTTTTATTGTAAATGAGAAGACTATTGAAAAAAAATAAAAATGCAATCAGTGCATCCCCATTAAGGAGAATGCTGATATGATACCAGGCAAAACTTTGATCTATGCATTAACTGCATAATTACTTTGCACATTTTTCAATTCCCCCAATTACGATACTGTACACCAAGTTGATATTCTGTTGGATCATGTTAGGTTTAGATAATGGCTAAGTAATTTTAGAGCTTTATGAGACACTCGGCCTAAATGGAGGCTGTTTACAACAGTTAAATGCTACCATCCTGTGGTCACACGTGCTACTGCAGTCCCAAAGAAACACCGGTCACATGAGGTTTCACTGCTCACACCTAATGTTTGTTTAAGCAACAAAGAGGGTGGGGGCTGAAAATTACATCTGCTGCTTTAAAGTGAAATTAGTCAAAAACTGCTATAACCAATGTCAGTACTTCTGTCATAGAATTTCCTAAAAATAATCAGTAAAATTGCTGTATTTGAAGAATAAGCCACTACGCTTATAAACAAGGGATAGTATTCCAGCGATAATGGATATGTGGAATCTCAGACTATTTGAAATGATATTTAACCCTTACCTGAATGATACTGTTATATATTGCATTAATCGAGAGCACTCTATTAGTATATACGGTATGTAGATCGATTTCTCTTCGATATAAATTTGTACTAGGACTCATTTTTAGCCTAGCTCGCTTGCTCTCTCTCTCTCTCTCTCTCACTCCAAAATTCAGCACTCAAGGTAAAACTCGTATGTAGAAAAATATAGTCTGAATGATATTTATATATCTAATGATTTTTTTTTTTAAATCACACCTATCTTTACAGTTTTATTCATTTTAAACTATGTATACGTAGCAGTGTAAAAGTAACATATGATCATAACTCACACTGCAACAAACAAACACAAAACAACAGGAGACACCTCACGCTTGTCCTGTATATCTTATACATATCTGTGTAGTAAATAGTTTTGTCATTTTTAGGCAACAGTTATTTCTACCTATGTGTGATAATGTAAACACCACAGTACTGAAGTTACTGTATTCGACAAACATTAAAGCACAATATTACAAGGCAAATGGGCACTGAAGCATAGATTTGTTCATGATGAGAGAGAAAAACTAAAACAACAAAGTATTATACACGCACAAGGAAATAAAGTTAACACTTTGCATTGGTTCATGTTTTGCCATGTTTTGTAGGCAGAGCATTAAAGTGTTTTTTTTTTCTTTTTAAACCAGCACCAAACACATATGACCATCATATTTTGTAAATGAGCAACTAGTAACTTTTTTACACTGACCTTTTTTGGCCTGATTTGAAACAGGTTGTGGAATAAGTTGAGTACAGTACACTACAGTCGATGAGAAACATCATATTGTCTCACCAGTAGCCATGTTTACCTATACTGGATTACAAAACACTGTCTTTCTCAAACTGTATGCACAAATGCTGGTGTTTGTGTGCGTGTTTGTGTGTATGTGTGTGTGCGCGCACATTTATGTATGTGCTGGTGCAATGCACTGTACTATTAAAGTAGATTTTGGCTATATCTGCACATCTTGGCATTTTTGTTGGGTTCTATTGGCATGTCATGTTCCAGTCTATATAAATATTGTATACAGATACTGTGTTTGGCTTTTCAAATAATGAATGAGAGACTAAAAAGACACAATGGTTGAATGTTTAAGTATAACTGGGAATATATGAAATCTGTGTTCATCTTTGGTGAATTGTTTAAGAGAATGATTGAGGCACCTGCTGTATTGCTTAGATGTCTTGGTGCATAGGGCCAAAATCTTTTTCCAATAGAGATCACATCAGAGCAAGAACATTACCAAGTCATCATCTTGGTACTGGGCAAAAGTCTTAGGCACATGCAGTGAAATGCTATAAAGCAAGGACATATTTAAAGGAAACAAATTATGAATTACCAGTAAACAGCAATTAATGAAACAAATCCAGTATTTGGTATGACAACACTTTAGTCAATGGGTACAATTAGTGCAGTTCTACAGTATAAGGAACTTACCAAGTTTAACTGAGGCTCCTGCAGAGCCACCCACAGTTCTTCTGAGGACTGTTGCCAAAAAAAAAAAAAAGCTGCCCAAGACTTTTGCACAGTACTGTACATCTATACAGTCTTTTCAAATACCTAAAGTGCCTAAATGTATTTTTTTTTTTAATATGTACAGTATTTTGTTTTTCCTCCTATAAATGTTGTGATTATTAGCCTTTTACAAATTCCTGTACAGGAAATTTAAATCCAATATTAAAATAATTGGGCTGGACTAAAATCTTGTATCTAAAATCATGAATGGTGTGTTGGCATTTCAGCCACTCACTTGATTTGATGTCCATGATGCATTCATTTTTTTCATGGCCTCTCTGTCGAAGCTTAATCTCCACATTGCTGTCTAGAAACTAAACAGAGCTTATCTAAAATCTATCGCAGAAAATATTTACAGAAGATATGTTAGCACACACTGTTAAAAGCAAGATAGTGTTTTGTCGTTTACTTAATATTATTTAAAATACTATATATTTTATGAAAAATAACCTGCATAAATAGGATAACTTTTTTTTTTAACCCATCACCAGAGATTTATAATGTTTTACCTTATCATCCTTATATTTTAACTTTCTAGCATTTATTTAAATGGTACCTATTTGAGGTACGATAGACATTTACATTTAGCTAATTTTAGGGACCCCAAGTCAAAGTTCCAAGAGATACAGCAGTTATTGCAGAGTTGACCTTGTATGGCCTCCAATGTTCAACAGTTTACCTACATTTACATCACTGTTTTGTTTTCATTTGTATGGACATAGTATCCTATATCTGTTCGAATTATACAGTGTATATTTCAGATTAAGCCTCATACTGGCCATTTATTGAAGGTCAATGAAGCTTTGTGCTTTCAAAATTATGCCGATCCAAGCTGTGCTATAGGACGCTTTATGTCATGTATCAGTACAGTGTGTAGTGAATTAGGCATGCATGAACATGTCTGTGTGTTTATTTATAAAGTTGATATGTGCTGATCTGAGCATTTGCAAAATTAGTCACACCCTTAACCATTAGCAAATTCTGTTGGTATGTTCACATGATTTCGTATTAGAAACTTTTTATTGTGTGCGTGCTTGTTACTGCTTCATTGTTTTAGGGATGAAACATGAGTGACAGCGTTCAGTAACATTACAACAGCTAAAACGGAAAAAAAAAAAAAAAAAGAAGATACATTTGTACAGATAACAAAGGACAGTTAATCAAAAGATTCTAGATGCATCCTAGGCAACTTTCTGAGCACCCTTTATATGGCCATCCACTATTAAATCTTTTTCAATCTGTCCCATTTCATCTTACCATCACCTGGTCTTAAAAATCATTTTTCATCTTCCCAATCACCTTACTTTAAATTCTCCATCTCTGGTCCTCACCCTCATACGAAAGGCAGGATGCCGTACACGAACAGGGCCATGACAGCGGCGCTGAACAGGCCTGCTACAGGAACCGTGACGAACCAAGCCAGGAAAATGTTACGGAAGAGACGCCAGTCTACTGCCTTCCGCGAGCGCAGCCATCCAACAGCTACCACTGAACCCACCTAAAAAACACACACACACACACACAAACACACACCTCATCAGCAGCAGCACTGAACACACGTCACAAGCTTAATGTGTTGCACTGCAGGGGAATCTAGGTTAGTATGAATGACAGAATTTAGCCAATTAAGTGGAATTACAAATCTGCTTACAATCTGTGCTACTAAAATGAAGCAAAGCAGAAAAAGAAAACGCTCCTTTATTGTGTGCCATATATGTTAATTTATCCATTTTTCTAATCATACTAAGAGATACCGTTCAGAGCTCTTTCTTTTCCGCTGACCCTTTGTTTTCTCTCTTTAATTCAGCAGGAACGACAGGGGAAATGTAATGGAGACAGTGATAGGAGGAATATCTCCATGCATGCTGCAGGTGTCGTGTTCCTGGCAGACTCCTATGCTTCTAGTCGAGGAAGCGATCTGCCTGTTCTTATACGGTCAGTGTAACCTAAGCTGCCAGGCAGCAGGAGGGGATGAGGGAACTAAATCTGGAGTCAAGTCAAACAACAGAGAGTCAACAACAGCCAGGACTTTTATCTTTATAGACACTGCGAATTAAATGAGGTTAAATTAGAACCTATTTGAAAAGTCTGATTGGCACCAATACATGGCGGAGACGAAGCTTTAATTTATGATTTTCCGTTTTATTTATATCGTGCTTTTAACAATAGTCATTGTCGCAAAGCAGCTTTACAGAATCATAAAGAAATAAATCAGATCTTGTCAGTCCCTGATGAGTAACCTGAGGAGGACAGTGGCAAAGAAAAACTCTGAGATGGCAATAGAAAGACCCTTAAGGGGAGCCAGACTCAACTGGGAACCCATCCTCATCTGCTTGATATTGGATAAGCAAATGTACAGGATTTTGAATGTACAAATGTTCAACATCATCAAATATTGTTGGCGAATCACTGTGATCCAAGTAGAATACAACACTATTAGACATGCTGTTATAGAGAGAGAATCCTCTCCAGGCTGCATCCCACCTCACTGTTGTGAAATATTTACCTATAACAGAATGTCTCTTTGTGTTTTATTCCTTACTTATATATAGGTTGATGAATCAGCAGCTGTGTATCACCACTAACAGAGTCATACTGCCATTCTGGGAGCCTTGAGTAGTCATGAACTGCGCATGCCATCCATTCATGAAAGGTCATGCCATTCTGATAAAGTTTCACAAACAGCCGAGCATCTGTCTCCATTCAGAGCTCCAAAATCGTGACGGTCGTATGAATGTGAGGGAAATGGCATCAGATGTGTGTTTGCCAAAAATACTTACCAAAAAAAAAAAAAAAAGCATGTGCAGAAAACTTTTACTCAAAGAGAATGAGATGAATTTGCATGTTAGTCTTTTATACAAATGTATATATGACAAAAAAAAAACAAAAACACTAAAGCAAATGGAAGTACATTAATCTTTGTCTTAACTTCTAATTAAGTGAATGTAGTTATATTCAATGCAGATACATTAGGATAGTCTTTCAGATGGCTTTTAGTCTACAACGCTACAAATGTCAACGTCTGGAATTTACTGCAGGATTAATCTCACAATTATGATTTCATGTGACTTCAGTAGCAAGGCTGAGTGATTAGCGCTGGGGTGATTACGCTAATGAGGGGCTGAAATCTACCAAAGCTCGCCTAGGACAGCTTCGGTACCTTGCAGTGGGTGGAGCTTATTGGAATGCCCACATTTGAAGCAACAAGCACTGTTAGAGCACTCATTACTTCAATGCAAAATCCACTGTGAATAGACAAAAGGCAGAGGGAGACAGAAACAGACAATGAGATAAATGAGAGACAGAATGGAACAGGACACTGCATGACCCAAGCATACAGACACCACGAAAAAACAGCAAACTTGCCACAGAAACAGACAGGAGGGAAGACGCCAAGTTCTCTTTGACCCTGGAGGCACGAAGTCTTTGGTTCAGACGAGAGCAAGGAGATCTTGTCCTCATTTCCAGAGAGTCTGAGCATGCTGCATCACTCCAGCTGGGAGGCTGCATTCAATTATGTGGAACGTGACATTTGTGTGCAGTTGAAATGGCTGGTTATCGGAAACAATTTCCAAGCACATGCTGCCAGGATTGGGACATTGCCGATTATATGAAGATCAGAGAGCCTGACTGTTATGTGTCTTGGGCTCATAAATTGAACTACTATATTTAATGAGAACATGTGACATTTTCATTATTCCTTAGAGAAATCACTCATTTGTCTACTTATGCTGTATATGAATCCATATAAATCCATCTTTTTTTTTTAGGATCTACCACAATTAACCCAGCTGTGTTACAGATTTTGCAGCAGCTCTGTTTCCCCTCGGAAAACATGGAGTGACTCCTTCTTTCAGCCGTCACCTGAGCCTGTGTTTACCTTGCAGTGCGTAGTACTGATAGGGAGTCCAATATTGGACGCCAGCACAACAGTGACCGCTGAAGCCAGTTCAATAGTGAATCCACTGCGGGGAGGGCAACAAAAGATCATTTTATACAATCATACCTGTATGAAGACCAGCATCACCAACACATGCACTGTCTAGCCAGACATGCATTCAGAAAGAAAGGGTTGGTTTAGTTCATGCAAAACTAAGGACTGAAAATATCATGCAAATTATGGGAGAGACAAATGTAGACATTGCTTATTTGTATATATGAATAGTTGAATTGCCAAAAACATTGCGTGTCAAGATAGGGGCTCCTTTAATATAATCTTCCTCATGCTCACACTCGCACACAAGCACAGATTACATGCCTTGTTCAAAATGAAGCAGCATTGCTGGCTGTTTTTAAATTCATGCAGGTCTTAAAAACATGTTTCAGTGCCATGGTGGCACTAAGTGTGTAGCATTCTTGCCTTACAGCTTCAGGGACTCGGGATTGATCTACAGTTTGCATTTCTCACATAGGTTTTCTTTTGTTTCCTCCTACCTCCAAAGAACATGCTGGTTGGTGGGTCCTGGCTACACTAAATTTCCTCTAGGTGTCTACTGTGGTTCGAAACTACTAAAAGTATTCAAAAATAAATAAATAAATGCTGTGTACCCTGTATTGTTGACTGTTTAAATGTCATGTCTCACACAAAGCAGTAATCTTCTGCTCCATACTCCTGTCCAGTAAAGGGAGATATTCCAACAGCCGTCCATTAACTCTGAGAAACTCTGTGAGAATATTGGCGGAAGATGCATGGGGGTTTCTGTTTTCTGTGAAATCCGTTCTATATTTTTAAGAACTTTTCATTCATTTTAGATCATTTAAAGTTCCCCAAGTAATGTGAATAATTCCCTCCTAAGCCCAGGCTTTTGTAGGCTGGTTGACATTTTAACCAGCCTACATTAGACAAAATCATAAATCATAAATCAAAACATAAATCAATGTGAGCCAATGGACTATAAAGTGAGCGTAGGTTGTTCTGATATTTTTTTTTTCCACCAGTAGAGCAGAAATGAACAAAACACTTGGCCATACTGTATCCGAAACGTCAGTTACTTAATATACATTTCTGGTTAATAGAACCGCGGTATAAACAGCGGCATGGCTATGATTAGTTCCTACATTGTATGTGTCTCGGTCATGCCAGGTTTCATTGGACCATACCTGTGGAACAAGAACACCTAATTAATATTATTAGCCTGTTAATATTAACTGGCTCTAACTCCGTGTTCTTGTTTCACATCTCTCTTTTTATTGTACTACAGTTCCTGTTCTACAAATCTCAGCATTACCTTGGATCTTGGATGATGGTGAATAAACGATTTAGATGGTGCACTGGCACGGGATCACATTCCTTTGTGGAGAGCCTCACACCATTAACCAAAACAAGAAACATCCGCAGTTGTGAAGTGCCCACAACCTTATAGCCTGAGATCACAACAATCAGTATGCACTAGTTATCAAGTCAGCACTGGAACCAACTGGATTTTAGCTTCGTTAGTGTTTATTGTACATCCTCCATGGTCACCCTATACCCCGCTGAAATATGCATCTAGTATGATGATATATATATATATATTTTTTAATCTACTGTATATTTACTTTGTATGTAATATTGACAAGTTGTCTGTTAGCACAAATTACTTTACCACTGCACGATTTACTATAATATTGACATACCCCCTGTGCCATGCCTCCCCTGCTATTAGAATTCATTTCTAAATGGTTACAGGACTGATTGGTGATGAAATGTCCAAAACACTTTTCCAGTTTGTCTCGACCTTAAATCAGTACGAAAAAACTTTTTTCTTTATAGATTTACAAATTTACTCATTAATACAGACAGTTTAATTGTACAGTAAGAAAAGTATATCTTTGTTTAGACTTGTTTTTCTTGTCACTATACAAACACATGGTCATAAATGTTCCGCGTTAAAGCTAAGTTTAGCAGACGTATGCGGATGAGGAGGGAGCAAATAGTAATAACCGTCATCCTTATTTAAAACATTCCACCTTTAAAAGCTGAAGTTATTCCACAGCTGCATGTAACCTAATGTGTGAGCAACTAAGCTGCAGCTTTACTGTCCTAATCTACTTTAGAATTTAATGGGACAAACAGCCATGACCTACTTGGTGAGGCAAAATCTATGGGTCCTAACTCGGCATAATGACTGAAAAAATGCTGATTTTCTAAGGAGAGGTCAGGGCAGCTTGTATTTAAAAAAAAAAAAAAAAAAATCAATATTAACCCAGAAAGGGGAAAGTAGGAATGTTTCAAAACAAAGACGGTAAAACAAAGAAGAAAATCGTGCATATTGAGAGTCAAATTCATGTGTCAAGACAAATTAACAGATTAAACAATGTAAACCTCATGCACCATGCAAACAAGAGGAGTGTGATCTCACCTGGAAGGTGTGATAGGCGTGAGGTCCTTGCCCATGGTCTGGATTACACGGCGTCCCCACACCCATAGGCCAGCACAGATACCAATCCCACCATACAACAGGAGCCACACAGGAGTGGCTGCATCCTGCATGACCCCACCCTGGTCGTAGATCATCCACAGTGCGACCAGCGGGCCGATGGCATTACTGCCAAATAGAAAAAGCATTCT
Organism: Heterobranchus longifilis; assembly: GCA_028570985.1. Classification (NCBI taxonomy): domain Eukaryota; kingdom Metazoa; phylum Chordata; class Actinopteri; order Siluriformes; family Clariidae; genus Heterobranchus; species Heterobranchus longifilis. Next base: position 2,902,052 of record JAOVVB010000032.1, read on the forward strand.
TTGGCTTAGACACATTATAACATCAAACACAGATATTGACTTTTTCTGTGTAAGGTATTTAAAATTTTAGCATTCTTTTTTTTTTTTTTATCATGTTTCATCAATGTCTGGATTTCCATCTAGGGTGTACCTCCACCTCACACCCAGTGTTCCTGGGTGAGGCTACAGATACACAGCAACCCTGATCAGAAAAACAGTTATTGAAGATGAATGAGTGCTTCGATGAGCCAAATTAATGTTTATCCTGTTTTAAAAAACAAAGATTCGCTGCCAAGTATAAAATTTACTATTTTCTATTTCAGAATTATCCCCACCATTTAGTATCAGTTTACTTTTATTTCACCTACACCGATTAGTTACAGCAATAACACTACCAGGTGAACTGAATAACATCATCAATTCACAACAAATAATATTAATTATATAACAGTAAACAGGCGATGGGAACTCAAGGCTCACTTATGTCTGTAGGGACCAAAGACTACCCCATCTGATCTGATCCCACAGAAAAGCCAATGGGATCAGGAAAAAAAGGGTTGAAAGTTTTTGTTGATCCGGGATCCAAATTCCACAGATCTAAGTCTGATCAAGCATTCACGGGATGTGCTGGACAAACAAGTCTGATCCATGGAGACCCCACCCCGCAACCTACAACACTCAAGGATTCGCTGCTAACGTCCCAGTGCCGGGCATCACAGCACACACTAACAGAGGCACAAGAGGAACCTACACCAGATTGGGCTTACTGTTTTGCTTTGTTATGTTATGGCTGATTGGTGCAGTTACTCTTAGAATGGATGACCTGCAGTAATTATAGCATCTCTGCAATTAATTAAATTCTTATATACATCGGAGTCATTTATGTTTTAGTAATATAGTAATTTTTTATGATAACCTTTATGACAAGAGGCCTACCTGACATCATTGCCACCATGTGCAAATGACCCAAAGCAGGCAGTGAGGATCTGCAGGAAGTGGAAAAGCAGAAAAACCTGGGGCTTGTCCTTCTCTTCTTTGTCCTCATCAGGGCAGTCCTCGATCACCTCCCCTGCACCTTGCAATGACTCAAGCTTTTCAGATCCCAAGTTCACGTCCACGCCCCCTTCCTCCGCCTCGATTTCGGCCTCGGCCACGGCGTTGCAGTAGCTGGAGTAACTATCATAACGGACGCGCTTCTTAGAATAGGTGACGCTTTCGCCCACCAGCTTCTCACTGTCCTCATGTGGAGCTGCAGCATTGGACTCTGTGCGCAGTAGGGGCTGTACAGACATGCCGCAGATGGCTGCTGTGTAACATGTGTAGCTGTTGTTTCGACGCAAGACCCTGTGGCTGACGTCGGGACGCTCTTCCTCCAGCCGGCCCACGTGGATCTTGTGTAGCAGGTCCTTGTAAAGACCAGAGTCCTTGTGCACGGTGTGGTATACCTGGCCATCGCTCCGGACGTGGCCATCGAAGGCAAAGCTTCCATTGGACACTGGTGACTTCAGACAGCCATTTGTCATGGAGTGAGTGCGACCTGATGGGATATGATGAGCAGGTTAACCATCAAGCATCACTATGTTTATTATAGATCATTTGGTTTCATAATAATAATAATAATAAGAAGAAGAAGAAGAACAACAACATCTTAATTGCAAATGGGTTTAAATTGGATTATGATTGATGAACACAACATAGAACATGTTAACTTATGTTGCTGAAGTGTCAAACACACATGGGAGATTTGTTGCACTGAATATGGTGGAGAGTGCTGTCTAACACAACAAAACAATAATTCTTGGAGCTTATCCCTCTCAGTACAGTTCCAAAGACTTCCAGAATCTATGCAAAGCTGTTCTGCTGTGAAAAACCTACAGTTTACAGTACAACATACAGTATGATCCAGTTAAATGCAGTCCAAGACATTTGCTGTGATAAAAAAAAATAGCTAATAAAATAAGTAAATGGCTAAAATGAATAATTGTAGATATAACTATAGCGATAATAATAGATAAAATAAATGGCTTCCCAGTAACATTAAAAAAAACCCTAAATAGATTTTTAAAAAATGCACATTGCTACACAAATCAATAACAGATTTACAGTGGCTATAAACTCACCATACACCCGACCATTAGGAAGGACAGTGCCACCATTGGCCAGACTATTAAGCTCTCCAGTGGATTCCCCAGTCAAGGGCAGTTCAGAGTCATCATTACCCTTTGCCCCAGGAAGTTCTTTAAACACCGGAGCCTCCTCTTCCTCCTCAGGGATTTTATCTAGACTCTCATCAGAGATGCGTGAAAGAACATGTTCTTTTTTCAGCTGACCTGGACATGGACAAATGTGGAGGACATGTGATTTTCTGAGCAGAGGATGTTTTGTGCCAGACGGGTATAAAATAATCAATGCTTTTGCACTAATCTCAATAGTCTAAAAACATGTTGCAGTATGAAATTGCTTAATATTCCATTAGGCTAGGAGAATTCCCACAACTTAAACCCATAACGTTAATTAGGTAGCAAGGCTTCTTAATGCAGTGACTTGGAGTTAATCTTTCATTTATAATTGGCAATTTACACGGTTATGAAATGAAGCAAAATGCTAGATCTAGACACCGAGAATGCAGTATATACGTACACTATACAGTAGATGCCGAGCCTCTCTTTTAATTTAAACTGCATGTTAATACAGGTACTGAAATAAAAACTGTATCAGTAAGTGAGATGTTTTTGAAAAATTACCGGTGAACACAAATATTAATCCCACTCATTTCAAAGCTCCAGGCAGAGTACAACGCTCATGTGAGAAAATAGTAAAACATCCAAATAAACAGCTGGAGAGTTTATTTTCTTTGCTATCATTTCGACACCGGTTAAACAACATGAGAGTGCAAGCATCGGCCATCGAACAGGACACTCCACTGTGCAGCTTCCCAGTCGTGCAACAGATGGTAACCACCAGGTTCTGTTCGTTACTTAACAATTGACTTCTTATTAACCTCAGCCACGTTATCTGACAACTATAATAATACAACTATAAAATAAACTATAATCACTTATTCCTATATATCTAAAATATTATCATCTAAACAGCAGCTGTGTGTATTATTAAGAGATAAAGTAATATGTACAAAAATAAAAAAATGTTGTTAACTAATAAATCAATACTTCAGTCAGGGTCCAAAACCATCAAACTCTTCCCCATGGAAAAAAAAAAAAAAAGACATCAAATTCTAGCATTTTTATTGTATTTTATATTTCACCACTTATGTTTCTAGACTAAATTATATCATCTACTTCCCCTCCATCCTACGGGGCTAAAGTTTTGTGCTTTTTAATAAATAAAGTTAGATTATTAATAACACATTCAGAACATTCAAACTGCTGTAGTGCATAAACACATGACTTATGACTTTGCAAATTCAGTCAGCAATAAATCTGTGGATAATTAAACTAAACCACTGTTTGGAAAGGCAGCCCAACATTGCTTGTTGAGTGCTTATAAATCACTATCTTAGCATGTGAACCTACTGGCTATTTTCCTTCTCATCCAGGGACAGACAAGGATCCAGACAAGAGCAGCACACACCAGAGAGCCGGCCAGGGTGATGAGGGCAATGGCCCATACTGGGAGCATCTCCAGGCCTAACACTGCAGGGGCACAGACACACAGTTCAAAACGACAGGGGACAGAGTACACACCTGGCAGATTAAGAAATTGCCTTGGGTTAAACAGATGGTCTTCCAATAAACTAGACTTTATTCTTTTTCAAGTTTATATAAAACTATCTGAAGCGCACCTGCGAACACAAACAAAGCCACTTGTGCCATTACATAAAAGAGGCAAAATACTATTACAAGGATGAGCAATGTCAACTGCAATGTCCCCAGCATTTGGCACTGAATGTGATAAAGCACATTTATTAGATTAGCTGTCCCTTTAAGGGAGCGATGACTCACAGGGAGCTCCCGTGAACATGATGGAGAACGCGTTGATGCCGATAGTCGCGGCATAGAAGAGGGGCAAAGCACGGAGGCCATTCGGAACAGGATCATCCTACAACAAGGAACAAACTCAAAAATCAGCAGTGAAGCTCAACAGTGAAGAGAGCAGATTCATTTACAGGTTAATTAACTTACTATTATTCTCTAAAGTCTTTTCCTGCTCTAACTCTCTAAATGCAAAACGTCAGAATGGTGCAACATTAGGGAAAAAAAAAAAAGAAAAGAAAAAAAAAAAGGATAATCTCTCATGAGGAGACTCAAACTGTATAGAGCCAGTGTCTCACAGGCAAAGTACATGGCTGCCTTAACTATAGTACAATATATGCACAAAATACTGTATGTAGAAAAGGATCTAGGGCAAAGAAATTCTGAAAACAAGTGACTTAAACTTACTTTATTGAGAATGAAAAATCTGATAACATAGAAGAGTAGGCCAGACATAAGTCCTGAGAGCAGAGGTGAGATGAACCATGAGGCAACTGGAGCAGCAGACAGAAATTATTTCGTTAATTCATAACAAGCAGGCAAACATTATACTGATAAGAACAATGTAATACAATGTATATAGTGGATAAAAGGTTATTTCATTCTCAAGGTATCACCGCTCAGTTTAAAACGTACCGATTTTGACCAGCTGCATCCACTGTACTCCTTTGGTGCCAATAGCTACCATAGAGAAGCCGATCGTAGACCCCACTATACAATGGGTTCCAGAAATGGGCAACTTGAGGAATGAGGCAATGAGCTGCCAAACCGCAGACCCTGAGAAAAAGAAGGTGATACATGAATCCATAGGCAGGGAGTCTCTTGGATACCTGCTTCCCCTTGTCTTTCTTAGATTTATACTCCATACGGCACTTATTGACAAAATAAAGAGATTTAAACACTGAAAGAAGAAACCCGAATGGAAAACAAACAAGAGGGAATCATGCTGCGTATTCCTTAACACATTCTCTTCTAACGTTTTCATTCCTGGATCTGTTAGTCTACATTTCCTGGGAACATAAAGACCTCATTCAGGAACTTGGCATCTGAAAGGAGTATCAGTGAGCCCTCAAACAGCATGCAACAATATGTTTACTTTACCACAAATTATTGGCAGACCACAGTTAGGGAGGGGAAAAAAAACAAACAAAAAAAAAAAAACACTCTGAGTTAACAATTTGCTTTACATTTAATCCTGGTTCATCAGCTGTACAATTTCGTTGAAATCAAAACTTACTTACCGACCATGGCGCTGACCTCGCCGGCCATCAGTATGGGTACGGTATCATTGTACAAGCCGACATCTATAATCCCTTTCCGAATGGTCTCACCCACTTTGGCGCCCAGGAGCATGGAGCCCAGCGTTTCGAAAATGGAGGCGAGGATACAGGCTTGGCGCAACGTGACCACCCCCGAGCCCACCGCTGTGCCAAATGAGTTTGCTACATCGTTGGCTCCCACTGAAAAAGCTAGGATAAAGGCGATGATGAAGCCAATCACAACCATCCACAGATACGGCGATAAATCCATCATGGTGTCTGTTTAGAAACCTGATTAAACTAAAATCCAACAAGCCCTGGAACGCTAAATTAAACAAAGTATGGTGCTTTGTTTTTAAAGTAAAAAAACAAAAACAAAAAGGAAAATCTCCTCCTTTTGTGTTTGACGCTCTTCTTCCCCTGGCTGCGTTTGTTCTAGGGGGAGAGGTACACTGCTAACTAAGCCGTTTAACCTCTGAAGTCTCTGAAGCTGTGAGCAATGCAGGCAGGAGAGGGCATTCCATTGTTTGGTTCTCTTCGTGTCCCGTCGATCAAGAAATTCTCAGCTGTCAAAATAAAAGAGAGAAATGATTGCAGTGCACTCTCCTCTTATTCCTCAAATTCAAATGACAAATTACATAGATAAGACACTGTAGGACAGCAAAAGGCCTGAAATCTGGAAAAACAGGTGGTTCATAGGTATTCAAATGACCATTAAGTACAAGCCTAATAGATATCTAATAGAAATCACCCTTTTAAGCAAATCTCAACTTCTCTCATTTAGAATAGCACAAGCATTTAATTTGTGGACATTTGATCCTTAATGGAGCTTAACCATCAACAGAGAAGGAATGTACCAGATTTGTACCGCAGGTTGGTTTCTCTGCAGGGTTTCAGAGCTGGCATTCAAACCAGCAATACGACTAGTCAAGTTCCAGCCACTGTGGAGTGTCGCTCCCAAGAACCACTTACACTAATACGGCTTTCTGCTTTGCTGTTTTCAACAGGATTAGACCAAGGTTGCGTCACAAGTTTGAGGGGTCGCCATCAGATCTCAACCCAAACACCTCTGGGCAATTTGTTAGACAAAAAATCTCTCTTAAATAAGGAAATAATTTATCCAAGTTTAAATAATGGCAACAAGAATCTTCCTGTTTAAAAAAAAAGAAAGAAAAAAAAAAAAAACCTACACAAACATGTATAAACATTTTAGCATGATGTAATCGGCTTGCATTTTGTAGGCAGATGCTCAGGAATAATTGCTCTAATGGCAGCAGTTAATAAAGCTAATGTAACACTTGTATTTGTTGAATATTTAAATACTTTGATTAATACTGTAAAGTCTGTGCTTAAAGTAGAGCTGGTCTATAGAGAGGGCCACTGGCAGCAGAATAGAGCTATAAATCGTAAGTAGACTCGCTGATTCGAATTCAATTGGACAGCACTAATGTTTACTGTCTGATTTGTCCCAAGCAGCTATATTTCTTACAGGTTTTAAAGTATTAGAAATGCCTAAAAGTATATAATATGCAGTCAAAGGCTGTGTAACTTGTCTTCTTGATTATTATTCTATTTTTTCCACCCAATATATTGAGCAACACTCAAGTCCAGTACTGCACCAACCGTTCACGGAAAAGTAGAAAACAGCGATGCTCTTGCAAAACAAGATAAATTACTTTTTGATGCTTGAAGCTCATTGTGGGACTTAAACAAAAAACATTCCTATGAAACTGGTCAGGTACAGGAACTGGACTGAAAATGAGAAAAAACCTTGTTAAAAACAAGAACCAAAAAAGTCCTTCAGGAAGTCTGGAGAACTGTTCCCCAAGACATCATCAAAATAATAGAAAGTCTGGATCTTTGGAAGCAAAATATGAAGAAATAGTCGATTATATAAAGTAACCAACTCCAAATAAAAGTCTGGTGCTACATGTTACCAGGGAAGGCATCGAGAGGAAAACGGAGCCTCTTTCAGTTTCGTTTTTAAAACAGACAATCATAAATAACAGTTAAGTGATGGTTTATTTCATATTTTGCTTAATTTACATGTCTTTTCTAAATGTTTTGATTGTTTTTATATAAAAAAAATATGATTATAGTGTTGGAAATTTCCTATGGGAAAATGCGTTTCGCAATACAAAATTTCACCTTAAGAATTATAAATGTAAAATATATTAAAATTTCAATATACAAAACAACCTGTAGCAAATCCTTATTTTCAGCACTTCTTAGCAAATGTTAATCTTTTGTTCTCAAATACAATTCATGTATATCTAATGTCAGCTTGGTCTTAATATGAATTCATAATAGATAATCAATGAGCTGAAAGATCACCGTGACGAAAGGTCACCAGTCACCACAGGGGATCGCTCTCGGTGTTCCTGAGTGAAATGTTAATCAATGCTATGTTCCAAAAAATCCACATGGGTACAAGAACTGAATGCAGCAATAATTACTGCACTTTTTCCTACTTTAGTTCATTCCTACAGGAACTATAGTACATTCTTGTAAAACAATAAGCTTTTTGTTTGAAGCCCATTAAATGCCAGCAGTGCAATAACCAGGCATTTCCATTTTGTGTGCAGGAGTGAGGTGAGCTACAGGCTCTCACACGTAAACATCACGTGGCTAGTTGACACCAAACATGCTTGAAAAGGATCAGATAGTTGGGTGACATTCCCACGTTCTTATCGCAGAGTCATCAAAACTGCTAATTCATAAACATACAAACCAGTGCAGGGAACAATCGAGCCACAAATAGCCTATGAGCATACAATGTCCTGTCACACTGGCACAATGATCTTTTTATGGCACTGGGTGTTATCAGCTCTCTTAATGCATGCCCAGATTCACTGCCACGGTGCTTTATGATGCAACAGGATTAACAGAAATATCCTCAATATTTAATGATCTGTAAAGAATTAGTAGCATTAAGTGTAATAAGATATTGTTTTACATTTATTGAATGTACATTTTCAAGTTCACCACACATTGTACTTCAAGTTTGAAGTGGTGGAAGTGCATTTTTTTGTCAGTAACTGTTTTGAACTTGAATACCTCTGCAAATTTAAACTTGGCAAAAAAAAAAACAAAAAAAAAAGGATGATTTTATGACTTTTACAGATCCAAGACTCCAACAGGTGTGTCTAGAACATTCTTGGAGGGAAAAAAAAACAATCCATTCAACTGCTTCGTGGTGATAAATGTTTTAGAAATCAAGATAGAAAAAGGTATTTCAGGGATTCATATCGACTATGTTATGAATCACGATTCTTTTCTGTGGCAATTCATGTATCGCCACACAAACTTCTACCTCAAGAAATTTTCCCTTTATAGAGATGAACCGGTCGATCGGCCAGTAACTGGAATTGGCTGGTTTTCAGTTGAATTGGCCAATCAGCCTCAGATATTAAAAATTTCTGTACCGAGTGCAAAAGCTTCCGAGTGGTGCAACAGAAACACAATTTTATGGCGCTACATGATTAAGAATTGTACACGTTAAAAAAAAAAAATCTTCCTTTTTCTTTAAATTGTGAGAATTAGTCTCAAACACACCAATTACACACGCTTACACAAACCAACGCTGAGAGCTAATTAGTCGCAAATCGAGTGCATTAGAAGCCCCGCATGCCTGCGCGCTCGCAGCTGCTCAACCAGCGTGCTCAAAGTAAAGTTTGGAGGCTTTGGAGGTATTTGAGCCAGTGAAATGTAATCGTTTCTTTATAAACCTACAGATGGTACACTGGACTACTTACACATTTTCATCCCGTGTGATACGAGTGAATTATTTGCCAAGTTTGTTTTGAAATAATCAAGACTGAGGACAGAGGAACATCCTGCTGCTCAGTTAAATGTTAAAATTTGTATTGTTTAAATGGTGCACTTGATAAAACTAATGTTATAAGGAATTATTTACCTCAAACTTTTCTTAAAGGTTTAAAATTGTAAGAAATCAGGGATAAATGTAATATTCAATCGGGGTATATTATTGTATAATTATAAAATCATGATACTGTATAGAATTGCAATTTTTATCGAAACGGCACTAGGGTCTCGTGATAATATCGTATCAGGAGGTGGGCGATTCCCATATCTAATAAATTTACATTGCCTGGTCAAAAAAAAAAAAAAAAAAAGTCACACACCAATATTTCCTTGGCACGCATTTAGCTTTGATTAGGATGCACAACTGATGAGAGACTTTGTCAAACTTATACAAAATCTCAACATTTATTTTGACCCAAAGATGTACTGATAACAGGACATCAATAACTGTATTATTCTCTAGGACTTTCCAAAACTTTCAGTGGGGTTAAGGTCAGGACTTTGTATGTGTGAAAATGATTCCTCATGCTATCAGAACTTCTCTTGAACAATATGCCATCAAGATTTTAAAAATCTATAGATGGGATAGCCTGGTGCATTCAGCTGACTTCATATTATTGGCACAAATGTGCTTGAGTCTAGACTAGAGCAACTGAAGCAACCCTAGATCATAATACTGCCTCCAGAGGCTTGTAGAGGCTTGTTTCCATTGCACCAAAGTCCAATCTCTAGCAACTTGAAGCTTTTATTTCTGATTAGTTTTACTAACAAATGAGTTTTTACGGCCACACAGTTGTTTAGTCCCAGTCCTGTGAATTCTCAGCACATTGTGTATGCTCTTACTTTTACTATTTACCATAGCTTTGATTTCTACTGCCTTTTTTTTCCTATGCAACTTCAAGTGTTTAACTAATCTCCAATCACGGTTGTTCATGATTTTTTTTTCTTTTCATTTCTTTTGGGCAGTTGACAGTTCAGCACTATCCATTAAGATTGTTGGACAGTTTTAGTCATTTCTGTGATCTCCTCGGTTGTTTTCTTTACTTGATGCAGGTCAACAATTTAACTCTTCTAACAAACTAAGGTCTTTCCCCCAATTTTTTTTTTTTTTTTTTTTTTAAACGGACATTGTACATTTAAATGCCAATCAATACAAAATGTCCAATATGAATGCATAGTAACTGTCACTTATGCCTCATTTGTTTCATCTGATCGAAAGGTGTAGGCATCTGTCGAGTGCTTAGCACTGAACCTTTAATGGCTTTCCCAGAGACAGACAAATCAAAGAACACTTAAAAGGTGCTAAAAAAATATATATATATAATAAAATGTGTGATTGTTGGAATCTGAAAACCCTTCCCATGTACCAAATCTGAATGGAGGGTGTTTACATACGGCATATGGAATAAAACAAGGTGACGTCCTTATGACTTTTCCACCTTGCAAAACTTAAAGGAACGGCTGTACCTTTCTCAAAGTGCAGATAATGAATTAAAACTTAATTCATTAATTAATTAATTCAAAACTTAATTCATTCTCTCTTTTTTTTTTTTTACTTATGTTTTAACATGTTAACTAACATTTTTCTGGTAAATAACACTGCAGATTAATGCATGTCTATAATCTTCCCTGCAGCTGTTACTGCGCGGTTATTTTCGACAATCTGCTCATTCGTTTCCTGGATACAATTTAAAAACCAAAAACCTATTACAGTCATAATTTAATTCAAACACCCACATTTGATTGATGGCGGACATAGTTTTTCCCCCATTCTGAAGTGGAACCGAAGGGCCTAGCTGACTGATGCTTATTATTCTAAAACATCAACGAGACATCAACGCGTCTTAAATTATAAGGCAAATAATTATAATCCTAGTTTTGAGATCATAATCATCATTATAAAAAAATAAGCCAAGCACGGCATGCACTGCAATAAGCTTAGTTATTTTATGGGACATTCAATCCTACATATAACTGCATATGAGTCACAAGCACTTTACACATTCGCTACTCACAAAGCTAAACACACACACCTGCGCGAATAGACATAAGCTGCCTCTTCAGCATGACCCTGAAAGCACTGCAATTTATTACACACACAATGCACATTTAGTCAAACAAATTCTACCACAGGAAATCAATACATACACAGGTAATTATTGTATTCAGTATATATGGTTATATAAAAATAATAATAATTAATTATTACTCCCATTATGGTCAGTAATGAAGTTCCACCACACTGCATGGACAGATTAACCTTGCAGAGAGTAAAAACGTTGTAGCCATACTGCAACATATCAAACATAGGGTTAAACACGCGTTTAATACACGTGATACTCAAACTCAAAGTAACACACACACACACGCACACACGCACATCCAGTAGGCGCAAACAGTACCTGTTGCACTAGAGGAAAAAAACGGGGGAAAACATGCCTAAGAGATGGAGGAAAAAACTGACTGCAGTTTACCGCACTGGCTGCAGTGAACTCTTATCCGCTCTACTCACCTTCACACTATGCAGTATTGAGAGAACATTCTTGATAGGGAGGGGGTAAAGGGATAACGAATTAGAAAATGACACACTGAGAGATGGATGGATTAAATATGACCTGGGAAGAGTGAAGGAAATGGCATGATGTGATGGAATAAAGTCGTGAATGACAAAAGCATTGCGGTGATCAGATAATCCTGTATAGCAGAGAGAGAGAGAGAGGAGGAGGAGAAAAAGAAGGGAAAAAAAACATGCACTTTGATTGAAAGAATAGAAAATCGTGAGGTCGAGAATTAGACGTGGTATGTGATCCTGCAGCTCCCTCCTCATGAAATGCCTGTCACTGCAGTCTAGACTGCCTCTTCAATGAAAGCATCAGCCTCAAGAGCAAGCTGACCAATCCTGTCGCACTTCACGCAACCAGCACCTCTGACTGGATAACTCTGCTATGGAAAGAAAGCGTGATGGGGGTGACCGAGCCAATGACGGAGGCGCTCGGTAAAGGGGAGGTGGGGAATGCACATTTACAAAGCAGGAAAGGCATGTTGGTACACCAAGGACATTCGATGTTTACAGTGGTGACACCTCTACAGTCATATTATACAAGTCTCTCTTAAGACAAACCCAGCACAGAACAATAACTTATAAAAGCATTAGGAAATGCCTGATTCCTCAAGGGCACAAGAGAGACTTGTATATTTTTTCCCCCGCTTCAGAGAAAGAAGAGCGAGCACGTGTGAGCGTTATGAAATAACTCTCACAGCATGACTGATTAATCAGATTAACACCACGGGGGCATTATTTGTGTGGAAGAAATATGCAAAATAGCAAAGCCAAAACAGGGCTGTCGCAAAATATGAAATATGAACCAATAAACAATGATGCTGCAAACAATACACGCTCCACTGACATCACACTTCTCTAAAGAGGTCAATTACATCAGATTCATTACAAATTCATTTTCTGTTACGCTAGCGAATTCCTCATCCTCCTTCAATGCTCAGAACAATTGTTCCTTTGACGAGGATGATATCATTAGCACGTGACCCCTCCTTCCCTGCCCACCTCTTCAAACCAAAACAACTGTTGAGACATGAACTGGGATGACTTTCTCTCACCAGCAGATCACACACACAGAATGCCTAAACCCAATGCTGGTGTGAAATCGACAGGCTCAGGTCATATCTCATATTCTACCTAGAACGGGCGAACCTGAGGAAACCGGTAACCACTCAGCAGTGGAGCTCGGGACGCCTGCAGCAACGGAAAAACTCTACAGTAGCTGTCAAAGCAGCAGCGCTAGTGGCAGGCCACCAGACACTGTCACACTGATTCAGGGTCATATCTTTCACACTGATTTATTGGTTGTGACTCAAAGAGCACAGCTATCTCAAGTAGCTTTGAGAACTTCTAGAATGCAGTGAAACCTCTATTCATTACAAGTTGTGTGTTCACCAGATCATATATCACAACTTCCAAAGCCACTGTATTACACCGAGATGTCACTTACAGAAGTGTTCTAAATATGGTGTGGGAAGGCTGGCTGGCTCAGCGACTCCCCCCTCACATGGTTTTGTCAGGGATTACAAAAGGCACATCTTGTGATCATCAGCTATTTTGGCTCGGACTTTTCATCCTGAAGGGGTGCCTCTTTCACCACAGAGACAGTAACGTGAGAAGACCAACAAGTAATGCTACTCCTCAAAAGCACTACTTTTCTTGTTAAAAGAAGAAAAAAAAAATCCCTGAAGTTGATTGGTTGAACTTCTTGTCAATATGAAAATATAATAATTTAAGTATGACGAATGCCACTACAAAGGTTATGACATATTTCACAGATAGAGTACTAGAAGATCATGAAAAAGGTCATTTTCTTTTAAAACATGAAACTTTCAAATATTCTACAATCATTACATGTAAAGGGAAATATTTCAAGCCTTTTTTCACTTTATTTTTGCTGATTACAAGTCATCAAAAAAAATCTAATATCTCAAAATATTAGAATATTTCATTTCGAGTTTGTTTAAAGTACAACTAAATAAATTTTATTTCAGGCGGCACAGTCTTGTAGTGTTTAGCACTGTCGCCTTGCACCTCCAGGGTCCGGGTTCGATTCCCAGCCAAGGGCAATTTCCGCCTCTGTGTGCATGGAGGTTTCATGTTCTCCCCGTGCTTGGTGTGTTTCCTCCTGATTCTCCAGTTTCCTCCCACAGTCCAAAGACCTGCAGATTAACTAACTGCCATTCCCAAATTGCCTGTAGTGTGTACGTGTGTCTGCCCTGCGATGGATTGGCACCTAGTCCAGGGTATACCCCGAATCATGCCTCGTGTTTCCTGGGACAGGTTCCAGGACCCCTGCAACCCTGAGTGCAGGATGGCAAAAGTTTATTTCATCAATGGTGCATTGCGAGCTGGCTCCACAAGTGAGTCAACCTTCAGAGAAGCTATGTTAAAATGTCCAACTTTACAAGAGAAATAAACATCTCTATAGGTAGATTTTCCATTTATGACAACTGTACGGGGGTGAATTTTATGCAACTTATCAGTTAAAAATAAATTATGCCATAAATCTGTCCATATAATTATCGGTGCGGCGATTTGAGTGGCAGCTGCATTGCAGGTGTTAAAACATTAACTATGCATCACTTTAGCTAACATGATCATGAAATCGCTGTACTTACAACAAAAAATTGTGGGAGTTTACAGGAGATGATGTGTAGGGTATGAATGAGAGAGTTCAATCAAAAGGTAGCATATAAATTACCGTTAGTAATATAATAATAATAAATCGATGTAATTATGTTCCAACCAACAGCCATGGTCCATTCATTCTGCCCATTTGCCTACTTATGGATTAACCTTGGTTTAGATGGTGATGACCAGAGCTTCCACAGTTAATCTTCAAAACCACTTTTAAAAAACCTTGAGTGACATCACAGAAGGTCTATTCAGGTCTTTTTACGAACAGGAATCGCCAGGGACCAGCCGATACAATATTATCACGATACCTAGATGCCAATTCAATTTGTATCGTAAGTCCATTGGTAACACAATTTCATAAATATCATGATTGTTTTTAGATACTGTTACAATTCTTAACAAACTTAGCCTTGCACCTCCAGGGTTAGGTTAATTGGCCGCAAGTCCTCAAATTAACCGTAGCATTTGAATGAGCGTGCTTGAGTATATATACTCAGCAAAAAAAGAAACGTCCCTTTTTCAGGACTGTGTATTTCAACAATAATGTTGTAAAAATCCAAATAA
>JAOVVB010000032.1:2947499-2962060 GCA_028570985.1 Heterobranchus longifilis
AAACCATTATGTCACAATTTATACTGGCACCACTAGCACCAATGTATTAAAATTCTCTCCTTAAATTCACTCATTTTCAAAAATTGAACATCATAAAATTAGTGATCCAATCTGCCATGGTTACTGTAATATTTAAGAAACCTTTTGATAAACAAGAGTCTGATGCATCTGTGTTTTGCACAATAGAGCAAGTGTTCTCCATTTTGTAAGCTGCCTCGTAAACAGGAAAACAGAGCCTCACATTCTACCACCCGAACTGTTTGATTAGGAAATTGTGTCACAGCATGTACTAGTCTCCTGTTTATTGATATATATCAACACTTTCCCATTTCTTGTTGGGAGATGAACAAAACCCCGATCGCCCTGCCTAACATCAGGCACAGCTGTGTCACTAAACTGACAGACACATACATATACACTCACTCAGTCCCCACCCAGCATGGACAAAAATAAAGAGTAAAAGAGTGCAAAAAGGGTCTTAATCCCAGTCAAGTTTAACTTACTTATTTGCAGGTCTCCATTACAGTGCAGTAAGAGAATAATTCCCAGAAACACCATCATACGCATAGCACAATATCAAGTTCAGTCAGACTGGACCAGAGCCACACTGTAAGAGCCACATGGCTGTGCTCCATTTTTAATAAACTTTTTTTCCCATTGGCTGTGGTGATGTGTGTATGGTTGTCATGGAGGGAAGTCTGATTCGTACATCATTATTCATCAGTCATTGCTGATAATTATTAAGGCTGTGAATGGGGATTTCGCATGTATAGATAAATATTCATCTATAACCTATAGTATCACCTTAACCACACTGTTCCTTTCACCTAACACACATCCATGCTATAATGACCGTGTGGACATCTTCAAATAAGCTGAAGGACAGATGTGGTTTAAAAACACTTGATAGAAAAGCAGCAACAAAAGAAAAAGCAGCAAAATCTGAAATTAATAAAGTATAACAATGAACTGGGAATTGACGACTAGAACTGGGAGTTGGAGATCAGAGATTGTGAGCATCTGTTTCTACCATTTAAAGCCCATCATTGTTGTGTTTTGATCAGAATTGTACTCGAATGGCAATTTAAT
The DNA here is from genome assembly GCA_028570985.1 of Heterobranchus longifilis. Classification (NCBI taxonomy): domain Eukaryota; kingdom Metazoa; phylum Chordata; class Actinopteri; order Siluriformes; family Clariidae; genus Heterobranchus; species Heterobranchus longifilis. Next base: position 2,948,589 of record JAOVVB010000032.1, read on the forward strand.
AATTCCAGGGCCTCTCACAAAATATTTGCATAAAAGCAGAAATAGATTTTTTTCAGACCCTCCAGATGAGCTGTAGTGTTTTCTTACATGTTAACAGAAATAATTCCGAAAAGCAGATCAAATATTAAAAGGGTTAAAACACTGGTGCAAACTTGTTACAGTTCTGCAATAAAATAAAATAAAATAATGTTCTTAAATAAAACAATTATATAAAAATTGGAATATTTGAAAATATTTTGTAAACTATGAAATCATTTCAAATTTCTCATAGGAAAAAAAAAAAGCTTCTGGCTTCTTTTATCTCTTCCACAGGAATTTCTCGTTCTTCTTCCACAATTGAGAGCTTTCCGGCTGACTTTCGCTTTTGGACTTTGCACACACATTAATACTCCTGCAAAGCTTCTCTACCTGAGAGAGATCGGTCAGTTTATTGATTCTCTCTTCATTCCCCTCATTCAAAATATCCCAGAAGTCTTTACCCCTGTTCTTGGTCCTCTCAGTAGGTGAGAGAATGGGTGCTGTTGCTGGCTTTTGCCGGTCAGCATTTCTCCTTTTCTTGAAAAGGTCATCTAGAATGGAGGTGTCACCTATAAGGTCACTAATGCAAGTTGTGTTTAAGTTTTTGTCTGCTTGTTCCTCTCTTGACGGAGTTGACAATTCAGTAGTGGAAGAAGTAGGTTTCGAAATACTACACAGATTTGTATTTTTTTCAAAGTAAGGACGAATGACAGCAGAAGATCTCTCTTTGGGACTTCGTTCTGAGGCTGGCAAAGACAACCTGTTACTTTTAAGCTCAGTCTGACCAGCATGACCATGATAAACATCTTTAGAACTTTGTGCCTTGGTTCTTCTCTTCTTTTGTGAGGTTCTCGTTTCTGCTTCCTCATGAGGTCTCTGAACCGAGTTTAAGAGGATTCTTTTTGAGGTAGACTTTTGTCTAGACTTACTGAATTGAGCAGTGATGGGTGACATACTTAACTTTGGCTCAGTCACAGGTTTAGGAAAGGTCTTTTGGATAATGTCAGTAAGCTCAGGGCTGCTGTTGCTGTAGAACTCACAAAGCTTGCTAAGTCGCTGTGCCGAGTTGCTCTTCACAAGCTCTTCTGCAAACTCTTGCACAGACTTTGCTCTGAAGAACTTTGCCATTTCTTCCAGCTGCTGCCTGCGTGTGTTTAAATAAGATCAGTAAACAGCACAACAGTGATACTGAATGACATATTAGATAAAATTCTATTATATTTCATCTGGATTTAAAAGCATTATTTAATCTTATAGAATTTGTTACAGCATATATTTCACGTAGTGCTTTTTTTTTTCTTAGAAAAGTTACATTTAGCATAAAGTGACATTTTAAATACACTGTTAGATATGTTATCAACCTTACTTTTGAAACCTATTATAACCTATTATATAAATTAATTACTATTTCAAATATATATATATGTTTTTTAAAAGCATTTCGAAATATGCACATTCTGTTAAAACAGTAAGAAAAGCTCTCTGTGTCTAAGCTACTTAGAAGAATCTGCTACCATTCGAAGATTAAATAAGACTCAATTAAGGAGAAAATCTGTATACATAAACACATTTTCCCTTATTACAGAGATGAATACTATTTGGTTTTGTGGGTGCGCCCTTGGGCTAGTGGTGAAATCTAAAGCTTTCAAAGAGGAGTTTTGCTCATAGCTCAATGTGTTTTGGCCCTGCATGGGAAAGGGGTGGGTGAGAGGGCTCTGGGGTGGTCTTAAACCCTCCCACAGGGGCTATGTGAGGGCTCAGAACGCCATAGCTGTGGCCAGAACTGGCACATAGAACCATGCTATAAGGACTTTCCTCTTACTGCTCTCGCTTCTTGTGTTTTTTCAGCCTAACCAACGCCATTAACTGCTATAGAGATGCCTGCTTTTATAAACCATCTGGGCTGCAAAATGGGAGTGTTTTGAGTCATAGAAACACTGTTTTAGTGTCTTATTGTGTAACCCATTTATAGTTAACTTAGAAGCTTGGAAAGGACAAATGTCACATGCCCACCACTATATACTTTTACTAAGCTTTTTGTCACTGTGTGGCAATTTTAAAGAGGAAATATGAATGAAGAAAAAAGGTAGCTCAGGCTCACTTGCAGACAGCAGCAGGCGTCTTGCCTACACTAATGGTTGCAGTTTTAGTATGGAGGGAAGTTTTGATGGTGTGGGTGACCTGACGTTTCAAACAAGTCTTGTCCGGACTTTCTGGCGAATCAACTTCCACTCCACTATTTGTGGGCTCAGATAACTGGGGGATTCCAAACTGTGTCTACAAAACACACACAATAAAAGATCACAATACAGAACAACCATCTGTGCTACTGAGCTAACCTGGGAACAGAAACTTTATGAAGGAATTATGTAACCATACTGATGATCACAAAAAAAAGGACTTGCCATGAGTGCTTATATTTTCTATAACCACACATTAACCACACAACCATGAGACATTTTACTGTGTGTATCACTCCAGTCATCTGTTTTTGCCATGTACTATAAAATTCCACTTCACAGCCTGAAATCATTACATCAGTAGTGCTAGCCAAATCATCAGCAGACTAGGAGTCAGTTCAAAACAATATTTTTGGGGATATAACTTTGAACTTAAAACATGAAAACTTGTTTCTTTCTATAAAGATTAGAAGGAAGAAGGGCTTTACAGACCATTTCATTTTTCAGAGAGATTCAATCGCCTTGACTAAAACATAGCTAAATTTATTAAATTTCACACTTGCAATTGTGAAGCTATAGTGAATTACCTACATCACACACCCTGTGGCTTCCTGCCTATACCTGAATCACAGTATACCCGCACACTTTTTTTATTATTATCTTTTTGGATTTTTCCCAGATTTTCTTCCTAATTTTTAGTCGTGTCCAATTACTCCCCGTCGCTAGGGGGCTCCCACATCAAGGCTACTACTACCACTCAGTCGGGAGGGCTGATGACTATCACGTGTTTCCTCCGAACCACGTGAGGCCAGCCGATCACATCTTTTCGAACTTCTCGCTCACGCACCGTTGGGGGCGGCGTAACAGACTCGGAGGACAGCGCTATCCGCTCCTTCCGCTTGCGTGAGCTCACAGACGCCCCTGATTGGCTGTAGAGCCGTCATTAATGTGGGAGCACTGAGTACCTCTCATCCCTCCGTTATGAGAGAGCTCGGTCAATCAGCTCTCTCTAGACCTCCGGCTGCGAGAGGTTACAGCATCACCCAGGCAATATTTCTTAAATATAGCTACTGTATGTTTCAATAAATAAAATGTCTAAAGCAGGTGTTACTGATAAATTCACTATAAAAATTAAACAAGCTGTAAATGTAAGTGAAATACTACATTAACACAATAATGAGCTGTTTAACATAATATTTCATTTTAATAACCATTAATACCCCAGATATATCACAGAGATAGTTTGCTGGGAGCTGGGAGTGCTTGTTCAGTTCAAACACATCCCGTAAAGCAGCATGGCTTAGGCGGTTCTCTGTCCTATTTGAGCCGACCACTTTCTGATTTGAGTGGGTGTAGCTCACTTCCTGAAGCCCACCTACAGTATGTGTATAAAACAAGAAAGAAAATAAATGACCTGTTATTTAGCAAAATCACAACACGTTGCCCAGTATCCCAGTATCTTGTGCAGCTTATATGAAAAAATTTAGAAATATACAAACTGTAGTGTACCTAATAAAGTGTCCAGGGTGCCAGTGCAGGTACTCTCTGTGATTTGTGGCTTTCTGGAATGCATGGTTGGGGATTTTAAACCTGTGAACTGAACAGATTTTTGAGCCGAATTCTGTCGCAGACTTTTCTTATGCTTAATTTTTCTCACTGGAGCTTCATCTTCCGACGAGTCAAAACTCTCGACCTCCTCAGGACATCTCTGTCTCTGTACTGCCAACATAGCCAAATCCAGCCTCTGATCTTTCTTAGTACTCGCTCTAGCTCTCTGTTGTTGTGCTTCTGTAGAATTGTAGAGAATTTCTATGTCTTCTGACTCCTCCATGCAGACATGGTCAGAGGCCTTTTTTACTTCATTCCTCTCTTCCTCCGAGTCACTAGATATTAACCAATCTGTTTTACCCCTACCTGCCTTGCTTTCCTCTATGTTCACACTCTTAGTGTCTGTATCAGAAGGGCTGTCTTCACTGCTCTCTGAGCTCATTTGCTTTGCATTGGTCATATGTTTCATCAGCAGAGCAGACAGATTCATATTTGCAGCAGGGCCAGAGCTGGGTCCAGACCCCTCTCCTGTATTTGTGTATGTTGTTTTCGATCTTGAGCCGCAGGGATCCTCATCCTCACTAGCGCTGCTAAAATCCAGTATTTCAGCATCAGAGCAACTGACTCTTGGACCACATGCTGCTGCAGGTCTATCTTCCTGTTTCTGTTGGGGCACATAAGTAATACAGACTATTACAAGTAATTTTTTTTAATAACACTGCAACTTTGATGCCAAAGTACCATAAACAATCAATTCTGCAAACTATACTAAATGACTTTCTAGGGGCAAATGATAAATATATTAGCTAGCCTACAAGGCTAATACAAACTAAGGAATTGACCAAGCATATGAATCCTATGAAGGGTATACTTTTCTGATACAGTTTATTGCAGCATACAAATATTTCTTTGATCTGGCTGCATTTTTTTTAAATGTGATGTGCTAGCAGAAAGGTTACTAGCTTTGACCTATACTATAATTTGCTCGGTTTTGTTTTTTCATTTAGCCATAAAGTAGAATTCAGAACAATTAATCTGTCACTCCACTGTGAAGTGGATTACATTTAAAACATAAATCACATATTTTTTTGTTTTTTACAAAATTGAATAGGAAGCAAGTTTTTTTTTGTCTCTGGTTGTTAAATCTATTTGTGTGATAGACAACTATAAATAATTCTTGATTTTTTTAATAGAATCGATCAATTATACACCTGCTTGTCTCAGGAGCCTAAAGCAACTGATTTGTGGAGATGGAGAAAAAATAAAAAAAAGCCTCAGATATAAACAATGCTGTACTAAACGTAGACGATTTCATCATTACATCATTAAATTTTGTGCGCGTTAAAAGCCTCCGATCTGATAATTAGTCAAAAATCGCATGCATTAGAAGCCACGTGTGACCGACTCGTGTGCCCAACTCAACCCGCTTGCTCACTGTAGAGTTGAGACTTCGGAGACATTTGAGGAGGTAAAACATCTGTTTCTTTATAATCCTACAGGTAAACTATTTACACATTTTCATCCTGTGTGGTAGGAGTGAATTATTTGCTAAATTTGTTTAGAAATAATAATTATGATAGATGATAGAGATACGTGCTGCTCAGTTAAATGTTAAACGCTTATATTTAAAGTTATTTTGTATTGTTTTAATGCTGCACTTGTAATTTTTAGTGAAAAATAATAATTTCATTAGAATTAGTGTGTATTGAATTAATCATGAAACTTTTTAAAGATTTAAAATTGGAACAAAATCGGGTGAAAATGTAATATTGGAATATTTATACAATTGTGATACTAATATAATCGGAATTTTAATTGAAACGGCACCTAAGAATCGTGATAATATCGTATCGGGAGGTGACTGGAGATCCCCATCCCTTTTGATTTGTCAACCTTAGCTCTGTATCTACCCTGTGTGAAAAATAAAGCTTTTTAATGACTTGCCCACCAACACTTTGTTTATGGTCAGTTAACATCAGGTTTTGAACCAAGATTTTCCATTTCAACTTCTAATGAGACCTACATGTGAGAATCTCTTTAAAACTGGACGGCTAGATAAGTTCTGATTGGTAAATAAACTCGCTAAAGATAACACATGCTTCCGTGTGGTCTTTAACAGTGGCTGGGGAGGGGGCTAATTACAGCCATGTGTTAGCCTTCATACTCATCTTTACCGTGGGAATGAATGGATGGAGAGATATCTCAGAAAGAGGAGAGGAGAGATGGATGGAGAATACTAGCGTTCCCGTGACGGATCTAGGAAAAGGCCACCACTCACCAGCTCTTGCACCCTCTCATCCGTTGCCTGTATGCTGGCTGTCATGATTCCCACCTCAACATGGCCCTCCCTCTGTGACACACAGATTTTCCATCAACTCCGTGAGAAAGAATTCATAGTCATAGCTCATTGAGGAAATCAACCATCTGAATTCTTCACTATACAGCTGTGAAAGTTCCAGCTACAGTCCAGTAGCAAATTATACACACCACAATGCTTGATTAAACAAATAATTAAAGCTCTAATAAAAATTTTATCACTTTGCATAAAATAAAATTTTAAAAGTCCATCGTAAAGACCACTGTAAAAAACCCAGATGCTTTCTAAAATATTAATTAAACCCTACTCTTTTCTTTTCTTAATAAATAAAATAAATTTCTATACATTATTTATAATTACACAAATACAAGGGTGAGTCAAAAAGTACTGGGACTCTGGCTGTAGAATTTATTTGAATTAACTTTTAGAAAGGACAAATACATTATTTTTCGACATAATCTCCTTGCTTCTCAATACACGATGTCCATCTGTCAACAAGCTTTCGTATTGCTTCATTAAAATGTTTTAGGCTGAGCTGCAAGTCACGAATGCACAGCTGTCTTCACTTTTGCATCAGAAGTGAATCATTGTCCTCGTAGGGCTGCTTTCAGTGGACCAAACAGTTGAAAGTCCAATGGCGCAAAATCAGGACTATGAGGAGGATGCTCATTAATACCTCAAAACACAGTTTTTGTAAAGTGTCTTGAGTGGAAAGTGTAATACAAAGGAAAGAAGCATGCGAACGTGCATCATCATGCAAGAACACCCTTGTATAGCAGTTGGAACCATTTTTCCAGCTGATGGTTGACTATCCTTGGTCGACAACTGTGGATGTTTCCATTCCATATTCCGCCATTTACTCTTAGGCTCGTAGTGATGAATCCATGTCTCGTCACCAGTACTGATTCTCTTCAAAAATGTACCCCTTTTTTGGAGTGTCGTTGCAAATTTTGTTTGCAGATATCCATATGCAGGTACACCCTTAGGCCACAAAAATAAAAGATCAATCACTGCACACTGCTCTTCTTACAACAAATCACAAGTGGAGCATAAATTTTTGCTCGCACCACAGTTACAAATGAACTGCTGGGACACGTTCACACCTGCAGAGCAGTGACTGAGGAGACAGTGGACTTGAATGAAAAGCGCTGATGAAGCCAACAGAAGTTTTAATATAACTGGAGTACAAATCATTTCTGACTCACCCTCATACATACAAAATAACGTACTGTTTTGCGAAAGTTAAAAAGGAGTAACTTATTAACTTTCTTAGCAGGATGGCTAAACGAGCTAGTGACCAATGGGCTCAGATGCCGATCCTTGGCCATAAAGAGACGCAGTGCACTAACCTCCAGGATGCGGCGTGTAAGACAAGTTCCATCAGTCTGGAGGCGGAAGAGGTTTCTGATCCCGAATAACTCTCCTGGTTGGCCATCTACTCCTTTCACTGCCTCAAAGTAGCGTCTGGCATTTTCGTTTCCAATCACTGAGGATTGCAATTGCTATACCATCCAGCAAAACAAGGAAAACTAATCAGTTCCAAATCAATGGAGACTAAAATTTATGAAACATTTTTTTAAAATGATAACTCATTTGAATGAATTTTTTTAAGTTGCATCATATCGGTACATGTACAAGAAGATTTTAAACAAATAACTTCTGAGAAAAGTGAATACATATTTCATGAGCGCTATACCTGTTTATAAATCTGGCGCAGATAGATGATCTCCTCTACTGTCCCCAGAGAGATGAGCCTAAAAACTTTCACATCCTTACACTGCCCAATGCGATATGCTCTGCATAATGAATGAGAAAAATTTTAACAATGCACAACACAAATGATATAATCAGAATTGTTTACTCTCAGTTAAGCTTATGAAATCGCGGTTATTACATGATGTCTGCCAACACTGGCCATGCAGGATTGCCAAGTGATTCAATTTATTTCGCAGAAGTAGTCTAGAAAATGCCAGTTCTGTGGTTTGTTATGTAGCAACGACAAAGCGATGACTTGGAAGCTGTACTATAAGGGAGTCACAGCCAAAAAGAGCACATAACATCAGACCTGACCTGAATCTCAGACCTGAACAGTGCCAAAGTGTCGAACACAGAGAACTAACTTTGTTAATATTTGAATAACAATGGAAAGGACAGGATTTCTTATAGATTTAAAATTTTGGAAAGAACCCCTCTCATGTAGTTGTGCTACCTCACCTGTCTATAGCTTGAAGGTCATTTGCTGGATTCCATGTTGGATCGAACAGGACAACAACATTAGCCCCAACAAAATTGAGTCCAACACCACCAGCCCTTAAAAAAGACATTAATTATATTCCCATGAATTACATTCAATACCATGTGCAGTAGTGTCCACATAATATCACCTATTTCATGCTTAAACGTTTGCAACTTTTTCTTTCAAACATAAAACATTTCTTAAGCAGAGCAACTAGCTACATTTACATAAACACTATTCCTGTTCCTGTGTTAGAGAGATGTTCTAATGTAGTTTATAATAGTTTTCCTTCTCAGAAACTCACATCAGGGTTTCAAGCAACCCCAAAGAAGAAACCACAAAACAGCATCAATGATCAGCCACAATTTACACTGCATACGATGGTTTCCGCTCCATATTTTGACACCAGATCAGTTCTCAACTTTTCACCAAAAATGCTGATGACGTGCATTGGCAAGAATTTAGGTTCTGCTTTTTGCACTTATAGGATCATAGAAAAAAATCTAATTATTTATTATTATCCCAAATTTCCAAGAAGTTTAGAATAATGGCGGATTTAGTTTATCCCCAATAAACTTTCTTACGGCTTCTATCGTCAAGAGGTTGTCACAACGGACCCTCCGATCTGCACGGTGGCCTCCCATTTCATCCGGTCTTGGGACTGGCACTGCGTGCAGTGGCTGGGTGGTATGGGGTGTGACAGCCCAGTGGCGTTGAGGCTCGAACCAGGATCCTCAGGTCCCCAAACCAACAACCTTAGCCTCCTGAGCCACCACTCCCCTATTTAGTTTATCCCCAATAAACTCAACTAAACCATGTGATCAATTTTCAGGACTTTTCTCAGCTGGGTCAAAAACAGGAACAGAGCTCATATTGAGAGCAATTAAAAATGGATTCAATTCTAATTGTCTTCACATTTAAATATGACACATGATTTTGAGAGAAAAATTATGAATGAAAAGAAATTTTAAGGTCATGATCTTTGTGGAATGTGAAAATTTCATAGATAGTATCTGTCCGTCTATCTGTCTAACAGACAGACAGAGAAAAATTTTATCCAATATTACGGAAGATCTGGATAGTCTCTGTATTCATAAATAAAATAAACAAATAAATCATACACTATTTTTTGCCCATTTTCTTAAAGGGTACTTAAGTGGTAAATTAAAAAAAGCATGCTTTCACTTGATCAGAACCACAGATAGTAAATTACCATATGTAGAAAATAAAATAAAATATGTAATGACTAATGTTATCATGCGGTAGCTGCACTCACATGGTGGACACAAGGCACATGTTAATGTCACTACTGCTGTTGAATTCCTTAACAATGTGGATGCGATCTTTAGCTTTGGTGCTTCCATCCAATCTGCGGTACTCCATACCTTCAGCAATGCAATAGCTCTCCAAAACATCCAGGAGCTAGGAAACATTCAAATTATTCTCCTGATTAGCAAAAAAAAAAAAACTAAAGTGTTTAACTGACAGAAGTTTGATATATCTCTTTAATCATATAATAATTGTCTATATTGTTGGTTCATCAACCTTCCAAAATAAAATAGATGCAGATATCACCAAAGATCACATTAATACACATCATGAACTCTTCACCTTTGTTGAGAGTGAAAAAAGTAGAACTTTGTCATTCTTTGTGATAAAATGATTAAGCAGCCTTTGCAGCACCTGTAACACAAAAACTGACTCTAAATGAGGGTTCAACAAGAATGATAAATAACTTTCTCAATTAAGTGCTAAGAATCAGGCAATTCACACTAAACACTTGGTCTACTGTCATTCTTCATTTGCTATTTGACATGGGAGACTTTGCAGCATTTTTCCTGTAATGAAAGCACTAGAAATGGAGCATCTGCCAATAACAGCACCAGTAAGGCTCTGGACATGGGGGAAGAAGACTCTTTGGATAGACTTTAAGAACGACTAAATACTGGCCTTGTTATTTTCCAAAGAAGTGTGTCCATAGCTAGTGAGGCAAAGCCAGGCAGGGCCAAAACTGGCCAAAGCCTGGGTTATTCATGCCCTCGGCATCAGAACAAAATCTGGAGTGCATGCAAACTCTGATTTACAGTTCTGTGGTTTAACGGATTGGGTGGTGACGGTCATAAAAAAAAAAAATACACAACTCTGGCATATTAAATAGCACGTACAATGTTAATATCCAACCTTCATTTTTCCACTGTAGACAGGGTCTGACATGGCCTCAAATGCAGCCTGCTTGCATCTTTCTGTGAAGTCTGGAAACTTCTTGAAGACTTGCTCACAGATAGCAGTTACATATTTCTCCTGGTAAAGAGGAAGGAGAATATAATCGCCTTAAAGACAAACTGCATGGTTAATTATTTAAAAAATTATTACATAATCAGGAGCACACTCAACATTAGTATTATTATTATTATTATACATCTGTATCACTATTATCCAACATGGACATGTAAAGAAGAAGATATCAGTGCTTTTTCAGCACTCAAATACATGCCTGTTTTTTACTGGTTCCTTCTTTACTCTGCAGCAGAGCTACGTGATTGGCGACCTTCCTCAGTATAGCCAAGTAACTGAAGTACAAGTGTCTCACAGGGACACTGTCTGAATTGAGCTTAAAGCAGCACTTTCTTCTGGAGCGTCCACTGCTGCATGGACACTTCTCCACGCTCTGTAACAGCAACCGGACATCATCTGTGTTCAACACAGCACGGTATACTGCCTGCTGGAAATCTGTCAGGGAACAGTACACCACCTACACGAACACACAAGACATTATTACTGCTTTCATCCAGGTATAGCATATGCAGAACCTTTTGTATGACAGCAAGTGTTTGCAGCCATTTCACACAAAAATACATGATAGCTTATGCTTTGAAAAACAACAATTATAAATAGAACAGGTGTTGGTATGATAAGGGTAATTGGTTTCATCCATGAAAAAAAACACAAAAACAATAAAAAATAATTGCACTAGCTTTTCATACATATAAAAGCATTACACATAAGCATGTGCATAGATGCGCATGAGTGCATTAAGCTTTAGTTGCTGGCTTTCCATGTCTTCAAAAGAAAAAGATGTCTGAAAATAACAGAAAGGTTTAGAATGAATCTCAGCAGGACTGTCAGACTCACCCTGTCATCTTTCTTTGGTAGCTGATCTCTAATGAGTGCTTTGGTTCTCCTGAGGAACCAGCGGCACAGAATTTTAGCCAGGGCCTGGACAGCCTTGCGGCCCTCCGCCAGCTCTCTCTTGGTTGCGCTGTGTTTCTGTCCCTGTTCAATAGGTTCAGAGAACCTGTTTACAAAACTACCCAGTGACCCAAGGCATCCAGGGTTGGCCCTGAAACCACATAACAATACACAAGCAATAAACATATGAATGCATTTAAAACTATTGAAGTAAATAACAATCAAAAAGAGAGGTTCTGTCCATGACTTACCAATCCATGACACACCAGAGTTCCTCCAGGTTATTCTGCAAGATTGTACCAGTCAGTCCCACACGTACTTTGCATTTCAGATCTTTCATAGCCTGAGTGATCCGAGATTTGACATTCTTTAGCTTGTGAACTTCATCCACAATGACAGCTGCCCAGTCTAGACTGTAGTGAGAAAATGCAGATAAAATATGAAAACAGATTTTATTTAATTTTATCTCATTTTAAACACTTTGTCTTTAATAATTGCCTCTAAGTCACTCTGAAATGCCTACATGTTTTTTTTATGCCTAAGCCAAGCTAGAAAGCTAACTTCAATTCAATTCAATTTTATTTATATAGAACTTTACAGAAAAGAAAATAAGGTATGGAATGTATGAATCAAAAAGATCAGATTGTCCCTGATGAGCAAGCAGAGGGCAAAGGTGACGAGGAAAATCTCCCTGAGATGGCAATTGGAAGAAACCTTGAGAGAATCCAGACTCAACATGAAACCCATCCTCATTTGGGTGATGACGGAAACTTATGAAATTTACGAGACTGTCCACCACCTCCATGTTTTATGCTCCAGTAAGAATTTGAAACTACTTTCACCCCTGTTTATTACACTAACTTTCAGTTGCCAACTGTGGGAAGTCGCAGTTAGTTAGTTAGTTCCGCCAGTCACAAAAGGATATGTGGGGAGCTTAAAAAAATTGGTCAAATAAACAAATCTGTCACTAATTAATGGTGTTTGTGTAACTGGTGTATAAAAGCAATATCACACTCGAGGTGCTGTTGTGCTGGATACCATTATGGCTTTGATGCCTTCGGCACACTGGCTGCGCATTCGTGCCTACAACTTCACAACATCACAGTTGAGATGATAACCAGCACAAGAACGCTCCCTCTCATATGCCATTGCTTCAATATGATCTGTGCTATACTGTACCTGTTAAAATCATCTAGACAGAGTCTTAGTGTCTCAAAAGTTGTCAGGACAATCTCATATCTTCCTCTGTTTACACGGGCCAATTCTTCCTCCTTCCTCACACCATGAACAACCACTGTTTTGAAATGGCCCCATGTGTCCAGCTCATCTTTCCAATTGTAGAGCACAGAGAGGGGAGTCACGATGAGGAACATCTATTTATTTAGTTAAAACAAAAATGATTTACAGTGAGACAATGGCAAAAATTACTTACTAATAATCGTAATATAATGACATGTATGACAACTGTGACAGGCCTGAAACAAGAGGCTTTATTACAGTACCTTCTTAACTTTGGACAGTTTTGATGGTGCTTGTGATTGCAAAAACTCTGGCCTGTTATTTTCAACATCCTGCCACGTTCCTGTTTTCTGCAAAATTGCAGCCAAGCAACTTATAACCTGTTGAACAAAAAGATATTAAGAGGTAAAATCATAAAGGCAACATTGATTCCTGGTTTCCTTCATACACAACCTCTGTGCAAATAAATAAACAAGTACAGTAAAACCTCGGATTGCGAGTAATGCGGTTTGCGAGTGTTCCGCAAGACGAGCAAAGATTTTTAATGAATTTTGACTTGAAAAACAAGTCTTGGTTTAAGAGCACTGAGTATCATGTATGCGCTTCTTGTTTTGACGCCGAGCGTCACGTGATCATAACTGAGCCAACGTTTTTTCTCTCTCTTGCGCTGCGGAATTGCGGGTAATCGTCTCCCCTGCTGGGTCTTAGTGCTCGTCTCTTACTGGTATAATCAACATCCGTGCAC
>JAOVVB010000032.1:2965323-2976532 GCA_028570985.1 Heterobranchus longifilis
TCTCACCATTAACTGTTCAAAGGAGATTAATGCATTTTTTGGACGCCTTCAGCATTCCTTTACAATTTAGAAAGAAATAAAAATCAGGAACGATCATGGAGTTAGAAAGTGACCCCAAACATTTGAACGGTAGTGTACATATATAAAAAACACCACATTACATTACATTCCATTTCTTTAATAAGGCTTTCCACAAAACTTTGTAACAAAGCCTGTCCAGTCAGTCACAAAAGCGTTACAGAGGTCAGGAAACTATGTAGGTACAATGGTCCAGTTCATACCGAAGGTGTTCAGTGGGGTTGAGGTCAGGGCTACAATGCAGTCGAGTGGGGTTCTTTCAACCCAGCCTTTGCAAACTTTGTCTTAATTGCTAGTTTGTGAACAGGGGCACAGCTGCAAACTGTCATTTGGGCTCCTTAAAATGGAAATTAAGGATTAATGCTACATTATACAAAGACATTTTACATGATCCCCAATTTCCTTCGAGATTAATAAAGTGTGTGTGTGTGTGTGTGTGTGTGTGTATATATATATATACACGTATGTGTGTATCTACACAACAGACCCACTTTGGTGTGATGGTCAGGGGTCCACAAACATTTGGCCATACAGAATATATTTTATAATTTTGTTGCGCTATACTTAAACAATAACCATATATAGTTAGCAGGTAGTAATTTGATGTTCAGAGATTTGTGTTTGATATACAGGCATTCATCTTAAACATTTAAAAGTTTTTTTTTAACTAACTGTCTAATTACCAAAAAAACTTAAATCCAACGTATGCCTTTCTGGTAATAGATAGATTCTACATAGATTCTACACTTGATTAAAGTGGCATGCCACTTAGAAATACCGTTGTCTGTAGTGCGTGTACAAGCTGCTGGAGGAAGGTCCTCAAAGACTGCATGTGTTTGCTCATATCCTGCAGTGCGCTGGGAGATGTAGCCTGGCCCCACTGCACTGCTTTATCCATCCAGAAACTCATCTCTAGCTCAGAGAGTAGAGCCATGAGTGAAAATCTGCAGAAACAAACACAAATTTAAACCCAGATAAACAGACCGACCAGAAATTAAGTCATTCATTAAGGGAGATATCAAGAACACTATTAAAATTAATTTTCTCAGTTTCTTTAATTTTATTACAGTGTCATTATCACAATTTCAAATCTTAGATTTATTATTGAGCTTTACAATTTATCATCTGGTTGACTTGAACAGGTTTAACCCAGACCGGAGTTGGGTTGTTCCACACTACCGAATGGTTGTGACACCCTTTCCTATTACCTTGACTTGCTACTCAAGAAACAACCTTTTCCAATCAAGCAGCAACAGTGCAATCTTACTTTTAACAGTTCTTTACACAACATATATTTTATGCATTTGAGAGAATGAAAAGTGACAGGGCAATAAGAAAATAAGGACCTGAAAATGTGCAACCCAGCTGGGGTTGCTGAATTTGTCATCACCTTGTATTTCATGCAATACAGCCTGCCAGGGTATTAAAGGTACTCTTGAACACTGGTCTAAACTCTCAACAGCCACCTTAGCTCAGCACACAGGTATTTCTAACAAATTAACAAAGCCCAGTGACATAGACTGCAACATCGCCAAGTCCTGCTGAGAAGCAAGGTTCTCACATGCATTTCGGGCTGAAGACAATGGCTGGGGAGCCCTTCCAACTTCAGACTGCAGAAGCGTTCATGGATAATCATTGTTTTTAGGCTTAATGACAGGTCTGCAAAGGACACAACAGTGGACCATTTTTACGATCACCTCGTAATGCACATTTTAATATCTTTCCATTGACTCTACTGGAAAGCCCCCATGGGTTAGGCGATGTGTAATTACCCACTGGGCGTTTTATCATCAAACCAAAACATGAACAAACGCTTCTTGTTTACTTGACAGCTCAGTACAGCCTACCTCAAACTCTTAAGCCTGAGGCTGCAGAGTTTTTCCAAAACATAACCTTTGCTCTAAATGTACATAATTAAATACAATTATCTGAACTATACTAATACAGATAGAAACAGACTATACTCTTCACTTATGGTAATGATCTCTAAAATGGATGACCTGTTATCAGTCACTGAGGTAAAGACGTCATCTAAATATTATTGAATTGGGGGGTGCTATTCAGTTACATATGGTGAATCGTTTGTGTGGCAATGCATGCATCACACTGACTTCAAAATCGATGCTTTTTAAAACTTTGCATTTGAGGTGGCAATGTGTTGCAGTTTCTCTATATCCCTACAGGTGGCATGCTGGAATCATTCAGCATGAGAAGAGGAAAAATTATTTGCCAAGTTTGTTTAGAATTGTAGAAAACTCTGAAAAAAAAAATTAAATCAATTTAATCAATAAAATAGTGATACTTTCAGAATCAAAATACAAATCAACTCAGCACTTAGGTATCATGATATCATATCGTGGGCCCTTGGTTACACCCATCCCTACCAAATATTAATGAAAGTATGCTGTTGTGGTCTCAGAAAATGCAGTTGATGTTAATAGTGCAATTATTCTGATATACAGTTATGCCCTTAAAATGGCCATAAATTTTCGACCAAATTTTTTTTTGAGGCTTTTGACCTCTGCACACCACCACATTGTATAGTGTAAAAATTAAACACTCAAGATGTAAGCGAAGACTTTCAGCTGTAAGTCAAAGGGATTGACAAAAGGATGGCTTATTCCTGCAGGAATGACCACCATTACCATACACACATCCATTTGGGTGGCTCAAAAATAATGGCACAAATGGCTGATAAGCAGTTGCATGGCCAGGTGTGATCTGTTCCCTCATTACTCCATAACTAATCAAGACGATAAATGGCCTGTAAAAAGTGGTGCTAAGTGTTACATTTCACTCAAATTTTCAACATGAAGTCCAAAGAGGTGTCTATGCAAGCAGGAGGCCATCATTAGTCTACACTACACCAGTCTACACTTTAATCATGGCTTGGATTCTTCATATTAAATCCACTGTGGTGGGCTACAGATGCAAGTTTACGAAAGGTGTGTCGCTATGCAAATACTTATGGATCTAGTTGTATGTTTTCAGGATGCAGAAAATTCATTAGTTTGTCAAAACAAAAACACCACACGATCGCATTTTGATCAAGTACATGTTTTGAATGATGAAATATTTCTAAGCAACCAGGTTATTATTCATGCCTGGTGTCTCATTCATATTTTTGCAGTACAGGAAGCAAGTCGAGAGGATTGGACCCTGACATTTGTTAAAAGCAGAAGCCAATGTTGCACAAGTGCTGACAAAGTAATAATGAGCAAATGTACTAATACACACATTATCATACATCATCATCCTTCCATTATTACACTGATTGTACAAAACAAATTGCAAATGTTAGCTAAAGATAAACAGATGAAATCCACATCAGCGATTTTATACAGTTAATCTTCATTTCATTATTACTACATATTATCATCTATACCGCTTTATCCTGTATACAGGGTCACAAGCCTTTCCCAGGAGACCTAGGGCACAAACGGGGGGCGGGGGTGTACACCCTGGACAGGGTGCCAATCCATCGTAGGGCACACTCATACTGCACATACACTCACATACTCATTCACACACTATGGGCAATTTGGGAAGCTAATTAGCCTAATATGCATGGGAGGAAACCAGAGTACCCAGAGGAAACCCACCAAGCAAAAAATGATAAATCCATGCACAGTGAGGCGGGAACCTGGATCCTGGAGGTGCAAGGCAACAGTGCTAACCACTAAGCCACCATGTCCCCAACTTTTTCACAATTTCTGCTAATAATCTTTTTTAAAACATACAATAAAAGTCCAAGTAATTAAACAAAATAACTACTATGTTTTGTTAAAAAAACATTTATGTAACACTGGATATAATCTCAGTAATTACTTTATTAGGAACACCTTACTCATTCATGCCTGTAGCCAACAGGTCAGCAAAGCAATACAAAACTCATTCACACAGGTCAAAGGGTTTAGTTATTGTTCAGGGACAAACTATGTAATTGATCTCAGTGTCTTGAACAAACTGTGCTCATTAGTGAAAGGTGGCATGGTTTGAGTACATGACCTGATGGGCAGCACGGTGGCTTATGGGTTAGCATAACCTCACACCTCCAGGGTCGGGATCGATTCCTGCTTCACACTCCTGCTGTATGCATGGAGTTTGCATGTTCTCACAGTTCTTGGTGGATTTCCTCTAGGTGCTCTGGTTTCCTCCCATAGTACAAAGACATACAGGCTAACTGGCGATCCCAAATTGCCCTCGTAGTGTGTGAACGACAATCGGGCATCGAGTTGGCAACCTGACCCCTTAATTAACTGCCATAGAAATGACAAATATATCTCAAGGATGGGAACAGACCAAAATCATTCTTTTGGATTTTCATGCCCTATAATCACTGTGCATGTGGTTTAACGCATTGTGTTGTTGCTACACTGGCTGCAAGAAGGTCCTTATAGAAGGTTTCTAATAAAATAATAATGTATACATATCACATCACATAGAATGAATAAAATAGAGAATAAAATAAAATTTTATAGAATAAAATAAGGTTCTCTCTTTACCTCCCACCTCCTTAAACATAACGGTAGGTGGATTAGTAGCTCCCAATTAGCCTAGGTGTGAATGAAGAAGTAAACTCTGTGTGTGTGTGTGTGTGTGTGAGCGGCGGTGCCGTGGTATCCAGTGTGTTACCGTGACATTTAACATTTAAATAAATGCACAGTAACATTTCTGCAGCTCTGCTGTATGAGGAGCGCCGTCTTCGAATACGTTATATTTTCTATCCCATAATACTCATCCAGGTAGATACCTAGTCATCTATCTGTCTACATGTCTGTATATTTATATACAGTATATGCGCTTGTTTTATACCGGAAGTAGCTAGCGACTCTTTGTTTGAAAAGCGATATTTTAACTAGCAGTGCGGGTGGAGTCACCAAAACTCTACGTCTATAGTTACACCGACGTTTGTTTGTTTGTTTATTGTTTCTTACTGAAACATACCTGAGAAAAGAAGAGATGAAACGTCCTTCTAAACTTCCCTCTCTCGCTGACAAACCGGAAGTTGACAGCTGTCATTGGTGCGCTGTTATTCCCGCCTCCTTCTGCAGGTTTGCTCGGCGCTGATTGGACAGTGTCAAAGTGTTTGTTACTGATGTTGGATGTATTGTAATAAATAAATAAATGATCAGCACGTTCTGAAATCGTTTAAGTACCAAATATTTACGATGCAGGTATAATTACTAGAAAACGGATATCAGTAATATTATGAGGATAGTATAATTTCTATTGTATTTATTAAAATACATTGTTCATTAAAATTAATAAATTATTTACTTCATTACGGTTTAAGACATCTGAATACATCTTTTAACCTAAAAGTTATTAAGAATTACTCAAAGTTATGGCAGAATTACAGAAGGCATGCTTCTACTACAAGGGAATGAAAAGTTTCAGACTGTGAACTACTCCAGCCTATTTCTGAAGACTTTACCAATCAGAACACAGCGCGCGGATCCACAGGCCAATCAGAGCACAGGGGGCGGCTCAACATTTCTTGCATATTTTCCCTAGCTTCTGAATGAAAATGAATGTGTCTTACTTAACTTAATTGTTAATGATAATATATTTATAAAAAATACAGAAGTTAATGCATTGTATTGTGGATATTAACATGGATTAGTTCTGATAAGTGTGTCACTTTGAAAGTACTATAATGTAATTATTTACCTTGCAGCAGGTTACATTAAGGGGACAGTCATACACACACATCGCATATCTTCACTAGTCTGAATAGCTTCTTTTTTTTTTTGGCATTCCAGAACACATAAATCTGATTACCAATAACTGCTCATGCACAAATGCATTGTGTCATGTTTGTTGCTGTTTGTCTTTTTGTATAGTTCTTAGCTAGTTTTGTTAATTTATGTTGTTAAATTTGTGTAATGTATAAATGTATAATCATCAAGTGGTTTAATACCTGCTTCCTCATATTCTTGAAACAGTGTTCATGTAAATAATTTACATGGAGATATACCGACAGATTGAGAAATAGGCATATGATCACTGCAGTGCTATTTAATATGACACATGTGGGATCCTGGTAGCCCCATTGTTAGGCCTTTATATTGCTGAAATGAACTCCCCTTGAATCTTCTGGCTTACACCCATTACACCCCTTATGATGAACTGCACAGTGTTCCTATATTTCTACATTACTGTATTGTCTGATGTTTTACATTTCCCCTGCTCTCTGCTCTTCTATTATTGGTAATTTAATCCACTAGTCAGTTTCGTTCCACTGATCATGTGAAATTTATTTTTTGACTGAAAAATCACTTTCAGTACTCCACAGAGTACCTTTGGTCTTTGACTACTTGTAGGAACCTGTTGAAAACTTTCTGTACAAAACGGTGAGATTTTAAATATTCCCTTAGTCATTACGATTTGTCCTTTTATAACATTTCGAACAAAATGTTCAGGGTCATCTAATAGTGTTATTCTACACATATGCAATGCGATAGAAAGTGTATATAATAAATATTACAAGGAGATGTTTTTAGTATAAAATCATTTTCATATGTATCTTTTATGAGCAATGAGCACAAAAGTGGATATTAAGTGCTGTTTTCATCTTGTTTTTTTATAACCATTAGGTGGCACTGCTTCAAAGAGAAAATCCCTTTATAGAACACTGTGACATTTTCATTAGTTTCTAATAGTTACTTCACTTCACAGTTCATGCATGAAGATTACTTCTGTACTTTCCAAATGGTGCTGTTTTTTTTTTAAGTCATTAAGGTCATATAAAATTAGGATCATATGCTGCTATATACTGTATTCAGAGACAAACAGTCCTGAAAAAGTATTGGCGTTATTTAGTGATTGTTGTACATAGAAAATATTTGGTTTTAAGATTAAAAAAAAAAGAATATGATATGATAGAGTTGGATTTTCAGCATTCATTTCCTGACATTCACATCTTGATGTGTTAAACAATTTGGAACATGGCACCGTTGTGTATGACCACCCAATTTTTAGGTGAGCAAAAGCATAAGGACGGATAGTTATTAACTAAGTAATTGCTATTCGTGCTTGCAATAACTGCTACAAGCTGGTAACCCACTGACATCAACAACCATTTAAATTCTTCTTTTATGGTGCTTTTCCAGGCCAGACCGCAGCTTCTTTTAGTTGATGTTTGTTTTGGGGCTTCTACCTTCAGTCTCCTCTTCAGGAGGTGGTGCTTTGGGTCATTGTCTTGCTGCCTGATAAAGTTTTACTAAAGTTAGATAAGATGCATTTCTTTGTAAATTGGCAGACTAAAACATTCTACAGACTTCCAGAAGCAGCCATGCAAGCCCATGCCATGACACTATATCTATATGGCGTGAACAATGAGCTTGTGTATTCTGCATCATAAGCAGATCCTTTCTTTCTCTACACTTTGGCCTTTCCATCACTTTGGTAGAGGTTAATCTTAGTTCAAGATGATTTGTACAGCCTAATCTGTCCCTCTGATTTTGATTGCTTGGTTTGCATCATACTGCCCGTCTATAAGCCATAAAAAAACGCCTTATGTATTTTATAACATTTGATATGCATGTTCAAATATACATGTTTCAAATATTTTTTGTTATTCTACATATTATTGGTGTCTTCGTTCTTTTCTGCCTCTATTATAACAGCAACTGTGCAAACAATACCAGAAAAAAAGAACTACGCACATCGTATTAGCTAGTACCATATGGGGCAAGTGTGTGAATTATAATTAATTATATATAAGATACTACGTGTACTGTATATGTTTGATTTTATTAATAGTGTTAGATCTGGTGACTGTAGGTGGCGGTGGTCTTTGAAAGCTCAAATGATAAATCCTTTTTTTTATTACACTAGTGGATATTTACAGTTAACTACTGAGATGTAACACTTTGCATGCCTCAAATACTGATTTCTTTTTCTCCTTGACTTGAAAGTTAGACCTTGCCACAGCAGAGGAACAACCACACACTACACAGTTAACTCAAATTATGCACATACAGTCTACAACACGGTAAGTAAGCAATCAGAGTGAGGTTGAGGGTCAATGCCTAGCACAATGAGATGCCTGTTTAAAGGATCTGGACTGTACTGCAGGATTGCACTGGGAATTCTGGGGTCTGCAGAGCTGTCCCTGTGGAACCTGGTAATGCTTCCAGATTGTAGGAATATAACAGACTTGTGTGTGTGTGTGTGTGTGTGTGTGTGTGTGTGTGTGCGTGTGTGTGTGTGTGTGTGTGTGTGTACGCAGGGCATGTGTGTGTGTGTGGGGGGGGGGGGGGGGGTTTGATCTTGTTTTTACATCTTGGTTTGGACCAAATATGGGGACAAGGATCTATTTGAAAGTTAAAATCACAGGTTTATATTAATGTGCTTGCTTTAACATGGTATTGTTTCTATAGTAACAAGTCATTCTCAGGGACATGTACATGTATGGTGGTTAAGCTACACAATTTGATGCTAATAATAAATGCATTTTTAAAAAGGTTTGCAATGCAAGAAAGAAATGCATATAAATGATTAATGTTGTTATGGGAGAGCGTTCTGTAAGAAGAACATTTACAGAAGAAGTCTTCAGCGTCACTGTTTTGGTTTTGTAACATTCAGAGCTGTAGCTTTATGCCACAAAAGCAGATTCAAGAGCTTTGCACATTATTTATCTCCTATATTGTAAGTGATAACAAAACTTGTTATTCCCCAACATTAAATGTAACTATAATAACGCTACTACGTGCACTGCTGAGGTGGTATCAAAAAGTTTCAAGACTAGTTTTGTAACGCATCCAACAAATCGCAGCACAAGGCTGCATGCACAGCCACAGGGAGCACCGGCCTTCATGAGTCAGTGTGCCAAAAGACATCATCCTGGATACATCAGGAGCTATGCAACTGATGCTATTCTGAACACGTGTTACCACGTCTGCTTTATCATCATGGACAACAAGTTAGAACAAAGAGTCTACAACATTGCTGCTATTGTATGTGTGTAATATGGAACGTGTCTAGGCAACGTGTGATTTGAGCATGCGCTGTGTTGTTCATCCCCAGGTTGCTGACTCAGGAGCAGAAGGAGCATTGTTGGAGTTGATGATCTCCATCAGAGGGCCATGGATGACCTGTCCTTCATGTCGAGGATCATTACAGACAAATCTTGGGACCTGAGATGAAGCAACAGTCTTCACAGTTCAAGAGCCATAAAAGGCGAGGCAACTGCGCAGCGCAACGAGTGCATGCTCATCATCTTTTTGAACAATCCCTGCATTGTGGATCGAGAATTCGTCTCCATGGGCCAGACCGGCAATAATGAATTGTACTTGCAGGTTTAAGGCGCCTAAGGGAGAACGTACGGCGAAAAAACAAAGCTTGTAAACAGAGATAATCTCAGAAGTTTTAGATACCCCTTTGTATAAGATATAAATAATAAATAATAATAAAACACCTGAGGATGTTGCTACAGATAAATAGCTCTCTAATAATAATCCAGGTCGTAAAACTTTTATACAGTTTATTAAATCATCATATCTTGTAATATTGTAAATGCACAAAAATGCTTTTTTTTTTTTTTTTTTTTACAGTTTGTTGGTTAGTCTTGTTAGTTCTGAGTCATGTATCACTATTCGTGTATGACCGTGGTCTGCCTTTCCTTGGGTTACCATGTTTTTGCCTTTGCCTATCACTTTTTACTTTGATCGCATTTTCATCTCTGGTATTTTGACCTTACCTTGCATCTTGGTTGTCCTGGATCTTGTTTTGGATTTGTGTCTTTTGGTAGTGACCTGGACTACTTTGACTGGGATTTCCCTGCCAATAAACCTCTTGCATCATGTCTATATAAACACTCAATGAATGACCATTTACATACCTCTGATTTAAACCACTTTTACAAGCACTTTTACACTGGCTTTTAAGACAACAGAACTGAACTCAGGATTAGCCTAATAATTCTGTCTTTGTGAATTATCAGCTGCCTTTGAATGTTTAATGTGATATGCTCACAGGTGATGAATTTATCGCCATTGTGTCCAGAGACAGTCAGCAACAAAGTTCACCAGTGGAAATAAAAATAAAAATAAATCTCTGCTGCTACAATTTTATCAAAAAACAATTTGAAACTATTTGAAATTGGAATCCATGTCTCGTCCCCAGTAATGATTCTCTTCAAGAAACTTTCACCTTCACCAAGTGGGGCATCCATTTTTGCTTAACACATTCACGCCTGCATAACAGTGACTGGGGAAACGGTAGCCCTGAACTGAAAGCACTGATAAGACGGTGCAGCCAATAGAAGTTTTAATATAACTGGAGTGCAGATAATTTTTTTACTCACCCGTAACACTTAGCATGTAAATTTAGTAGAGAGCATAAAGATTGGACCTTGGAGAAATGGTAAATGCTCATGTGCATGTGGTGTGATGTGTTCAGATGAACCTTATACCAAGCAATGGGTGTGTCAGAGTAAAAAGGGAACACATGAAGCGATGCACCCATCATGCATAGCGCTGTACAATTGTACAACATCTGGGGGCAGTGTTATGATCTGGGGTTGCTTCTGTACTGTATATGTGAGGGTCAAAGAAAAAAAAATTCAGTAAGATATTTTGAATAGATCTATAACAAATAATTCTTTACTTGCCACTATGAGTGAGCCAGTGCTCCATCTTAACTTCAGGTCGTAAAATTGTGTGTGCTCACACAGGAGTGTCTATTGCCAATATGGGATGGGAAGGAATGGACACCCTGTCTGTTTGGCAGGACCTATTATGCAAGATTTGGCTTCAAGGTTTCTCCTGCACAGACGCTATCTCCAATTTTTGTAAGATGGAAGGGAACAGTGCCATGTTGTCCACTCGTATATACTGTACAGTCATTGGACTGGATGTGTTGACACATGTTTTTCTTAAATAATTTCGTCTAATGTTTTTGCATTAAGTCCAGTGAGTGCAACAGAGAGATGAGGGAGATACAGTTTGTGTTTTGGAAAGGTTGCTGAAACAGGCTATAACTTTGGGAATGTGTTTAAAGTGGGCTAATGGCTCCAGATTAGAGCACACAACTCCTGTGGTTTTCTGGCCTGGTGTGTGTGTGTGTGTGTGTGTGTGTGTGTGTGTGTGTGTGTGTGTGTGTGTGTGTGTGTGTGTGTGTGTGT